>ML660200.1:50550063-50679380 GCA_007570785.1 Antilocapra americana | reverse complement strand
TGCACCAGCCCCGAGCATCAGTCCTGGGCTGGTGCAGCGAGATTTCCCGGGGGGGGGGGGAGGGAAGAGGGAGGGGGGTTCCGGAGGGGAAGCATATGTAAACCCATGGTGATATCATGACAATGTATGGCAAAAGCAATTAAAAAATAAATAAATAAAAATTAAAAAAAAAACAAAGATGTTTATTTCTCACACATGTTAACAGTTCTATGATGAGAGTTTGAAGTAGATGGAGTAGCTCCGACAAATTCCTCAGGGACTCAGCTGGTGGCTGCCCTGCCACCTGCATCACATAGTTCTCTACATGTTGTTTTCCAGGTTCTGGCTATTGCAGCCTTGAGGAAAAGGATAACGGGGGATGTTCAGAGCCAGGAATCTCCTCTCAAGCAAGTAAAGTGAAACTTGCTCACATAAGTTCTGTTCATTGTTTATTGATGAGAAATTGGTCATATGGCCATATGTAGCTGCAAGAGAGGCTGAGATGTGTAATGTAGCTGCATGTCTAGGAAGAAGGAAAGGAAAACTTTTGGCAGTCTGCTAGCCATCTCCCCCACAGCTCATAAGAACTTTTCATTACAGGTGCAAACTGCAATATTCAACAGTTTATTTAGAGATTTGTAGCTTTCCAAATAATCACAGAGCAAGTCACAAAACTCTGGAATGATAGCTAAGCTATCACTTTAAAAAGTGCTATGTACTGTGGTAATCTGTAGCATGAGAAAGTTTCAAGCTGTAAAACTCATTCTGACACTGTACTTAATTTCATAATACTTTATTATTCTTGATGGTTTTATCCCAGTTTTAGCTGATATATTTTTTTCTCTTTAGTTTGCTGTCTCTCCTGTGCAATATGTAATGCTTCCTGCCCTAAACCAATCTTTAGCTAAAGGGCT
This sequence comes from Antilocapra americana, assembly GCA_007570785.1. NCBI lineage: Eukaryota > Metazoa > Chordata > Mammalia > Artiodactyla > Antilocapridae > Antilocapra > Antilocapra americana. The sequence continues at coordinate 50,678,487 of ML660200.1, read as the reverse complement.
TTCCTCTTGTTGAATGCCTTTTAACCTCTGTATTATAATTATGATTTCAAGGTTCAACTGTACTTCCTTAACATAAATCTAGGGAAATTGAAAAATAAACCACTTCATTTCCAGTTTTGACATTTATACTACATCTGTTATCTTACTTATGGATATAACATAATATTCAACTCCTTAAGGGTATTGTGTTTATAATTGATCTGCTTATGTCCTCATTCCTGATATACAAATAGTAGCATTTGATTTGTTAAGTTTAAAAATAGCATTCTAAAATTGTTTAGAAGATTCTTGTGTTGCTTTATTATATAATCTCCTATACTTTCTGCTAGAGAAGGAAATGGAAATCCACTCCAGTATTCTTGCCTGGAAAATTCCTTGGACAGTGGAGCCTGGTGGGCTATAGTCCATGGGGTCACAAAGAGTCAGATATGACTGACACTCATGCATACTTCCTGCAGATTTATTTTAAAGTTGGTGTGAATGAAAAGAAGTAGATCCTAGATATTGATGGCAATAATAAGGGTTCATTTATTTCTTTGCCTAGGAATGCACTAAAAACTAGGTCATTGACTTAGGCATTTATTTTTTTCAGTTTTGCATTCTGACATTTTGTTCATACATAGACACGTACATGCACATGCAGACTGTACACATTTATATATAGTGTGTATGCATACATATATATTTTCCACTTAAACTCTCCTTTGTTTAAATGTAAAATGTCTCTACTTGCAGAAAATTTCCCTGTTGCTTAAAGTGTGATCCTTAATGTACTGAGATGATCTCACTATGCACAGTGATGAAGAATTCTATTTTGAGTTGTCACTTGGTGGTGGAGACAGCTCTGTACTGAGCTCTTCTCACTCTCTCCCACCATCCCTGGTACAGTCAGGACTAGCCATTCACCACATGCCAGATATGACTTAGGCACAGAGCACGTGGTCAGAGGACAGGATGTAATTAACCAATTCATATGGCTCAATCCCATGACCCAGGATTCATGCAGGATGCTAAGCCAGACTGTTGCAGGCAATAATCCCTCAGTGCTTGGAATTTACAGAGTACTAAGTGTGTAATTCTTTGCTAATCTGCTGTCTCATGGTGGTTTCACAAATGTTGAGGAAAGTATAAAGTGAGAAGCATGACTAAATCTATAATATTTTTCTTACCTTTTAAATTTTATGTTTTTATTTTCTCCTCACATCCTCCCTTCCTTTCTTCCTTCCTTTCATTTTTAATTAAAACTCTGGGCTTCACAGGTGGCTCAGTGATAAAGAATCCACCTGCCAATGCAGGAGATGCAGATTCAACATCTGGGTCAGGAAGATCCTCTGGAGAAGGAAATGCCAACCCACTCCAATATTCTTGCCTGAAGAATTCCATGGACAGAGAAGTTTGGTGGGCTAAAGTCCATGGGGTTGCATAATATTCTTACCTATATAATTTTATTTATTTTTGTTTTTTCCTCATGCCTTCCCTTCCTTTCTTCCTTTCTTCTTTATTTCCTTCCTTCTTTCTTATTCACAGAAAGAGAAACTAAAGGGGCAGAGATATTCAAGTAAAATGTTTAGAATTCAGGGCTACTAGCTGCAAACCCAGAGTAATTGCTATAGTATAAGAATACATGTGGAGACAGAGTAGAGACAGTGAAAAACAGTGTATGTATGTGTATATTGTGCTGTGTATTAGGGGGAGGGAGTGAAGCGGTTCACAAGTGTTTCTGCTTTAAGCTTTTCTCTGACTATCGAAACCTTTGTATCTTGAAAGTAACCCCAGGAGCCGTCTGGGTCAACTTCCCACCACTGCATGACCCCACTGCCTGGTCTGGCTTCCTCTTGATCATTTCATAGATGAGATGCTCATATCTCACAAGCAGCACATCTTGGTTTGGATCATTTGTGTGGTAAGAACATACAATGGGCTGCAGTTTGCTTCCTTGTAAATTCTATCCCCAATGGAAATACATGAACAAGTGTATTCTTTTCCTTGACAATCTCTAGTCTAGACATCTGAGAACACCTATCATGACTTCACCAGCTTTTCTACCCTCCAGGCAAGCATCTCTATTTCGTATAGCTTTGCCTCTCTACATTTATATTGCATTTTATCCTTCTCCTTCTTAAGATGGACAGAGAACTGAGAGCCCAACACCCACCAAGAGAACAATGAGCAGTTACATTCCTTGAGCTGAAAGGCATGTGGAAATAGAGATTCAGAGCATCTCTGGGGGCAGATGCTGACAATGCTGTCCCGACTCTGCCCCGAGATAAGTTACTTGCCCCTTGTCTACCTCTGCTTTTTCATCTTTAAATAATGAGCCAGGAATCAATGAAATAATGCTTTGAGCAGTTTGGAACAGTGCCTGACATATGTGTGAGCTGTCATTACATTCATATTACAGTCACTTCATAGTTAGTACCTTCTGAACTTTGAGTCAACCAAAGACCATGGGCATTTATGTACAAACCACTGAAACTCAATATCTCTTCTGTCTTGTATATACATGTATGTGCAATTTGTACTTGCATGTTTGAACTTAAATGAAGAACTCCATCCCTGCTAAAATTCATCTGGGCATATTTCAGTATATCCTCCAGCCTGTTAAGTATTTTGAGTCTTGAGGGTACACATCCAACATGGCAATTCTCCCTCCTGATCTTCTTCTGTTCTCTGTGGGCTTGATAATCTTACATTGGAAAAAAAAATTTTAAAAGCCAAGGAAGACTGAAACGATTATAGAGCACCTTATCAGCTTACGCTGATTTATCTAGTCTTTGACACTACAAGCTATTTAATTTCATGTTTGTCTGAAGTCAAGATCTCCACTTTGCAAGGGTTCTGTGTTGACTTACCCCCAGGTGTCCATATAGTCATACAAGGCAAGGAGATTAGTTTGGCATGACTTATTTATAAAGCAAAGTTTTGGTTTGCTTTCTTCTCAATTCTCTAAGCTATTAATAAACCACATTAAATATATGTGGTACTGGCTATCATATGCCATCATAATTTTGCTTATGGACTTGGCCAGAACCTGTGATTTTACTACTGAGGACCAAATGAAGTATGCGTTTCTGGTTTAGCAGAAACTATTACTATTAACCCAACCTTGAGTTTTATTTTATAAACTGTGAAAATACTTTTATTCCTCGATTCTTCCAGTGCTTCACAGAAAATAATTTACTCTCTTCATAAATAAGCAATCCCCAAGAAACAAAGAAAAGAAAACAAATGGAAGAGCATGGGCGGAGACCTTAGTTATTTCTTTGGGATAATCCAGGAGGTTGAGTAATAGAACCAGTAAAAATCAGATTTCCTCTCTCCTTGTTCAGTATTTTTTTTCTTAAGAGCAACCATGCATTCTGTGGGCCCCTATGTCTCTCTTGGGAGCACCTTATCAGGTAAGATTTAAACAAGAGGTTTACATGAGGCTTCACATGTTTGAACTGAACAATCTATAATAAATCTTTTGAGGTTGGTCCATCATTAATTTGCAGTAATTGTTTTGACATTGTTGATCTCTCAAAACATAAAAAGTATTCCCTACCAATAAAGAGGCTGTGATTTCATTAAGGATCTGTTACATTTCAAGGGGGAACACAATATTTTATGAAAAACAAAAGGAACCTTGTCATATTCTATTAAAGCAATCTCCTAACCCCCACTGAAATTGCCTGAGAACTTGCACAGTTCCTAATTACACACAGTCTACCTTGGATTTCCATGTAATTTAAATGAATGGGTCTTGTACTGAACATCTCATTTCTGAATTACTCAATGTCTCTTATTTAAATTGCTCAAACTCAATATTTTGACCTCTTTCCTCAAAGAGTCACCTAAGAGAATAGAAGTTTCTGGGAAAAGGGAACCTGTCTCTCAGAAAGTTATCAAATTGCTCATTATTATTTTTTTTTTTAGATTTGACTAGTTCACATTTCTTTACTAAAATACTATAGAAGTTTTCCCTGGAAGGAGAAATCTAAATGGGTAGTTTGAATGAAAGGATTTTATTTCCCTAAACAGTTCCCAGAGAGACTAGAAATGCTTATTACTGCTACCTTAAAGTCTGATCTGTAGGGCTTGCCTAGTGCTATCTACATATGAGGGAAGTAAACTGCCAGATTGTAAACACAGCTTGAGTTGCCTCCTTTTTGACGTTTGAAGTAAACTTAGGTCCTCTTGGGATCTGAATGTGGTTTTGACAAAATATAGCTTTGAGTTTCAACAAGAGATAAAAGGATAATGGCCCCTTCTTAAACTAATTGCCCTTACAGTGGTCATTTGATGAGCTTTAAGGTATAGATAAGAGAAAAAATTCAAAATCAGCGGGAATTTTTGAGTCCTTGGTTGGTATGAAGTGAGCTTCACATGCTTGGAAAATATTTTCAGAGCTCAGTTGGACTGGGATGTGAGGAAGCATAGGGTGGGAGGGAGAAAGTAGGGAGTGGTGATTATTTCCTGGCTGTCCCAAATGCTGGGTCGAAAAAAAGAAAGGAAAATCAAGCTTTTGGTCAACTTAAAAAAAAATCCCTTTCCATGTCACACTTTCACTGTTACTGGGCTGCTGGTTCTATTCGGCCAACCTGTCTTTTATATTACCATGTCTGTTCACTGTCAGAGTGATTCTCATTGAAATACACAAATAAAGGTGAATAAAAATTGTTTTGTTAAGTGTTATGTATGAGCATGGATGAGTGGTAAATAATAATATAACAAATATAATAATAAAATGTAATGATAATAACTGATACTTATTGAGGACTCACCCTGTGCCTGGCAAGATTTTTATATGTTCCGATTAATTTTCTTACAACAGTCCTTGAAGTAGACACTATTACTATCCTCACATTTCAGATGAGGAAACTGAGGCACACTCAGATTAGTAAAAATTCAGTTGCCTCAGCTTTTAGGCTAATGCTACTTATATACTGAACTCTTTCTTTATGTAAGCTTAGATTTTTAGCAACGACTGTGGCCAGTGACTGCTCAGTCACTCAGTCGTGTCTGACTCTTTTGCGACCCTTGGACTGTAGCCCACCAGGCTCCTCTGTCCGTGGGATTTACCAAGCAAGAATTCTGGAGTGGGTTGCCATGCTTTGCTCTTTCTATATGTAAGCTTAGATTTTTAGCAACGACTGTGGCCAGTAACTCGGGAGAAACGCATCACCTACCTCCCAGATGTACTAGACTTGCGTACGTTCTGCTGTGTTGTCTTGGCAGTGCCATGTCAATTCCCAGTGATAATAATTAACAGTAATGGTTCGGGGAGAGCCTCTGGTGGGGAGTGAGAATGTAGTAGTGTTATCATTGTCTGTGAGGAGCTGAGATAAAAAGCAAAAGCTTCTAGGATGGGCATCTGAGACTTACATAGAACTGGGATTTGGGGCACTGGTTGATTCATTCAGCAACTATTCATTGAGCATATACCATGTGCCTGGCCCATCACTTTCAGCCGTGGGGACACCATGCTGAACCCCACAGATAAGGCCCTTCCTCTTATGGAGATGACATGGCCTTATAGGCAAAGCTACTTTTCACTCACACTGTCTGGATTTTCAGTGGTCCACAATTCTCTGCTTTAGAGGATGTTCCTTCTATGTTTCAGCTACTTGTCGGGAACCTTCTTCCTATAAACAAGTTTCATTTCTGAGGCACAGAAAGGGATTATACACAGTCTGTCTATATGATCAGGGGAGGGAAAAGCTCCTGCAGGTTATTTAAAATCTGCACAAAGATATACAAGCATAACTTACATAGTCGTGGGCTCCAGCCCAAGAATGTGCTGATCATGTCCACATCTACCAAACTGCATTAAAACCCACATTAAAACAGTAATAACAGAGAAAAAAAGATAAAAGTATTGGAGACAGAGTGGAAAGAGTTTTTGAATTAAATCACTTTTATCTGGGCTCATTCGCTTAAGGATGCAATCAACTCACTATTTCAGCAGCTTGGGACCTTAGAAATGCATTTCAAGATTAATTATAAAGTGAATTCTTTAAAACGGAAAAATATACTACTTTGCTATTACTTTTAACAACAGATTCTAGTTAATGAAGCCTTGAAGCAGTTTAGTGGCTTGACTGCCACCTACTGTTCATTTTTTGCCAAAACTTGCATGTAGCTTGGGCAGGAGGTAAGAAAAATGCCTTGGGCAAATCATTTTTTTGAAAAAGTATTTTAACATATGCACTGTAATGTAATTATTTTTAAATTTTAGAAGATTTAGAAAATGTGATTAATTCAATTTCAAATTACTGTATTTGTCTTAGTAGTTTATGGCAGTCACATTGGTTAAAAATGAAAATTCTGCGGTGTTCTAAAGATGTATAGATATAGATATATGTGTATATATATGTATATATATGTGCAAGGCATTTCATTAGTCCTGACAAAACATTATACTTGAAATTAATGAAACAGGCCACAAACACGAATTCGTCAACATGAAAAAGAGATCTCTATCACCATACTTTTATGCTTACTTGGCTTGTGCATACTTCGAAAATATAAGTACTTATTCTGTCTAAATAAGGAGATCAAATGCTGTACATCCCCAGGTATTTCTGAGTGATCCAGGCTCTTGATAGAAGTCTATTCAGTTGACACAGCGGTCCTGAGATTCTGTTAGCTGCTTAGAACTCAGGAGGCAGGATGGGTTAATGCTTTTTCTCTCTCTTGTCTGAATGACTCATTTTAAAGTAATAACTCATTTTCTGGGTACAACAATGCTGTTTACTATTGAAATATAGAATCTTGGTGGAAACTTTGTAAACAGGTGATCCTAAGACACAATCTACGTGAGTTGTTTTATATTTTGATTGTACTTTTTCAAGCTTTTGCACTGAATTATTTATGGAGAAAAACTGTGAACTGTTTGTGTCTTTTACTGATGTCTTACATATATGTATATGCATTCATATTTTCAAATATGTTTGTAGATTGGTTCATTTGCACTTAAATCTAGTTATATTTATTTTATGTTTTTAAAGAGTAAGGCCTAGTACAGTTTGGCCCTATTAAAATGTGCTTCCTGCTAAAGCTATGTGGCAGTTTTCAGTATAAAATGGTGTGAGTAAATTCTAACATTCTAGAAATCTTTTCAGCTAATGTTTCTTTTCTTCACCAAGGACAGTTTATCGAGTAGTGATAATTTCATTTGTTAATACAATATTGGTGAAAGAACATAAATATCCTATTTTATTTTTTGCCATAATAGTATTTCTTCTGATATATGAAACAGCCATCTTATACTAAAAAGATTGCTGTGAGCTCTGTGCTGAGCCCTCTCCATATAGTTTTACCGGTAAATGCAAATAGTTGGAAAGTTTGTCCTTAATGGTGCCAATAATAGATATAAAACAAAAGCTTTTTTGTGACTTTATTTATAGTGATACTGATATAATTTATTAAAATGATATTAAACAACATGAGTAAATTTGATCAAATGTTAGTTTTTACAGCGTTTCCCCCCAAGTGTTTCCATCCAGTAACAATGACACTAATCCAAAGCCAAAGAGAAATAGTTCTACCTAAAATATTGGCGAAGAAGCTGAAGCAAATAAAACTAAGCTGACCTTTTAATAAATGTCTGTTTATTGATTTAAATTCACTTTTTTTTCCCCTTTTTCTGAGCAATGCTGACGAGGCCTGTTAGAATACAAGCATGTATAATAACTTGGACACAACCATTTTTATTTCTTTTGTGTGCCATTACTGAAAGATTGAAGCCAGCTTCACCTAAGTGTAGTGATGCAAAAATAATAGTAACCCAGTCTGTCTGTGCTAGAGTAGAGGCAAACAAGAGCTTCATATTAAAGTCTTCGAGGTAGCTGACATGACGCATCTAGTCAGACGTAAATAATGACAGACGGAAACTATCATGAGGTCTGTGAAGCATCAACATACTGCTATCATTTTCTCTCTAACCTTGCCTTGCTAGCAGCTCTCAGCCTTACAGCCTGAGAGATCATTTAAAAAGCAAATCCTAATGACTCTGCCCACTGTAACAACAGTCAGTGAGATTGGCATCAATTTAGCTCAGTTTAGAAACTCGGGATAGCAGCTATTGTCAACTTGTGACACCTGAAACTCCACTTGTTCTCCACGCACCAACCCCCAATGCTACCCCTTCCCCATGGCTGTTTCCACTCCTGACAAAAAAGATTTTCTTCTCTGGTAGGAAAATTATTCATCCCAGTTATTTGCGTGGCACTCTGCCTATAATCCTTTAAGCTCCACCTATTTTCCTGGTTTAGCTCATTTGTTACAAAAAGCTTTAAGCTCCCCCCATTTTCCATGTGGCACATATTGTTTTGTGTATATTATGTATGCACAGGGTAAGAGTGGGTAAATAACATTCCAGTGTCCCTGTAGCTTAAGACGAACATGGTTATGGTTCAGATAAACACGTCTGTACATGGCCGCCATAATCAAGTGGAATGGCAGAACAATTTTACAGATGCAGTCCTAGGAAGGTAAAAAAAAAAAAAAAAGAAGCTGTCTTGTCCCGATTCAATAGAATCTATTCGCCAGGAAACCTGTGATAAAGCAGTAGTCGCACGTTTTATTTGTTAAGACAGTGATGACTTTGCAAGCCAGTGGGAACTGAAGCTGATGTACAATAGGATAATAGCATGATCACTTTGCAAATCAGCATGTGGCTTTGCTTGGGTGCTGGCGGCAGAAGGGCACGGGGTTCTGAGAGATCTAGCTGGCAACCTGAAAGGGCAAGGAGCTCAAACTGCCTGGCTGTGAGTGTAAATGTTTGAGGATAAATTGCCATGAATCTCCTTCTGCTTGTCTTAAAACACATTGCATATGTGGGTTTTTGCTGTTTTATAAGAGACTTGGAGATGAATGTAGGGACCTGAGTGGGTGATGGTAGTGGGGTTAGGCAGGAGAAAAGAATGGGAGAGGCTCACTAAATAGCCCATCTTAATGGAGAGCTATTGATCTCATTTCAGAACACTTTAATCTCCAGCTAAACATCTTACTTACCTTGTGTAAAAGAGATGCCAAGTTGAAATAAATAATAAACACACAATATTTTAAGGACTTTTGAATTTTGCATGGTAATAAATATTAATGCAGCTTGTGACTCCCAAAGAAAATAGAAGGCACTTAATTCTGTTGTTGATATCAGGTACTGTGCAGGTTGATTTCCCGAGGTGAAAGTGAAAAATGCACTATTTGGACGTAAATTTAGATTTAATAAATAACTAATTTAGGATCTTGTTCTATATGCAAGGATATAATCATAAGGCATTCGGTTTTAAAAGGTTTCATTTATTCTTGTGAGCTTAATTATTGCAAGGAAACTGTGAGCAATTTGTTTTTTACCAGTGTCTGATTTCTGAGAATGGTTATTAAATATTAAATGGATGCATAATTCAGGCAATTAAGAAAGTAATCACACAAAGTAATGTAATGGAAGTTAATTATTACTGCATAAGCAAATAGTTCATTAATGCTAGTAGTTGCTATAGCTGCATTCTTAATACATGCAGAACTGAAGCATGAATCCTCTGTGTATTCAAGGAGCTAGTAGGAAGTGTGATGCTACAGAGAGAGCACCACTAATGAAAAACAGAAGCAAATAAGGCCATATTGACCCCTGACTTGTCTAAATAAGGTGGGATCATCATTACTTAAGAGAGTTTTATCGAAACCATGACTGCACTAGCTGCCTATAATTTTTTGGTTTGTAACACAAACCATGTTTTAAATTAAGGAGAAATCAAAAGGAAATCAGCTTGTTAAAACAAAAATCACCCATTGTACTTCCCCTGTTGTTACTTTAAAATCATCTCTCTTGTTAAATAGCTGAAGTCATTATCTGCAACTTGAAAAGATACCATAGATTATTATTTTTCATAAAACCATTACAGCTGGTAACAGACCTTATTTGTCCTGCACCTAAAGCCGAAGTGAAAAGTCTGACATTTCTTTGCTAACACTGTCTCCCTAAAGCAATACGCTTTATAAAGGCTATTTTATATGAATTCAGCACCTAGGAAGTCTGGTGCTCTCCAGACCTTGGACTGTAGCTAGGCACCAAGGTGGTTGAGACAGGCCAGACTAGGCCAGGCAGAAAGAGAGGAGAGCAAATAATGGCAAGGATTTAGCCTTGAGCCCCCAGGACCAAGCCAGGCCTGCCTCCAGAGGGGACCAACTCCTTAACGGGTTTACTTTTTAACAACCCAGAACCGCCCAAGGCTCACTGCCTTCCGCAGCAACAGCACTGCCTTCCGCATCTCATCATAGAATTTCACAGAGAGAAGCAATTCTGTTAGGCCAGGTGCTCTTCCCACCATCCTGATGTAGGCATCAACCCACCATAATCCTGACATCATTTGCTTGCTACTTATATTGCCTTACTAGCTCTCCCCACCAGCTCCCAGGCTGGAGGCTGTGTTCCGTAGGCACAGTGAAGGTTAAGAGACATTGGTCTTGTCAAGGGTGTGCTTCCAGCCATTCAGGAATGGTCTTCCCTCTGTTCCTAATGCTTGGCTCACCACTGTGGGAATCAGAAGAGACCTACAAGACAGATTCCAACTCTGCTCCAGGAAAGCAGTGTGGTTCTTTTAACCTTTGAGGAGTTAAAAAAGTTTTTGGACACTGTAATGCAATTGGCCATTTACACAGAAATTTGCATTTGATTTTAGAAATTTCATGGTCTCCTTAATCCTGTTCATGGATCTCAGCTTTAAGACCATCTGCTTTGGAGGAGACCTGTGTCTTCAAACAGATAGTGAACATTTAGGAGAAAATCTGTTTGGGTTTTTGGCATATAGACTATAAATAGAGCAGAGGAGCTGGTGGGGTTTGAGGTGTAGTTTGGGGAAGGCTTTATCGAGCAAATGAGCCTTGAACTTGATGTTGAAGGACTGCTGGTATTTTGAAGTCAAAGGCAGAGCATTTTTGTATAGAACAGCATAAGCAAAGGAAGGTAAGATGGCATTCATTTATTCATTACCATTTTTGTTCATTTAATAAATTAGAATTCCTCCTGAATTAGATACTCAGGGGAAGTAAAGGTAAGAAATGGTTTCCTGACCTCAAAGAATTTACAGTGTAGAAGATGCAGTATGGCAACCACATAAGCTTTTATGATACAAAGAATATGTAATTGCCCTGAGTGAATTCAGTGAGGGGGTTTCAAAATGATTCACGTAAGAGACATGTTTTGGCATTGTTGCAAGGAAACTTGCAGCTAAATGGGCAGGTATAAAGCACTGTCAAGACTTCCCCTTTGGTCGGATGTCATACCTCAGAAAGAGGAAGGAAACAGTCTGGGCAAATCCAGGGAAGTGGAGAAACATGCTGTGTGTTTGGAGAACATGTTTAGCTTAGACAAAGCATAGGTTATGAGTCAGGAGGGCTTCAAAAGGTGAAAGGGAACAGGCCATGGATGCTCTTAACTGGTGGGTAAGGGAGTTTGAATATCACAAATGGAGAATCACAAATTTTCCTTAATGCATTTTAGGAAGGTACATCTGGTTACAGTTTTCAGGAAATGTTGGCATAGAGTAGCCCTAGCTGCAGAGAGACTTCACAGGCTGCTGCTGAAACGTTGGAGGGAGCCGCTGAGTGGCTCTTGCTGGTATATGTCTGAGGGAATTAACCTGGTATACTGTGGGTAGTGGAGGGGGAGGTACTGGAATGTGTAATTCCTACCTACCTGCTGGGGCCAGAGAAGGGACATGACTCCTGGGTCACCTTCAGAAGAAGACATCATTTTTACTCACCAGGAAGGAAGCAGGTGTGTCATCATGACAGCGGACTTCTATGGTGTTTCTGCCGCTCTTTGATAGTTCTGGCTTCAGAAGGGTTGGAAGTGTGTGCCAGCTGTATCATTTGCCCCTCCCTCCCCACCCACCACCTCCTCCCCGCTTGGTTTAGCATCTCCTCACTTAGAGCAGTGTTTGCCACACAGCACTGGTGTATAAGTTCAGATCATTTTCATAAATCTTTGGCCTTTAAACTAAATGATTACTCTGCCAGTGATCAAGGGGTTCTTTACGAAAGCCTTGGCGCTTTCAGAATATGGGCTTCACCCTTCACCTTTTCTCTGATTTAGAAACAAGTTTCTCTTTCAGTAAGTGGCATCTCCTATATTCCCTCATTTGACCTCCATAAATGCAAGAAGTAAACTGGGAATATATTATTTCTATTTTATACATGAAATAAAGAGGAGATAAATGCCTAGCATAAGACAACATAGTGAAAGATGTCCCCAAGATGAAAACTTTCCACCTCAAGATGGTATTGATGTTCAGGACAGCCCCAAGTGAATGGTAGCAGGGACTTCTATTTTTTCTACTCTGATCCATAGAATTTCTTCCAGACTCCTCAGTTCATCCTAACATTTATAGGCTAAACTCAGGTCAGGTGAATTCTACCTGTGCTTTTCTGTTCAATTCAGTCACTCAGCCGTGTCCAACTCTTTGCGACCCCATGAATTGCAGCACGCCAGGCCTCCCTGTCCATCACCAACTCCTTGAGTCCACCCAAACTCATGTCCCATCAAGTCAGTGATGCCATCCAGCCATCTCATCTTCTGTCGTCCCCTTCTCTTCCTGCCCTCAATCTTTCCCAGCATCAGGGTCTTTTCCAATGAGTCAGCTCTTTGCATCAGATGGCCACAGTATTGGAGTTTCAGCTTCAACATCAGTCCTTCCGATGAACACTCAGGACTGATCTCCTTTAGGAATTACTTAAATTCCCATTCAGCAGTATATCCTTTCTTTATTCTTACAGAGATTTCTATCATGGCAAGCTTGTATTCCAACTAGCATTCTCTACTGAGGGACTTTTCTCACTTTAGGACAAATGTCATTTCTGCAGTTTCTCTACTTGGGAACGAGTCTCTCATTCCCTCCCAAGTCACCAGTGACTTTAAATATCAGAATTTATCTCAGCATTACCAAGTGGCCCCTTTTCTTGCTCATCAGCATAGCATCTGGGTTCCATTTAAAGTATCATGGCCAGTTGTTTATTAAATCATCTCTAGAAGTTTCCAGAGAGTTCCAAAGGACTTCTGAAACTTAGCTGCTTCTTCCTCACCATTCAAGTGAAAGTGGTTAAATTATAGAACTTTTTGCCTATGTTTGACATTGTCATATAAGATGCCCCAAAACTCCTTTAATACATGCTGAATTAGCTGCTAACCAGTTTCTTTCACTTTGCGTTTTGAAATCTTTAAACCCTGGGAAAGCAAGCAGCCACAGCCTGAAGGCTGAAGGTGTTTGTCTTGGATGCTCAGGGGTTGTAAGGACGTGTCTTTAGGACTCTACCCCATTCTCTCTTGGCAGTTTCCATTGTGACGGGGTGGGAGGTGGTGGTGAAGGGGGAGGTCAAATGGGAAAGCCCCACTTCATATGAACACAGGGCTGGCCTGCACTGCTCTCTTTAGACAGCGTCTAAGCTGCCACAGATGGGTTCCCACACTGGAGCTCTCCTGTTAAACCCTCTGCATCACCACAGGGGGAGAAAAACATGCCTTCTGGGGTCTAATGACTAATTCCCTACATCATGTCTAATGTATCCCAGGATGCTAACTTCAGCACACCTGCCTCTACCACTGGTAAGGGAATGGAGCGCTTCTCAGTTACTGGTCACTGACAGCATCAGTAGTAGCCTTCAGCTGAATGTCATGCATAGCCAGTGTGAGTGTTCTCCAGGAGGGGTGAGTTCTGTCACCCTGGGAGCCCCGGTTTTATGGGTAGTCGATTGGGGAAGTAGTTCAAAACCCTTTATAAATGAGGTGGATGTGTTTGGAAAGGTTCTAGGTATCCCGTGATACTCTGTTAAATTTTGTTTCTAATTACATCATCAAGAGGTAATTATTGCACTCTGAGGCCAGAAATTCTGAAATCATAACCATTCAGGAAATTTAGGCCATAAAAAAGGTATGCATTGGCCTGGGTGACTGAGATGGCTGAGGGAACGTGTAGGATGGCAAGGGACAGGGAACTTAGAAACCCAGTTCTGTTGAGTTCAGTTAGCACCTAAGTCCATTTATAGTTGTCTGTGTTGTGGAGTCTGAATGAGGTTGAGTTAGGGACACACTTCTCAATTTTAGAGAATCCAAAATTACCTAATTCATTCAGGATGGTATCTAGAATAACTGTTTTATTTTTCTTCTTTAAATCAGTCTACTTTGGGGGCAGGTTCTCAGAAAGTAGAGCTGATTTTCAGTTTAAAAATGTAAATTTTTTTTTTTACACTGAGTAGCCAAAGATAAATGCAACGCAGTGAGACACAAGGATGCCTGGATTCTCTTGAGCAGAACTCTCTGGACTTGGTCTCTCAATACCATCACTCTCTCCCTTTGCATTTCTCCCATGAGTCAACTAGAGTGAAGGGCTTCCTGCCTTCACTCCTGAGAGGTATGTGAGTGGAGTGGTGAAGAATGGACTCTAGATCAGAATCCCTAGTTCTCCAAGGCAACCTTGTGTGTTACTTAGGGTAGCAGTAGTTGCTATAACAAGTAAATCCCATGTTGTCAGTGTTTTGACACAATGGAAGTTTATTTCTCATTCATGTAACCATCTAGGCTGGTGTTCCTGGTGAGCAATCTTCCGTGCTATGATTCAGAGAGGAGGCTCTTTCATCTTGTGGTTCTTGCACCTATTTAAACATCAATATCTTCTGTATCCAACCAGCCAATAAGTAGGAAATGTGGAGAAGGCTCAGCCGGTAATTGACAGGGCTGAAAGAGACACCCATCCCTTCCACAGCTTCCTACTGGTAAGAACTCATCACACGGCACCACCAAGATGCAGGGGAGGCTGAGAAACGTAGTCTGTGGCTTTGCAGGTTGATTCTTTTGAAGGGGAGCATAAATGTTGGTGAAAGTTAGCTATTCTTGTCACGCTTAGGCCAGATAGTTCAACACTCTGTACCTCAGTTCAGTTTCCTCATCTATAATGCAGAGACAATAACAGTACTTTATAGAATTGATGTATGAATTAAATTAGATAACACATATAAAGTGCTACACAGGAAGTACTTCATAAAAGTTGGTAATTATTTCAACAGTTGTTATTGCTGTTAATTTTTCCTGGAGTTCCTTTATTAGCGCTCAACAGACTCTCATAATTAATATCTCAAGTTTCTCTAATTAAAATAGCTAGCCAAACAGGATATGATAAGGCTCATGGCTATTTCATGAACAAAAAGAATCTATTTGATGGAGTATAAAACTAAGCAGTGTGACAGTTAGACAGTCCCTGAAGGATATGAAGCCTGCCTGTAAAATCATTGTCCCTGTTCCCCTCCTGCTGTATGTTCTACACATGAAAGGGAAAAAAAAAGTTAGAATTTCTCAGAGGGGATGACAGAACAGTTCATCATTTCATTGAGTACATGTTATTTTTAAGTATTTATTTCCACACTATTTTCATTAGAAATTATAGGAAGCCTTTTCTTTGAATTTATATTACTTAAATATAAATATGTATACTTAAATATGTGTACTTAAAAGACTCAAAAAGGGCATGTTCAACCTCTGGTGTGATTCATTTCTATTTTGACAAATCTTCACGAAGAGCAACCAATTTAGTAAAGTCAATTTTCCTAGCTACTAAATTCCTCTTTCAGAGTGCAGAAAAAGTCCATGGTCGCCAGCAAGAATCCTGGGAAAGCAGAAAGAAATGAATGAAGATGATCTAGACACAGATTTATACAGAGTGGGGGAGGCATGCTGTTGATTAGACTGTTATACTTCCTGAAGGGCTACTTACTTTTATTCAGTGTCATAAACCAAGCCAGGTCAAATCACAGCACACTTGACCCAACCTGGCCTGGCAGTGGTTGGACAGTTGAAAACCAGAGATGTGTAGCAGAGTTTTTAATCAAATGGACTTTGTTAACAGAATACTTGGTCGGAATCTTGGCTTCACTCTTAACTATACCTGCACAACTTTGGGCATGTTACTTAACCTTTCTAAATCTTGGTTTTCTTGTCTCTAATTTAGGATAAATATAATGCCTACCTTCTGTGTTTAACTGAGATAACTTCTGTGATATCCTCCGTACAGTACTTGCTGCATAAAAACCACAAGTACCTATGTGCTCTGTCTTAAGAGCTTTCCTTGCAGTTTATTCACTTAATTCTCATATTAAACCTATTAAAAAGATACTAAAAGCAGTCTCATTTTACAAATGAGGAAACAGAGGGACAGAAAGGGACAGAAGAATTGAATAGTCACCCCAAAGATCACACAGCTGCTTAAACTGTAAAGTCACACTTCAAACTCAGGCCTAGAGTCCAGAGTCCATGTTCCTTTCCTCTGTACTATGCTGCCTCTTCATAAGAGCTCAGAAATGTCATTCAGTACTTATATTTTTATTAAAATGTAGAGGTTAAGAATTCAATTCAGGAATCTTTGATAACATAGATCTTAAATTGGGACTATTAGGGGATAGGAGACTGGAAAGCTTTATTGATGAGTAAGTATTGCTCATCAACACTTACTGAGTTAGTAAATGAGCAAATAAATGAATGAGTAAATTAACGTGTGGATGAAACAAGTGTTGTGTGATCTGAAGCTGGGTGTGTGTCTCAGAACCTAACTCTGGAGATTAGCATCAACGGGAAGACATGGACCTTGTATCACCACGGCATCACAGTAAGCAACAATGACAGCTCTGATGCACTGGTTGCGTTTGAGTCAGGGAGCCTCCCTGCTGAGTCTCAGACTTCAAGTGGAAGAAGGCTGCCACCTTTGAGAAGCACTCAGTGTGATGATCCTGTGTCAGGAATGTGTGTGCAAAGATGGTTTCCCTGAATGCAGTGCTGGCCCACGTAAGCTACATTTCTATCTGACTTCTAAAGCCACAGTTGGTGTTCCAGCAGCAGTGTGCAGCCGGCCCCAGTGTCCTCTGCATTATGCTAATTGTTTAAGCATGGCAGGTTATTACTTCCGTCAGAGGGGTAACGTGGATCAGGGTGGTGGGGAAAGTAGGGCACAAACATAATTGTCTAGTTTTTGAGAAGCAATTACAAATAGATGAGAAGCTACACAAGTATTACATGTAGGATGACTTCTCAGTAGGACTAAAAAGGCGGCGGGAGCCTGCGCAGCCAAGAGCAGGAGTGGTTCAAAGCTGACAAGTCTACAGTGATGGTTTAAAAATAGCAGTGGTAATTCTGCAGCAAAACAGAACAATGAAATCAAGCGTCATGGTGTTCAAAAAAAAAAAAAATTGCCCCAACACAATGCTCTTTCATTGGGTAAGCTATTTTCATAGCAAACCCAAATTTTAAAATGTCAGCCTGATAAATAGGGGAGATCTGAAAGGATAAAGTCAAGGTGTTTCGTTTTAGTACTTAAAAAAAGAAACTGACTCTTGTTTCTAACAACCTCTTAGAGCTTTAAGGAAAGAGGAGGTTGCACTTTGGAAAGAGATGTAGTTATATCTGTCTAAATGCTATTTTAGTAAATATAGACATTAAATAGGTTTGGATCATATTATGAGGTTCAGTTTTTCTCTGTAATAGAATGAATATTGGTTAGAATTCAATAACCATGAGGAACTATAAAAGTTTAAAATATAATGTCTTACTCTAATTTCCATTTTCTTCTGAATGAAAGTGTTGTCTTTGTATAGTAAGATTAGGTGAGGTCTACCAGCATTTGGTATGATTGACTATTTACCAACCTGGCGGGGTGGCTCTGAGTCCTAGTTTTGAGAGCCCTCTCCCCTTATTGCCTGGTAGACTTTGGACCATATTCAGCATCTCTAAGTTTCCCTTTTCTCATTTCTGAAATGAAAGTAAAAATTGCCTCTACTACATAGGATCATTTTGAGGCCGAAGTTAATGAGTGCAAAGCACTTAGTGTGAGCTAAATAAATAGAAATGGCCGTTATGATTATTTTTACTGCTGCTGCCTGTCATATTGGGCAAGCTGTGTGATACTGGGCAATCTCTTTGACTCTTGAATCTTTCCAGGGGTTGAGCTAGGTAGCTTTGAGGTCTCTTGAAGTTATATATGTGTCACTTAAAGCAGAGGTCTAAACAAGGTTTTCCAAGAACAGTGTGCCTCTTAAGAATCAGGAATTTTCATGTGAATTGTTCCTCCTGCTAGGTAGAGGTCCTCTTCAAACAAAGTCCATGTATGAGATTAGAAATGAGATCATAACTGATTTCAAGAATCAGACAACTTGACACAGCTGGCAAAGGCATCTTGACTTTATAATACCAGTTATGTCTTGAGGAATGTTTTTATTTACTAATCATTTAAAACTAAAATAAAGATGTTTCAGGTACTCTCTTGTTCTGCCTTAAATCCTCAGCTGAAAACACATCTAGAATTAAATAGGACCCAGAGAGGAGCAGAGTGCAGTCCTGTCTCTGTCTCCTCCGCATTGTTATTTGCTCTGTGATAAGAGAGAGAAAGCCATCCATAAAGTTCCAAGTGAATTAGAAAGTGGCGCAGCTGCAAGAGTCCAGGGCTGATTTCAGACTATATTTTGACATTGATTATGCCTGCTTTTGCTACTGAGTGTCATTCCAGTCAATGGGATGACAACAGGGAGTTAAAGGGAGCACAGAGAGAAAATAACACAGAGAAACACAAAAAAAGTAGTAAAATGCTTGAGAAAGCTAAGCTAGTTTGATGCATTTGGGTTAAAGGGCCAGGGTAGAACCCCTATCAAGTAGAGTAACAGGAGTGCCAGACCATTCTCCCACCAAATCCTGCAGTTGTCACAGAACACCTTACATCTGTTTCCTATTTTCCATCCTCTCATCTTCATTTATGTTGAAATAAGGTTAATCATATCTGGAAATTGTTTTAAGGATCTTGAAAAAAAAAATTCTTGAAGTTGTGGAAGACAGAATTAAGCATTTATCCATGATAAAAAATCATGTTTGATTTTTATACTAAAAGTTTACACAACATTTTAATGTATTTTACTTCTCTGGGTTCTTAAAATATGACAGTGTTAGCTCTATTGGTTGATTTCATTAGGCTGTAGTAACAGAAACCTCAACTCAAAAATGTCTTTCCATTCAGATCAGTTCATTTCAGTTGCTCAGTCATGTCCAACTCTTTGTGACCCCATGAGATGCAGCACGCCAGGCCTCCCTATCCAACACCAACTCCCAGAGCCCACCCAAACTCATGTCCATTGAGTCAGTGATGCCATCCAACCATCTCATCCTCTGTTGTCCTCTTATCCTCCTGCCCTCAATCCTTCCCAGCATCAGGGTCTTTTCAGCTGTGAGTCAGCTCTTCACATCAGGTGGCCAAAGTATTGGAGTTTCAGCTTCAACATCAGACCTTCCATTGAACACCTAGGACTGATCTCCTTTAGGATGGACTGGTTGGATCTCCTTGCAGTCCAGGGGATGCTCAAGAGTCTTCTCCAACACCATAGTTCAAAACCATCAATTCTTTGGAGCTCAGCTTTTTCTATAGTCCAACTCTCACATCCATACATGCCTACTGGAAAAACCATAGCTTTGACTAGATGGACCTTTGTTGGCAAAGTAATGTCTCTGCTTTTTAATACGCTGTCTAAGTTGGTCATAACTTTCCTTCCAAGGAGTAAGCATCTTTTAATTTCATGGCTGCAATAACCATCTGCAGTGATTTTGGAGCCCAGAAAAATAAAGTCAGCTGCTGTTTCCACTGTTTTCCCATCTATTTGCCATGAAGTGATGGGACCGGATGCCATGATGTTAGTTTTCTGAATGTTGAGCTTTACGCCAACATTTTCACTCTCCTCTTTCAATTTCATCAAGAGGCTCTTTAGTTCTTCTTCACTTTCTGCCAAAAGGGTGGTGTCGTCTTCATATCTGAGGTTATTCATATTTCTCCCAGCAATCTTGATTCAAGCTTGTGCTTCCTCCAGCCCAGCATTTCTCATGATGTACTCTGCATATAAGTTAAATACACATACACATAAAAAATAATACACAGAAGATTTGTACAAAAAAGATCTTCAAGACCCAGATAATCACAATGGTGTGATCACTCACCTAGAGCCAGACATCCTAGAATGTGAAGTCAAGTGGGCCTTAGGAAGCATCACTATGAACAAAGCTAGTGGAGGTGATAGAATTCCAGTTGAGCTATTTCAAATCCTGGAAGATGATGCTGTGAAAGTGCTGCACTCAATATGCCAGCAAATTGGGAAAACTCAGCAGTGGCCACAGGACTGGAAAAGGCCAGTTTTCATTCCAATCCCAAAGAAAGGCAACGCCAAAGAATGCTCAAACTACCACACAATTGCACTCATCTCACATGCTAGTAAAGTAATGCTTAAAATTCTCCAAGCCAGACTTTAGCAATACGTGAACCATGAACTTCCAGGTGTTCAAGCTGGTTTTAGAAAAGACAGAGGAACCAGAGATCAAATTGCCAGCAGCCAATGGATCATCAAAAAAGCAAGAGAGTTCCAGAAAAACATCTATTTCTGCTTTATTGACTATGCCAAAGCCTTTGGCTCTGTGGATCACAATAAACTGTGGAAAATTCTGAAGGAGATGGGAATACCAGACCACCTGACCTGCCTCTTGAGAAACCTGTATGCAAGTCAGGAAGCAACTGTTAGAACTGGACGTGGAACAACACAGTGGTTCCAAATAGGAAAAAATGTCTTTAACAACAAGCAAATACATTCTTTTGGGTCAGAGCTAGGGACAGATTTCAGGGTTGGTTGATTCAGTAGCTCAACATTGTCATCAAGACCTACAACTGTTTCTACCAAATGCTGTCATTGGTGTTACCTATGTCCTCAAGCTGGTAAGAAGATGACTACAGTAGTTCTAGAAGAACTAGGTTTTTTCACAAAGTTCTAGGCTTTTTCCAAAAGCCCTCCTGCAGATTCCCTTCATACCTCATAGGGTAGAATTACATTGCATGCACTTCTTGAACTGATCATTGACAAGAGGAATAGGATTACTTTTATACCAGTCAGGTCTGTTTCTGGATCTGGGGTCAGGGTGCACTGGGGCACATGGCTGTGTGGGAGAGAGATGGAGAATACCAGAACAGAAAGAGGTATATGTTTAAAAACAAGTGGAGAACAGACACAGTATAGGTAACTCATTGTGTCCGCTATACCATATAGATAGATAGAAAAATATATATAGTTGCAGATATAGATACACACTGAGACAAACACATAGGTTAAGGGATTGCCTAAGAAGTGGCATAGCCATGGTGGATACAAGCTGTGTTATGAAGGGTGTGTAGAATATTCACAGAACAGAGAATGTTCTGGCTACAAGAGACTATGAAAGTGAAGATGAATTCACTCAGTCATGTCTGGCTCTTTGCGACCCCATGGACTGTAGCCTACCAGGCTCCTCTGGCCATAGGATTTTCCAGGCAAGAGTACTGGAGTGGGTTGCCATTGCCTTCTCTAGGGGATCTTCCTGACCCAGGGATCAAACTGGAGTCTCCCACATTGTAGGCAGACGCTTTACTGTCTGAGCTACCAGGCAAGCCCCAGACTATAAAGGTCATCAAATCCTTGCTCTCTCCTAGTACTTTGAGAGCATGGGCCTTGGTGTCACTATCTTAGCCAAAAGTACTTACTAATGCATACCTCTGAATGGAACTTATCTCCAAAATCTGTTGATCTTTCCTTTGAAGGCCAAGATCTTCTATGAGTCCCACAAAAATTCTGCACTGTAGAAGAGTGGGCCAGGAGAGCTCCTGTTCCCTGAAGTCCCTCCTGCTCCTGGGGACAAAAAATGTGGGAGGGCAGGGAAAGAAAGGAGTGTGTTTCTAGCTCAGTGTCTCCCATGAGAATCGGAGTTGGGAATGGACAGCCCCTTCTTACACTGAGTAGCCTCTGCATCCACCCATGTCCACCTCCAGAGGCCTCGGTGGCCTTTGTCTTTCTTCTAGTTCCGATAGTCTCTTCTTTTACCACCCCATGTTCTGCTTCTTTATCTTATCATTAGGTCCAGGCATTTATTTCTATCTGATTTTACCTTGATAAACCTAGAGTAGGAGCTGAGAATTGTTTTCAGGTTTTACAAGTAGAAGGGGCTCAAAAACAGTGGCATTGCCCGTACTAGCCTCAGGGTGAAACATCTTCACATTTTCAAGACAAGCAAACCTCCCTCCTGCAAAAATTGACTGACCGCACGGAGCATAATCTTGGTGTGTTAATATGCTAGCTGAGTCTTTGTCTCTTTGCTGAACCTTATCAAATATTCCTAAGATTGTCTACCTTTTCGCATAATTGTAGAACATCTTAATGCTTAAAGAGCCACTTTCCCCCACCTTATCAAAGACATTTTTATCTAAACTTGGCAGGGGCAGGGGTGAGTGTGCTCCTTATCACTGGGCCTGCCGCACACTGTCAAGGCTGGTGACCACATGGTCCCTGGTTGGCCACCAATCATCTATCCCTTTGTCCTTGGATCTCTTGTTTCTGTGAGTCAAAGTCTGGGTGAGGGTGTCTGTTTGGCTGATCCTGGGTCAAATGTCCTTGCTCTGGGTGTGCTTGTGTGGTGGAATGAAGGGATGAGGAGGGTGAAGAAGGAGGGAATTCCTTAAGTTTTTTTATTGGGAGAATACCCTGTCTCCCACTGAGGCTAATTCAGTGCACACTTTAGATGTTGGGGGTTCAGATGTTAAGCAGCCACAAAGACCAGAGTCTATGATGTAGGGGTGTGAACTGCATGGGTTTCTAGAGTAGAGAAGCTCAGACCCAATCAGAACAGAACGGATCAAATGAAAGAAAACCTACTAGTTAGCAG
The DNA here is from genome assembly GCA_007570785.1 of Antilocapra americana. NCBI lineage: Eukaryota > Metazoa > Chordata > Mammalia > Artiodactyla > Antilocapridae > Antilocapra > Antilocapra americana. The sequence goes on along the minus strand of ML660200.1, from coordinate 50,655,755 downwards.
AGCAAATCCAATAATCAAATTGTTATCAGTCCTCCTGAACTGGTCCACAGCAAGGGTCCTTCTGCTTGGTGTAACTCGCACCAATAGAAAAGTTTGGTTCTGAAGCGAAGCAAAGCTTTATCTTTGATCAAGGAATGGAGAGGTGCAAGCTCTAGGACACATGCTTCCCACCCGCCTCAGGGTGTGGCTGGGGCTGCTTCACAGGGATATGTTAGCAGGAAGGGTTGGTGTTCTTGGGGGACACGTGTGACTGTGCTGTCCACGCTCCAGACAGAGCGCAGGCGCAGCGTCTGCGCATGCACGCGGCCCACCGCCGCGGAGCTGGGTATCAGGTGAGGAGCTCTCGGCACAGCGTCCATGGAGCTGAGGTGTTGGGTGCTTTGGGAGGACCTCTGGTCTGAAGGGCTGGGGGCAAGGCCTCTGCACTCAGCCCCCAATGAGCAAGTAAATCAGACTAAGCACAAAGGGAAAAAAAGGTTAGACTTTATCTTATTACTCAGATTCTATTTTTATTTCCTGGGAATTGTGGGCTTTGCTGGTGACAAAATGTTTCTTAAAACAACTATGCCAGTGGTTCCCAAACTTTTGGGGTGTTGCACAATTAAAGAGCACTTAGTAAAAATACCCCATTTCTAAACCTCACTGCAGATCTGTTGAATGAGACTCTCCTGGGGACCAGGAATCAGCAATATTCATAAACTCCCTGGATAATTATGATGTATTTGGTCTGAGAGCTCCTCTAAGAAATACTGCTATGTGTGGCCTGAGAGAAGTGACCAGCAAAACAACAAAAATAGCTAAATTTAAGTATGTAGAGCTTTCTATGTTAAGCACTGGCCTGATTATCTCATTTCAACCTCCAGTAACTGTACCAGGTGTGTGTGTGTGTGTGTGTGTGTGTGTGTGTGTGTGTGTGTGTGTGTTTGTGTGTTAGTCACTCAGTCCTGTCCAACTCTTTGCAATCCCATGGACTCCCCAGGGAAGCCCAACTCTAGCAGATTATTGTAATAATTGTTTCACAGGTAAGCAGACAGATGTTTAGTAACTTTCTTAAGGTCATAAAACTGGTAAGAGGTTTGCAGCCATGGGTAATACTGAGGTTTGTGTATCCCAAGAATTGGTCCCATGGAAAATGCAGAGAGAGAAAGAAGATTATCACATCCAAAGAGAGCAAGAGGCTTAAGGATGGAAACACTAATATAAACAGAATAGCTGATATGGTCTACCTTTTTCCTTTTAATGTTCTAAAATTTGGTTCAGTTATCTAGAAACCAGAAAAGAGAGAGGGGGGAGAATAAATTTTGTATGAAGTTAGCTAAAATTATATTGTCTTGATTTTCTTATGATTATGAAGATAAACAACAATAATGGAGATAAAATTAGCTAAGATTCTAGAATCCATCCCAGGTTCAACTAATAGAAATCCTCAGACAGCCAGATTTATTCTCCTTGCTTTTAACTGAACAAAAGTCAAATGATAAAATGACAACCAAAGAGAATTTTGGTTTTAAAACTACCCCCTAGTGCATGTTCTCAGATCACGTTCTTCGTTTGTGTCCAAAATACTACCAGGTGAGACCTGCCATTGGAAAGATGGCCCCATGTCCGCACAACCACAAGTCATATAACAAAATGTGTGTCAACTATGCTGAACTTGTTAAGAAATGAAGATAGCGTGAAACACAAAGGCTTAATTTTAGTTCACAAGAGAATTAAATTAACCGGAAAATCCCATTTGTTGAAAATACAGTACCCTCCCCACCCTTTCTAAATATGGTAATTTCTGCATTTGTTTGGGAGGAGGTGCTGGGGAGGGGTGTGAGTGTTGGGGTCGGGGGATACTTAGTGGGGATAGGCAGAGTTTGGCATGCACTTAAAAAAAAAAGGAGTAACCAAGTGTTCTGTATTTAAGATGTCAGTTACCTCAATGAGTTTGGATTCAACATAACAAAAAATAGAATTTCAGAAAAAGAAGTGTGGCTTCCTGCCAGTCTGAATGGTGGGTCCCACTGGGAGGCAGAGAGATGCACAAAAGTCCTTTTGTACTCATGATCCTTTGATCCTTTATATTGATAGTAGATAAGACAGTAATTTTCTACTGACCCACAGAAAGATTCCTAAGAGAAGCCCAGAAACTACCCTGGATTACAGTGAATTTAGAAAGCTGGCAGAAAGCATGTATAAAGGTAATTTCTTTCACCTTATTTTATGTATCACTTTCATTTAAAGAAAACACTGAAAAAAACTATTCTATATCCTTATGAAATGTGAAAAAGAAATTTTGTGATTATTGTTTAATAGATGGAGATACTGACAAATCTACCTGGCCAAGTCAGCTAGGATACTAGAGAAGTGTCAGAGAAAGGATATAAAGGTTCCCTGCTATCCCCACCCAATCTTCTGTGTTAACTAACTCTATCTTTTATTAGTCAACCATCATTAGCAGTGTGCCCTCGAGCTCTTTTTCTGCTTTAGGTTCCCACCCCATTCCCATTTCCATTGTAAATGGCATCCTGGTCAAGAAAAAATGATTTTGAAAATGCCATCTCTTGTAAGAAGAGCTGTAATTTCACTGTAGAAGTGAACTTCCTGTTTGAAAGGGAGAAAAATAAGAAAGATGGACGACTATGGAATTTTCAGGTATGTTTTTCACATGGCAGATACTGTATGCATGTCCTCTCTTTGCAAAGCCAGTGACCCTTTTCGTGTGTCTCAAAACATCTAGTGGATTTTACTGTCTACTTCAATGGGAGTTTTTGAGACATGGAAGAGAAAGACTTACTGACCTTTAAAAAGTGACTGATCCATTTGTAGTTTCTACTGTCGACTATGCAGTTGCTTCAATATTTCAGTGGAAGTTTTTAACAAAAAGAAGATTAGGGAGCCACATGTGTTATTTCACATTGACCATTGGGAATTACCATATCTGACCATCTGGGAGGTATTATAAATGTTCTTTAGTGTTGGTTTCCTACATGGCAATCGAATAATAGAGCTTGTGCCGAGGAGGACAGTCAATGATAACAGTGAAAGAACTAGCTGATGTGGAATGAAAGAGCTAGTGAAAAGATTAGTTTTTCTAAGGAGTTAAAATAGACAAGTGAGGCTGTGGACTCACAGTCTTTCCCAAAATACAAATGGCTGGATATCATTTGAGAAGTGACAGATTCGGGGCAATATTGAGTTAAAGGTTATTCGTGTACTCTTGTCTGGATAAAAGTTGCTCTGTTTCCATACTGGAAAATTCTGAAAACAAGAACATTTTTCCTGAAAGTCAGTTTTTGTGTTCTGGTTTCAGTGAAACAACAGTTTTTCTGTGGGTAGTCCAGGAAGTACCCAGGGGGTAATGAGAAGAGGCTGTGCTTGGAGGGGGCCTCGACCTCCCTTCCAACCAGCAGAAGAGTCACCTGATGATTCCAGATGAGGTGTCTGTAGCTTTTTTTTTTTTTTTTTTTAACATTTCATCCCATGACTAATTTATTTATTTATTTGTTTTTTTATTGTTTTTGCCATACATTGTCATGTAGCTTTTGAATAATTGCAAAGATTAAGTCAGGGAAAACCAGAGAAAATAACTAGAACCATGATGGTGGAACATTGTAATCATCCAGATAGGAGATGATCAGAGCCTGACCCAAAGAATGGAGTTGAAGGAACTAGTATCATAGAAAGAGTTCATGAACAGACAATTGGCAATATCAGAAAGAGACAAAATTGCTGAGTGAAGGGGAGTGGAAGAAGTAACAATAATTCTGGAATTTTATTTTATTTTATTTTTGGCCACACCCTGCAGCATATTGGATCCTAGTTCCCTGATCAGGTATTGAATCCATGCCCCCTGCAGTGTTAGTGTGGAGTCTTAGCCACTGGACCACCAGGAAAGTCTCTTGGGATTTTAATTGTTTTACCTGAGAATGTATAATTGGCAGCATTGTCATATGTGATGGGTAAACAAAGGTGAATTTGGTGTTTGTCAGCAACTATGATTCACTTAGAGCCAGTCTTGAAAACAAAATAGTACATACACATGAACCATCAAGAACAAAGGAACCAGGCAGATCTAGGTGTCATTTATGACTCTTTCTAAAGTTACCTGTGGTTCTTGCAGAGTGGTTTATTTATGGGATGCCTGGAGTGGAATACAAAACCATATTGAGCTACAGATAGAGTTAAATAGTATAGCATTTTTCAAAAATATTTCCCAAATGATTTACCAAAGCCACAAAAAATGTGATGAAAGAGGAATAAGCAAAGTATGTTAGTAAAAAAGTACATTTCGATCAATGAAAGTGTAATTTAATGTAATTAGCCAATGAATAATTATGTTAGAATCAAGGTAAGACGATCTCAATGCATAAATGTCTTCTGAAAATTGTATTATTTTGAATTATTAAAAATTGAAAAGATCTGGACTACTTTTACTCCACTGAAAGGACAAAGAACATTCCACAACTTTGCCCACAGTAAAGGAAATAAAAGCTTTACATAATAAAAAGATTATATACATGAAAGTTCCTACATATTTTAGTATTTTATAAATATAAACACACTTGTTGAATCTAAAATTAAGTGATATTCCCACAGTTTTTTCTTGCTAAGCTATTTTATCCTTTCATTTGCATTTGCAGAATACATACCTATGTATTCAGTTTTAGTGTAAAGACACATCCGTGGCTTCAGTTACCATCTTTGGACCAGTGACTCGGGATCTCCTTAGGCAGCTGAGGTCTCCCTTGGCAATCCACAGGAGCAGTGCCGACTCCCAAGAAACTTCCACTAGGACAGCTGTGGAGAGGTCAACCTTACCATATCTAGAACAGACCTCATTTTGACCCTCTAACCCCATAAGCTTCTGCTCCTATATTCCCTGTCTCAGTGAATGATAATATCATCCTCCCAGTTGCCCAAACCATAATCTGATGGTTGCCCAGACCATCCTTAACTCTTTTTTCATGTTCACATGACATAGATATCAGCCCTCAACTACTGTTGATGATCTCTTTCACTCCTATTGCAATTATCTGAGTTCAAACTCTTATCAAATAGCCTTTTCATCCTTCTTGCCTCCAGTTTTGCCATTCATTTACTCATTCATTCACAATACAATTAGGAAGTGTTTGCTAACATCCAGGCATTGTGCTGGGGATGTGGTTCAAGAGATGAGAATAGCCAATCTGGTTTCTGTTCTTATGGAGACTACACTAGGGCCCATAGTCAGCTTAAAATCCAGATATGATCATGTCATTCTTTGTTCAGCATTCTTCAGCAGGCTCTCAAACTTAGGGCTATGTCTGCTGTTATTAGTCTGGCTTGGAATGGTTTGTGTGAGCCACTGCCCATTGCCTCTCCAGGGAAATATCAATTACAGCTGGACACAGGGCCACCCAGAAGACAAAGCGTTGTCTTCCAAACGTCCATGCAACTGGGGTGGTGGCCACATGACTCAGTCTTGGCAGATGAACTGTAAGGTTGCTAAAGCCAATTAACCTAACCTGGGAGGTATGGTGGGACGGGGCACTTTTTGCCCTCTTTTCTTCATTTTTTTTGTCCTGTGCTGACTGGAGTCTAACAACAATCTAGAATCACAAGAAGACCTTGAATATGGAAAAGATGTGTACTAGGATAGTGATGCAGAAAGATGGGAGCCTGAGTCTCTGATGAAACTCAAAATTGTGACACCTTATATCAGCTTTGGCCCCCTTATCATCACATCTTTTTGTGAAAGAGAAATATACTTTTATCCTTAACCAAATAAATGAGACTTATAAATACCTTCCCAATGTGAGCCTTTCTTACCTCTCGAGAATTAGCTCCTTTTACTCCTAATGCAAGTACTAGAATCCCTCTAACTCTTTCTTCTCTCTCTCTCTCTCTCTAACACATACACACACACACACACTCAAACATACTCCCATTCACACTCACACAATGGTTTTTCCAGTAGTCATGTATGGATGTGAGAGTTGGACATAAAGAAGGCTGAGCACCAAAGAATTGATGCTTTTGAACTGTAGTGTTGGAGAAGACTCTTGAGAGTCCTCTGGACAGCAAGGAGATCTAACCAGTCAATCCTAAAGGAAATCAATCCTGCCTCTTAAAAGGCTTCCTGAATATTCATTGGGAGAACTTGATACTGAAGCTGCAATATTTTGGCCACATGATGTGAAGAGCTGACTCATTAGAAAAGACCCTGATAGTGGGAAAGATTCAAGGCAGGAGGAGAAGGGACAACAAGATAAGATGGTTGGATGGCATCACCAACTCAATGGACATGAGTTTGAGCAAGCTCCAGCAGATGGTGAAGGACAGGAAAGCCTGGTGTGCTGCAGTCCACGGGGTCACAAAGAGTTCGACATGATTGAGCAACTAAACCACAGCAACAATGCACACTCACATCTTCATGCCTTTGTCCCTGCTGCTCCTTCTACCGGAACTCTCTCCCTTTACCTTCACTTCACACCTTCTTAAGTCTAATTCTTATGGTTTGGTTCAAGCCTACTGATTTGGTTCAGGATCCTTCATTACCCTTTCCCAGCCTAACTTAGGTGGTGCCTTTCTGACATGCTTCTTCTTCTTCTTCTTTTTTTAAACTAAAGTCCATGTTTTATTGTTCAGATTTTCCTTAGTATTTTTTTAAAGGTAGTCAACATTTTTATTAAAGACAGTACATATTATATTATTTTTCTTTTAACTTCTATTTCTTTTTAAGCCCCTCTAGTTTATTTGCCACTGGTATTTATTTATTGCTTCTTATGTGTGCTGTGCGTACAGTCTTTTTAGTCTTCTACCTAATACATTTCTTGTTTCCTCATTTGAGTTCTTCACTAGCCTGTAAGGGAAAGAGGTGTAGGTACCTGTTTGATTGAGTAGCTTGCAGTCTAAATTCTCCTGCCCCTGCTGTCAATTTCTTATCTAGTCAATGGAAGAAGTTTGAACTAACAAGGTTTAATGACTTGACCAAGGATGATCTTAGAATCAATTTGCCTATCTTCCTTTTTTCTTTTCTCATGTCCTGGGCACTTGTGTAGGTGGGGTGACTTTATTTGAGATGGGAGAAACTTGCTGAAGTGAAACCTTCCTTGGGGGAAATTCATATAACAGTTTTCTAGGTAGTCTTACAAGTCTTCTTAAGATTGGCTGCAAACTTAGGAACCTGCTCCACACATATTTAGTAGTCCCTTGGAGGTCTTTCACATACCCTAGGGCTAGACTTAGCCATCTTAAATCCAAATCTTCACCCTGCCACTTAAAAGACTTGAATGGATCTGCTTTCGCTTTGGAGATGTCCAGCCTCTTTAATAGACCACACGGAACTTTCTTCTAGTTCTTTGGACTCATCTCTTACCACCATTTTGCCATCACCTTTGCACACTGAAGTGCTGGTCCTTCTCAGATAGCCCATATCATTTCTCACCTTTGTTCCAGCTGTCTCCTCTGCCTGGATTGTCTCCCCTTCTTTCTAAAAATGCTAATCCAACCATTGCTTATGGCCCTTATAACTTGACTCGGGACTGCCTCCTCCCAGGACTCTTCCCCAGTCTCCCGCTGGCTGGGTTAGATGTGGCTCCTCATCCACCCACACCCTGCGCTTGGCTCACCCATTGCACTTGGCTCAGAAGTTAATAACTCATTTCCAGTATGTTGGCCTCTCCAAAGGCAGGAACTACCTCCTGTTCATCTTGAATCTTCCCAGTGCCTGGCACACAGCAGGTATGCAAAAATATTTTGCTGAATTAATGAGTAAAATGTCAAATGGAAATGCTCTTAGGACCACACAGAGATTACCTCACTGCACAAATTTCCTTGGTCTTACTCTGACGAGCCATCACTTTGCCCCTTTGTACATTTCTACATCCTGGATGGGACTGGTGATTTAATCCGCTCAGGTTGGAGTTTGGAGTGACATCTTAGGAACTAGCCTTATGTTGGAGGAAGCAGTGGGACAACTCTGTATATGAGCAGGTTTTGTTTAATAACTGTGAGTATGGTCCCCCTAGTTCTGATTTTCATCACAGATCCCTGTCATGCCGTGTCACACCACAGAGGGACCTGGGGTGCTCTCTCTGGCTCCAGAGAGTTATCATTTGCCTGGAATATATCCTGACATCCCAAGAAGTTTTTCATCTGGGGAAACTGAGGGAGGACTTAGAGATTAGAGATCCTTTGGTGGAGGTACTACTGTCTATCTGTGTCTGAGACACTTGGCTGCCCTCTGTCCAGACTGAGTTCCCCCCCTTTTCAGAAGGAAAAGGTGCCAGAGATTCCTATATGTGGGAGCCTAGTTGGTACAGATAAAAGGTCACTTAGAATCTGGGTGATCTTAAGTTAGTTATTTAACCTCTCTTATGGCTTAGACTCCTCATATAAAGCATGAAAATGCCTCTGTCAATAGGGGGACTAAATTAGATAAATTATGTAAAGATTCTTGGAGAGGCACGGTCTATAGGTAAGTGATTATAGATGTCAGTTGTTATTATTACTGTTGTCATAATACTGGTCTGTGGTACCTACAAAGAATGAATCTTGAGAAGAGAACTCGGACAGAAAAATGTCTGGAGGGGAACTTAAATGAAAATGTAAACCAGTCTCCCTGGGGGTAGCTCAGTGGTAGAGCATTTGACTGCAGAGTTTCCATGTTGGAATTCAGAATCATTTCATTAAGGAAGATTATGTTTGTCTCATGTCATTTAACGATCTAAAAAACAAAACCAAGAATTTGCATGAAAAAATTTGAATCTGTTTTCATATTGTATAATTATTACTATTTTTTTCCTTGCCTCCCCTTTTTGTGCCATCTCTAAATTCCTTGTGCAAAAGTCATCTCTTGAGTCTCTCACATTGATCTGGCTCAATTACCTTTCAGTGCTGCTTTGACCTATTTATAGGAAGTGGCAAGAGCTTTTTGCCTTCCCAAGGGATCTCATTCCTCTTTTCATAATGACAAAATGGTCCTTATTTCTTTTAAATGCTAAGCTGTCTTGCCTACCTCAGAAGACGCGCCTGGCATTACCTTTCTAGTAAAGGGACTTTGCTTTCTACTGAGGAAGCTTGAGTTGGAGCAGAGGGCAGGTGATAGGCAAAACCAGGGAACACCTTAGGTCCAAAGGAAGCTCAAGAGGAGGAAGTCTTGGGGCCCAAGGTGTAGGTAAGTAATCATAATGCCAGTTTGCTTCTGCAGACATTGATGGTATGCCCACATCCTCATTTGCCTCCTACCTCTCTGCTGGCTGCTTCTCCATCTCCTTTGCAGACTTCTCTTCCTCTGCTAGTCCTTCAATGTTCATCTTTCTCGTGGTTCTGTTCATGGGCCTGGGCTCTTACTCTTTACTTTCCCCTGGACCATCTCAACCATCCCAGGGCAACACGAACCAGATTTGTCTCCAAAGCTCCAGCCAATACACACAAGTTCCCTCCTGGTTCCTAAAACTGGATATCCCATGGGTCACACAAACTCAATATAATAAAAATCCCACATTTTTCTCTGAGAAAAACCCTGTTAAGAGAATTAAAAGACAAGTTAAAGAGTGGATAAAGGTATTTGCAAATCACATATAACAAAGGACAAATATCTAGAATATATTTTTAAAACTGTCAAAACTCAAATAAAAAATATGATTAGAAAATGAGCAAAAAATATGAAGAGACATGTCACCAAAATGACAGCTATGTACATGAATAGATGTTCAACATCATCAGTTGTTAGGGAAATGCAAGTGAAAACCACAATGTAATATTACTACATACCTATTAGAATGGCTAAAATAAGAAATTTGACACCACCAAATGCTGGTGAAAATGAGAAGAAACTGGATCACTCACACATTGCTGAAGTGACTATAAAGTGGGTAGAGGCACTTTGAAAAATAGCTTGACAGTTTCTTAAAATACTAAACGTGAAACTACCATGTAACCAGTAATTGTACTCTTGAGTATTTATCCCAAAGAGATGAAGTCTGTGTCCATACAAGAACTTCTGTGTTATAGCAGTTGTATTTACAATAGTTAAACATTGGAAGCTACCCGGATGTCCTTCAGTGGCTGAATGTTAAATTAACTGTAGTACATTTTTGCTGTGGAATACTACTCAGTGATTAAAAGTGATTAAACACATATTAATATAGAATAATTTGGGTGACTCTCCAGGGAATTATGCAGAGTGAAAAAAAGCCAATCCTAAAAGGTTATATACTATATTATTCCATTTACATAACATTCTTGAAATGACAGAATTATAAAATGGAGAACAGACTAGGGACTACTGGGGGTTAAAAAGAGGGTGTAGGTAGGAGGGAGGTGGGTTTAGCTCTAAAAGGGCAACATTTGGAATCATGATGATAGAAATGTTCTCTGTCTGACTGCAGTGTCAGTACCCCGATTATGATGTTGTATAAAGTTTTGTAAGATGTTACCTTTTTACATGGGATCTCTCTATATTATTTTTATAACTTCCTGTGAATCTATAATTATGTTAAAAACATAATTTAAAAAAACGGGCTAAAATCAGGTTTTAAAATAATTTTATTTAATACTTTCAGGATACTGATACATATAAAATTAATTTGGGTTGTGTTAATATTAACATGGCTAAACATTTTGAATTTTGATAGAGTAAGATTCCTTTGACCCATTTAACTTGCTATAATATGTCATCTATGCATGCATATGTGTACTGTCATATCCAGCTTTTTGACCTTATGGACTATAGCCTGCTTGGCTCCTGTGTCCATGGGATTCTCCAGGCAGAAGAGTGGAGTGGGTTCCCATTTACTCCTCCAAAGGATCTTCCTGATGCAGGGATTGAACCTGTATCTCTTGCATCTCTTGCATTACAGGTAGATTCTTTACTGCTTGAGCCATCGGGGAAGCCCTACTGTGTCATAAATTTCTGAATATGTTGGGTATTTTGGCTTTTATTGGGGGGTGCTTTGTTTCTTTTGAGTAACCATAACTTTAAAAATCTAGAGAAATATTTTAAAGTATAATGCAACATTTGGAAAAGAATTATGCTTCTTTAATAATTCAAATTATATTTGGCCTCCATCTGCCCTAAATTAAATCTGTGTTAAAGAATTAGGGGAAATTCGCTTACGACTTGGAAAATGCTAAGTTCAGATAATTGTACTCTTGGCCACAATAAATGTAACTTTTTAACAGTATACTTTGTTCTTGGGAACAAAACATAGAAAACTTCCCTTTAATACCCTTGCTCTGTCATGAATGGGGTTACACTGTGAGTAAATAATATCCCCTATGTACACATTTTGTGACATAAGGTACTTTATTCATGGAGACCCCAAGGTTTTGTTTTTGACATTTGCTAGTTTAAGTTAAATAATCAATGAGAACAGGACTAAATTCCAGTTTTGTTTCACTTGAGCTCCTGTTAGGCCAGAAGGTGGGCTGGAAGAGTTGGTCTTGGCGTCACAGGGTTTGGGCTCAATTCTACTTCTCTCGTTTATGAGCTTTATGACATTGGGAAAGTCACGTGAACTACCTGAGCTTAGAAGTTTTTATTTGTAACAAAAACAAAATTATATCTTCTACCTAGGATGATGAGAAATAGGAAATACATATAAATATACCTGTTCATATTATGAGCTCAGTAATTGACCACTCTTACTATTACTATTATTTGGGATTGTACATGATATGCTATGTGTCTGTTTATCTTTGATTTATTCTCCTAGCTGGATTTTGAGGGTAGATACATGTCTACTAGACATGCCACCAAACTACCTTTATAACCTTCACATCTCTCCGGATAATGTCTTGAACTCAATAGGAGCTAAGTAAAAATATTAGTTAATAATGAAGATAATGCTGTATGTGGAACAATTGAAGGTATTAAGTCATGTTGAAGTTCCCGTCACATCTGTGCATGAGTTTCAGTGCACTGGAATGAACCAGGGAGCTTGGTAAAACAAATCTCTGTTGTCCACCTCTTGTCTGAGGGAATCTGATACAGCAGGCCTAGGAGTCTGCATTTTGCAAGTTCCTTGGGTAATTATGATGCAGGTGGTCCATGTACTGATTGAATTTAGAGAAACCATATTTTAGCAGGTAACCTATGTCATGCTGACTGTGAAATTGTGAAGAGATGCCCATATATTACATAAAGTAAGAATGGATGATCGTTGAAGTGAAAATTTGTTCTGCAGGGTCATTCAAAAAATCCACTTTATCACTGATGTGCCAGGCACATATTATAAAACTAATCAAAACTTACTTTTCAGAAGTTAATTAACATGTTTTATGTCCTAGTTCTCTAAGCCAAAACTATATATGTACATGCTGTCTTTTTGGCTTCAGCTTGCCTAGTGAAGAGAAAATAGAAATGAAATAAAAAGCCCGCTGGGCATTAGGCTGCAAATACATTTATCCTGCAGCAAAGCGTTAATTTATAAAGATAACTGCAGTGCATTATGCATACAGTCCATCCTCATTTGGCCCCCAAACTGGCTCATAGTTGAACATTTCCTTTCTTGAGCTGCTGCTATTTAGGACAAAGGCTTGGAACTAGTAATAAAATGATTGTACTTCCTAGGAGTGCTTCCCTTAGTATTGAGAAGACTTGATACAAAAATGAGAACTGGTGGCAAGTGTTATGTATTCCTGTATTCTTTCCATTGTACAGACATAGGGACCGTTTAGAGACAGAAAAATACAAGTGACTTTGTTCTTCATGAGAACAAGTAATACAAAAAAAAGCTATTATTTCCTTTTGGTTTTTATCCAAAGACTTCAAAATACTGATTAAGAATAATGCCCATTTTCAGATGGATAATATGAAAAAAGGGGGAATATTTTCTCGTTAGGCTATAAAACTGAAAGTAATCATGTTGATGTCTTGTTTTCCATCCTTACATTATTTACAAAACTACTTCTATTAATATATAAATTATCGAAAATAAAGAACAGAATCGGTTTACTAAGAAATAACAGTTCTGTAGAAGCTACTAGTATACAATATATTTATATATATACTGTGGAACTCAATGATAATCCAAGTCCTTGACCCTAGCATGGGTTCTATAGTGAAAGATGGATGTAACTGACCCTCTTGTAGGCCATCTCAAACATTTCCCATTCCCGAGAATATGAACAAAAAAAATGGACTTTGGAAAAAAATACTTTCTCAGATCTCAATTCTACTCCAACTCTGCAATAATTACAGTAATTACAAAGATAAAGAGTAAAAGTCACAAAGTGCTGGCTGGGACATTCCAGAGCAGGAGAAAGCTTGGCGCCATTTTTATAGTTATGCCTGTTAAGATTTAATAGACGGAAAGTTTCATTAGTGAGCTGTGCTGCAATTAACTTCAAGGAGGTTCCAGACTACTGTATGTTGCTGTTACAACAGAAAACTGTTTAGATTTCCCTCTTGAAAGAGTGTTTTGGATTTTCAACACTTCAATCGCAAAAAAAGAAAAAAAAAGTTGTAAGAGGCATGATTTTAAAAAATATAACATAGAGGCTGATTTTCCCTTGTCATAGATAACATGGTAGTAACAGACTTATTCTTCATTGGACATGGTAGTTGTTGACTATCTGGGAGTGAGTCGTTTTGGAATTGTATTATTATTGGTATTAATTATTTTAGACAGAACAAAGGTACAAAAATCTTTGTACTTCTTTTCTCTCTCTCTCCTCCTAGCTCATAAAAATCATGTCCCACTGGGATTGTGGCAAATTTGGAAACTGTTATTTCTTGAAATCAAAGATTTTCCTGAATCATGTACTCCACCTTTACTATAAAATTCTTGCTCTCACTTTTGACAAGTTGGCAAATCTCAGAGAATAAAGACTGGAGTCCAATGACTTGCTTTTCTCCAGTGGCTGGTCAGATTCCAGTCTACTTTTGGAGCTTGGAGTCTAGACTTCAGAGAAAAGTGTCCATAGGCAGAACTTTGCAAACTCCTCTCTAGAGGTTACACTGGTGCTCTCCTTTATAGTATAAGCAAACCTTTGAAGGTCTTTCAAGATTATTCCTCATGGAAATTAGTGCCATGCTCTGAGTTTTGTGTCCTTCAGAAGACTTTCTCTATCTAGCATGTGATTTGATTTTTCTATCCTACTATGACATGGCTAAACTGTTATGATCCTTACTGTTATATTTTATTGCATTAAACAGCAGACCGCTACGGGTCTTTTAATGACTTAAAGAATGAGACCTGCATTTTATGACTTTTAAAACCTGTCTTAATACTCTTTCTTCCAGTTACAGTCCACCCACCCCCTTCCATTCTACATGTGTTTCCATTAATAGGCTGCAGATTTTTTAGGTGTGGTAAGCATGTAACCATGATATGCACTTTCAGAGACATGTTAGCTTTTTCAGACACAAGAATGCAGTTTGATATCTGGGAGCAGTCATTTAGTTTGACAAGAGGTTATGGAGTACCTAAAAGCCTAGAATTTTAATTAATTTTAAATTTAATTAATTTTAATTTTATATGGAACGATCCCACGACAGTGTTGCTGCTGTCCCAGCAGCACAAATGCATCTGTTTTTTCTACCTAAGTGTGAAGTCTGGAAGTGGGTGACATACTATTTTACCTAGCATCATGTGGTAGGTATACACAGTTGCTGAATTATGGGTGGTTGGAAGACTGTGGTCTGTCTATTGGACTAAATTTCTCCCTGAACTTGGTGTGCCCCCCAAATTCCACCTCCTCCTCAGTAGATGATCCTTCATAAAGTTCTAGACCCTTTTTATTTTCCCTGTCTTCTTTAATTCACCAAACCTGGCCACGCCATGTCTCAGAATGTGACAAGTATGTGAAGAATGGCAGGAAGTTATGCTCAGAGATTCCACAGTCCCCCAGGGGCTTCCACGCTGGGGTACAGATCAGGGCGCAGGGCCCCATCAACCCTTTCCACACAGCACAGTTTTATGCACTTTGATGCCTTTTGATGTAGGCTCTGATTTTGGGGGGAAATCTTTCTTGGTTTAGTTCTGGGAAAATCATTAATACTTGGGTTAAGGCTGGGTCAGAGTTTAAGAGATCAGTATGTTTGTTTGGGTTTTATATATTTACGGTTGGTTTTAGTTTCTGGTCTTAAACACCAGCAGCAAATTCTTGGGGTTTGTGAAGCGTTGCGTCACTTTCTTTCTGTCTTCTTGTGACATGGTATTTGGATAATGCAGTTAGAAATCAGAAAAAAAAAAGAAATCAGAGTGGGAATTAAAGTCTCTTTGTCACAACTAAGTGAGTTCTGACCTCAGGTGTAGTACCTTGCTTTATGTTATATATATTTTTAACTTCTCTGTTAATCAACACGTTTGTTTATCAGTTTTCTCACAGGAGGATAGTTAGAGTTAATTGATCTTTAAAATGCAGGTAGGCAGTATAACATTACTAGAAATGGCTTGTGTACGTCAAATGGATCGCTACAGTTTGCATATTTAACCATCTTTATTGGTCTGCATTCTCATTTGAAGAAACATTTAACTTTTTATAAGCAAGGACCATATAATATACAATACTACTAAGCCTAATATTCAAGAATGTTTTCATACATGTCTTAGTATTAATTAGGGAGCAGTTCTTGTTTGACATGTTTACTTTTAATTCTTAATAGGTTTCCAAGTGGGGTAATGCAGTAAGTACCCAGAAAAACGAACAATTATCTAGTCTAAAGAGCTTTGGATTTCACTGTAAAATTAAAATTGTGTGGAAATTGTGTTTTCATTCTATTCATATTAACCTTTTCTTATCCATATTAGCTAAAGGTTAACTTGTTCTTGCCATTTTTATGAAGTGAGAAGCAGGAACTTTGTCTTTTTATGAAAGGAAGCAAAGGAGTGCCAAGCATTCATTAGAGATTGAAATTAGAAGTGACTGTGAGATTAAGTTATAATGTAGCTTATTGCACAAACCCAATTTGGACTTTTGTAAGTGCAAATATCAGGAAGAGTGAGCATAATTGCATATATGAAATTTGTGTTCATTTTACCCTGTCTGATGCCAGTGTCTGTTGGGAGACAGGGCTCTGTGACTTTCTGGGAGGGAATTGCATCTCATAGGTGGCTGTCACTGCCCCCAGGCACCAGAGTTGAGGAGATCTGTTTAAGTATAGCTCAGAGACCAAGAAAGAGATTTCCTGGTTGTTTTTTTTTTGTTTTTTTGTTTTGGTCTTCCTGGCTTCATCACTGTGTTTTCAAGTAGCTAACATGTTTCTCTCCCTCTCACAATTGAAAAACACAGCCAAAGGAAATATTATTAGTATCTTCACAGAATGGCAGAGTGCAAAAGATTGTTCACTTTCCAGGTCTCATTTCATTAAGTACATGGAAAGGGAGACCGTGAGAGGGGTGAGTAGCTGGGTATCAGGGTAGAAGAGTCATCTCCAGTAATTGCAGAGCATTCAATAATGGTAAATTCTCTCAAGAATCTCAGGAAACAAAAATGGGAAATAATTCCTGTTTATTATTTTTTAAAGTTGATTGGAAACATTTTTAACTTCCCTAAAAAGAATAGGAGAACTTCAGTCTTTTAAAACATTACTTTCCAGTCAGTGAGGTGAACCTAGAATTTGTCCCATAATTTCTAAATGAGTGAACAGAAATAAGAAAGGTATTATACTATTTTACGCTGAATTAACCTCACTATATACTGCTAAAGATCTATCTCTGGAGACGCATCACAAAAACTAAGCACTTTTACCACCACGGCAGTATTAAAAAGTATTTCACATTTTACCATTAGGGTGTAAAATTACTAATCAAGGGTGGGGAATGACCAGGAGAAAACAGGAGAAAAAGAGAGTCATTGAAACATGCTGAAATGTTACCAAGCTTTCACTGAATGTATTTTTCCCCTCATCTTCTCAGGGCCAGCACCTTTTATTTTGTTTATTTTCTTTTTTTTTATTGTGTTGGTTTTGCCATACAATGACATGAATCCGCCATGGGTTTACACATGCTCCCCCTCCAGAACCCCCCTCCCTCCTCCCTCCTTCCTCCCTCCTCCTGGGACATGTCGGTTCCCCAGCCCCGAGCATCAACCCTGGGCGGGCGATTGATTTCACATATGATAATTAACATGTTTCAATGCCCCTTTAAATAAAAGACAACCTGTTTAGAATATTAGAAGACCATAATAAATAACTGTTGCAAATGAATGAATTCCATTTTGGCTAGCAGAATCATCAAGGCAGAAGAGCTTCTCTGAATGTATCATTGATTTCAATGAAAGCAAAACTTCTTTTAGGTATGAACCCCTCTGATATTGGAAAATTGCTTCCCCTCATGCTAATACATACAATACTACTCCTGCATTAAAGAAATTATTATGTTGGTTCTAGAAGGAGGGTGTTGACTTGATGTCTGATTTTTAGTAAATCCCCTTAAAATTAGTTTTTGAATAAAAGAACAGGTATAGTCATATATTTGGAGAACATTCCACAGGTCTTCGTCACCCTTCAATATATCCTTAGAATCTACCTCAAGATCCACCCTCCTCAGAGAGAGAGCTGGAAGTCAAGACGCTTGCTTTGCATTTTGAGTTCCATCATGCTGGATCTTAGGTAGGCTTATGAGACCCCCGAATCTTTTTTCTTCTCTCCTTCTATCATTCCTTTCCTCTACATGCCAAGAAAGCATTGGGAGATTTAGGTTGAGAAGGCTGGGCCCTTTCCTTCTCCTGACAGACAATATAGGCTCTGGGGTCAGACCACACATGTTCACATCTCAGTTCCATCACTTATAACTCCCTAGTTTCCTTGGCTGTAAAGTGGGGATAGTAATGTTTTCTATAGTGGATGGATTAAATAAATTAATATGTGTAAAGGATTTAGAATAGGGCTTGAAAAGGAATGCTATTGCTGTTATTATTATTACATGATTACTACTGTCTTTCAAGTGTCAACGCAAAGGCTGCATTCTCTGAGCTTTCCTGGTTCTCCTAGGCAGAGTGTGGTACTTTGTGCATAATCCTAGTAGAGAAATTTGCTTCTTAACAGTGTGTTTCCATGTGTATTTCCTCACTAGACAATAAGTCCTTTGAGGTAGGAATCAGAGGATAGTGTTTTATTGATGTATTCCTTATACTGGCACTGTTTCTAGGCATTCAGGAGGCATCCAGTGTTTATGAGTGAATGAATGCACAGATGAATGAGTGAATACAGGTTTCATTTGTTGTCTCCCAATACCCCTTCTCTACTTCTTTAGCAATAGAGCCTCCAGAATTTTGCAGGGCATATGGCTGTCCAGCTGGTGACCATGTGTCCCAGCCTCCCTTTCATCAAGGTGCAGTCATGTGATTACATTCTGGCCAATGCGATGCACATGGAAGCATGGTGTTCCATTTACTGGCGATGCTCTTAAAGAAAAAGAGTCATGTCCCCTATTTTCCCTTTTCCTCCTACCAGTGGGTAGAATGTGGATGTGACATGGTATCTGAAATGGTTGTCTGCGAGCATAAGATGGATGGCACTTGTTGAGGATGGCAAAGCAACAAGATCTAATAAGTCCTGTGTTCCTAGTGATGTGGAGTTACTGTACCAGCCCCAGACAGCTTGTTTTCAAATCTTTCACTTGTTTGGAGCACTGTCTTGGTGTTGATATTTTTTTGGGTGGGAGGTAGGCCTTTGTTTTACCAGTTGAGTCTGGTTACTTCCTCTGGAGAAGGAAATGGCACCCTACTCCAGCATTCTTGCCTGCAGAATCCCATGGACAGAGGAGCCTGGTGGGCCACAGTCCATGGGGTTGCAAAGAGTCGGACACAACCGAGCGACTGAATGACAACTGGTTACTTAAACACTGCCTATGGAGCTGTATTTACATAATCTCTGTCCTGTGATAGATAATTTTCTGATGCAGATAGCATTAATAAAAATAGATAAGAATTGGATTTTCATAGCTGATTAGAACTGAGCAAATACGTGAATTAATATAGTAACAAAGGCTTGGTTTTTCACTGTTTGAAAAAAGCATTTAAACCTTATTGTCATTCTGTTCTCAGTTATTTGATGATTGTTCTAACTGGTGATGGAGGAAGAGAGATGAAAGATTGCACAAAACTCTGGGTTATAGCATTGAGGGCAGGGGGCAGTACTTATTCTAGAAAGTGTTTCTATTCAAACCTCATTTGGATGGGCGAGAGGGACAGAGTCTTCCCAGGAAATTCCCATCATCTCAATAAAACAAGCTTCTTCCCTACACAGTACCCTATGGGCAAGCCTTGTGCTTGCCTGGATAACAGAGTCAACAGAGAAAGTGCAGCAAGCCCTTTTAACTGCTCTTCTATTTGTCATGAACTCCTTTTTGGCTTTCTAAGCAAGTGCTACTGAACAGAGAGCTGCTTGGGTCTCTGAATCAGGGATTCACACTTGGTATCTGGCTGTAAGATGACCAGATTTTTAGTATGAACAAAGACTTGCCAAGAGACTTACCAAGAGACTTACCAAGATGCGGTTCCACAGATTTTCATTGTAAAGGAAAACCATTCTGGGGAAAATTAAAACATATACTACCAGCTTGATGCTCATTTTGAGACAGTACAGAAAATAGTAATGAAACATGAATATACTGATACACAGATACAGTTTTAAACTTATTATTAACATAAAACATACATATTAAAAGTGTCTAGATCATAAGTGTACTTATATAAACCTTATATACTCTTTGTACATAATTTTTAATTTTCAGGAACCAAACACATTCATACTTACCAGAACACAATCCAAGAATGCGCAGTATACATTTTAAAAATGTGGAGCTATGTGGTAAAATGTGAAATACTGATAATAGTACTTCTCATGAATACCAAACGTTTTCTCCAGAGTTTCTATAATTTTATATTTTTAAATTGGAAATAGGAGGAACTCATATTTTTAGATGCCTAAATTTTTTAGTTCAGTTTTTAAACAGAAATATTTAAGAGGACTAATACAACTCTATACATAGATAATGGGAATTCAGAACAGTTTATCTCAGCCTCTTCAACAACCATTTCTTTGTCAGTTCCACATGTTCTCTGTTTGCTTTCAGTGCTTCTCTCCTACTTCAGGCAAGTTACACCTCAGCTCTCAAGGCCTCAGTTTTTGCAACTGTAGATTGGGAACAGCTGTCCACAGGATTGTGCTGATCAAGTGAGACAATGTGTGGAAGGGGGTTCCTGTGACATTTGCACATAGGAAGACATTAATGATGGTGTTTTATTACTATCAATGCCAGTACCAACCGATGCTGGATTTGGGGAAGCTGCAGAAATAGCTACATAATTGTATTGAGCTATATAATATTCTTTCTCAGGTGGATGGGCTAGGCCTGAAGTGAGATCGCCAGATTTATGTCCTTTCTAGATGAAATGTGAAGCCTCTAGCAACAGGAGGTAAGAGATGTGTGGTTTACACGTGGACTTCTGGTTACGACTGTTTTTAACTGATGAGTTATCATGTTGGAATTGGTGTAACTCTGAAGAGAATATTTCCAAATGGTCTTCAAGGAATGTCATGTAGCATTTATTAGAGTTACTCCAACAGGGACGTTTCCCACTTGCTTTGATTTAGAGATATTACTGCTGGTTAAAAGCCTTAGGTAAGGCCACACACAGTGGCTGGCGATTTGGATAATTAGAAGGAATGGCAGAGGCCTGTCTCTTTACAAGGAAGTTAGCAGTGACATGCAATTAAAGCAAATCATGGTGGGGGGGGGGTGGCACTGGGCAGCTTTAAGAATTATAGTGGATCAGGTAAAATCAAACCATACTTACAGATTTCCCTTCCTCACAAAAGATTTCTGCTTGCTCATTTTAAAAAGTTTGTCCAGAGATGACTTTGCTATTTTCATACAAGCAGAACAAAAAGAATAATATGACTCACTCCATGGTAATTTTTCTCATAATTTTGTGGATTACAATGGCCAATTGGTGAAGCTGTTTATTGGAATCTTGATGAAGCGTGTGGACCTTGAGCATCATACATTTATCGAGGTGGTGTTTTCTGCTTGAAAAGATTCTTTCACATCTGTTACTTATTGTGATGCCCACCACTGCATGAAGGGAGGTAAGGAGTCACTGCGATGTCCATTTCAAGCATGAGGAAATGGAAACTAAGCTCTGAGAAGGAATTTGCCACAGTTGGCTTATAGGAGAGCAGAGTGAAATACTGGTCGCCTGACTCACAGAGCAGCACTCTCTCCAGCACGCTGAACTGTCTTCTCCAGCACACATGTGCATACTTGCTTCTGAGCTGTTCCAGGGTACTGTTTTCTTTCTTCCCCTGAGACATTGCAGTGGTCATGAATGCCTTAGAGAAGGTATTGAAAGCCCTAGACCTCGTCCTCAGAAAAAATGCACACGTGTAAAAACTGCATCACCTTCAGACCAACCCCCTTCTAAAATCCATGTGAGCAACAGTACAAGGCTTGTGGGGGCACATGGCCTGAGAAGGGGGAAGTGTGAAGGCGAAGCCACTGTACCGTGAAGGTTTGTTAGGCCCCGGTAGCACTGGGTGTCACTCGGTGCTCATCAGGTCAGTTCGAACCTCACAGCAACCTTCAAAGGCGAGTCTTGTTGGGCCCACTTTATAGATCAGGACACTATGAACAGTTTATGGAATTTGCAGCCAGAGACAGTTTTCACCATGGCGCTACACAGCCTCTCAAAGCGGTAATGGTCTGTCAGTGAGCCGTTTTCCTAACACCTAGCAGGTTGGCCCATGCCTGTGTGGGGTGGTATGGCTGGGAAGCGGGGAACGGAGGTGTCTAGAAGCCTTTCAGCACCAAGGATTCCTCGGGGAAATCCTTTTCTTGGAGGTGGCAGGTGGGAACTGTTACCAACAGTGGAAATGTGAAGTGTGAAGAATGTTGAGGTGTGGGGATAGAGAAGAACAGGGCGGCATCCATAGGGTGGTCTGTTTCTCCTGGGATGCGTGCTGGATGTCCAGCTGTTGTATTCATTTTTATAGATTCCATGCTACATTCTTGCTAACTAGGCAAATGATTCACGAAGTTACTGTAATGGGGTGAGTAAACTCGTGGGTAGAGCTGGGACTGGGAGAAAGGAAAAGGCAAATCCCTACATTTGGGGTTTCCTGAGCCATAAATAACGGTCGTGTTGCCATTCCCAGCAATATGCTTCTGCCATTAATTAACTTTTATGGAAAGCTATGGTGTTCATGACTTCGGCCTCTCCCCACTCTTGATCTATGTGGTGTGATGTGGTGTAGACAGCAGTGCTCACAGGTGGGATTTGTCTGACAGGGGAGTCTGAATTAGCTGATGTGAAGTGCCCTCTAATATATGGCATGCCCCTGCAGCGGGTGAGTGCGAGGGGAGAAAGTGACCGTGGCACCCTCCCTGTTCCTCCCAATTGCTTTCCCAGCACCTACACATGGGATCAGAATATCCTATTCTTTATTAGTTTACACTTTAAGTGTGTTTGGGGGGGAGGGGTTGTTTTTTTTCTTTAGTGTGGTTAAAGAATGCTGAGCTGTCACTCCTAAGATTCCGTGTGTGGTGCTCTGTGCTTGAGAGATGAACCATAAAGGTGGAAAGCTTTCTAGAGACACTTTCAGGATCCCTCCCATCCATCAGAGCCAAACAAGGAGATCCCAGGCTAGACTTTTGAGGTGGCCCATGCTGGTATTAACATTCTGCCAGAAAATCAACCCTCACCTTGGACCTGAAGTCTTCCTGCTTGTTTTCCAGAATAGTTGTTTTTTTATCTTACCGTACGTACATCAGAATCATCTGGAGGGCTGGTAAAAACATAGATTGCCAGGCCTCGTCTCCATCATTTCTTTTTTCCTCTAGCTTAATTCAGATATTATTGACATACAACACACATAAGCTTAAGGTGTACAAGATGATAATTAGATCCATGTAACTATTGTAAAATGATTACCACAGTAAGGTTAGTTAACACCTCTATCATCTTACATAATTATGACTTTTTGTTTGTTTGTGGTGATAACATTTGAGATTTACTCTCCTAACTTTCAAGTGCCTAATACAGTATTGGTAATTACAAGCACCATAATGTACATTAGAGCCACAGAACTACTTATTACTTTTCTTGTTACTCTTATAATTTGGAGTTTGTACTCTATAACCAACATCTCCATCTTTCCCCCACCTCCAGCCCCTGCTGACCACCGTTCTACTCTATTTCTATCAGTTTGACTTTATTTTATAGACTCCACATGTAAGTGAGAACATAGAGTACTTGCCTTTCTCTGCCTTATTTTGCTTAGTGTAAAAAGTTTTATTCATGGTATTTCAAAAGAGAGGTTTTCTTTCTTCTTTATGACTGGATAACAGTCCGTCTTCTGTGCTGTGTGAGTGTGTGTGTGTGTGTGTGTGCGTGTGTGTGTGTGTGTGTGCTGGCCCAAAAGTTAAGGCAGAGACATGTTTCTTTGCAAGTTAAGGGGAATCTCTTTGAAAGTTAAGAATGTCAGAGAAAATGTAGATGTGAGGAATTGGTAAAACAGAGAACATGGGGCCATATTTTGTAAGACTTTCTGATATGCTTTGAAAAAGAACAAAACAAACCAAGAGATCTATTTTGTATTAAATAGTGAGTCACCCCCACAACATGCAGTTTAAAAAGGGGATAGAAGTAGAAATCCTAAACTAGACATTGGGGCTATTTGTATTTAGCATGTAATTCCTGACGAGTATATGCAGAGTGGGGTTTTTTCCACAATGGGCTTTGGAAGTGAAGGGATGAAAAACATGTAAGTGAGGGGAAGCAGGATACAGTGTATAGTCCTGTGTATGTGAGCTTTTTATTTGCCAAGATAGTACATGCCTGGGCTAGTTATGAAGCAAGTAATGTTTGTTATCCTGGGACCGAATGCCTCCTGTCTTCATCTTCATCCTACTTCTGGCTCTCCATGGGCTCTTTACTCAGTGGCGTGAACCATAACTTTCCATCTCCTTCTCAAGCTGTACTTCACCAGCAAAATAATTCCCAAGGAATAATTTACAAAAGTTAATTGTTAGTGTAGTGTAAAATTTATATCCTAAACTATGACCATCTCTAGAATAGCATCTCCCAAGCTATTTCTTGAAACTATAAATAGGTGGTCTATGGAAAAGCATTCATAATATAACATCTGTTTGCCTATTAAAGCATTGAGAAGTCCTGAACATAAAAAAAGCTATGTGGTTTTTATTAAATCATCCTTTTTCTTAATTTTCAATACTTTTCTATTATAAGCATGTGTTACTCTTATAATAAAATGCGAATCAAGTTATATTGGAATAAAAAAGACTACGGTCTAAGCCACTAAATGTAGCTTCCAATTTTCTTTCCTGTCTATCTGTTACAGACTGTTTATGTCTCCCTCCAAATTCATATATTGAAGCCCCAAACCATGATGTGATTGCATCTGGAGACTTCGGGAGGTCATTAAGTTTAGATGAAGTTATGAGCTTGGAGATCCCTTGATGGGATTGATGTTATTCTAAGAAGAGAAAGAGAGGCCAGAGCTTTTTCTTTCTCTGCCATGTGAGGATATAGCAAGAAGGATGCCATCTACAAACCAGTGAGTGGACCCTTACCAGATGTTAAAATCTGCTGGTACCCAGCCTCCAAAAACATGAGAAGTAGATATTTATGGTTTAACCACCCATCTATAGCATTTTGTTATAGCAGCTCAAACTAATTAAAGCACTACCCTTCCCTTACTTCCGTGGAATAACTAAAGATGACATGATGTCAGATTCTAAAACAACACATTCTTCATAAAATGCCCCTTTTAAAGGATAACTAAATGTGAATAGTACATATGATTGTTGAATACCTCAAATATTTGCCATATTGGAAATCTCCTTCATCCCAGTTAAAGACATGAATCTACAAGGATTCATGTCTTGAGCACTTAATTGTTCAACCCAATTAGTCTAAAGTGAGTCAGTCAATTCCTGGGACATAAGAAACTGCAGTATCAGGAGCAACACGGAATTGGGGAACTACATCCAACTCCACTCCTCTAAGCATGAGCACAGGCGCATGGTCATGGGCATCAGTGCCCATGTAGGCAGCAACTCAGCATGCAAGCTTTACCTGAGAAAGGAGATCTGCCCAAGTTGGGTTCAGCACAGACTGTAAAGGCCTAAGCCCATATCATTTGGAAATCTTGAGTTTACTCCCTCAGAAGTGTTTAATACTTCATTTAGAGTGTGGTCACATAGGTGTGACCACAGGTCACATTTTTCTTGAGAGATCATATGATGTCCCTGGTATTTTTGAGGATAATCAAGGGTCAAAACCTGTCATGTGATATACTTTTGGGAAGAAACTGAAGTCTGTGTTAAAATTAGGTTAGAAAGCAATATATGTTTGACATTCTGAAAAGCAATTTTAGGCTGTTGAGTCCAATAGTGTGGTACAGTTTTTCTACTTGGCAGTGAAGAAGTTCAACAAGGCTTATCTCTCTTTGATGGAAGTAAGATGTAATCCTGATTGGGTATCACTCAGGCCAGCAAAGTTGACTGGACTTCTGTCTAAAGTGGGCATTGACTTCATGATCGCAATTTGATCTTATGGACGGGTGCCACCTACAGGCAACAAGAGGCCATCTGGGCTTTCCTGAGAAGGAGTCTTTGGCCAAAACTAGCTCAAACTCAAGGAAATGTGGATGCAGGAGTTACTGTGCTGATCTGTCTAGAAAGCCTGTGAGTTAATGACTAGAATTGTTAATTTTGGTAAAATAATTTCTTACTGGAAAAAATATTGACTTTTTCCTCAAGCAATTTGGGAATTGAATTTAAAAATTCAATATTCTTAATTTTTAAGCAGTAAATTCATTAGTGTTAAGTTGCTAAATATCTCTTACTGAAAAGGAGAACAAGGAGATGAGAAGAAAATGAGAGCTGGATAGAGGCCCATACCTTTAGGAGCTGTACTTGTAAAAGGAAACATTGAGAACCACTGCAGGGCCCAGCCCTCACACCTGGCTCACAGAAGGGATGGAATTTGTTACTCAGCAAAGGGTGAACTGGCTTCTCTGGTGGCTCAGATGAAAAAGAATCTGCCTGCAATGCAGGTGACTCGGGTTTGATTCCTGGGTCAGGAAGATCCCCTGGGGAAAGGAATGGCAACCCACTCCGGTATGCTTGCCTGGAGAATTCCGCGGACAGCGCAGCCTGGCGGGCTCACACTTTCACTTTCAGAGTGTGCACCAGGCTCTCCCGTGTGGTGGTGCCCGAAGCATGTCTCAGTGGAGTGCGCTCTCTCATTCCTCATGGCAAATTGTCCTGGTGAGAGGAAGCTCCAGTGCACAGGACATGTCACAGTAGTAATAATAGCACTTACTCACATTTACATTTATATGTCTGGTCTTCTCTTAATCTATTTCTCAGAAAGAAAACTCATATACTGTACTGTCTGGTTTAAAACCAGACACATGGCAACCCTATTTACGAAAACTTCACTGGCTGCCAGGCAATGTGCTATTTGCATTCACGTATATTATGTGTATTACATCTTATTAAACCCTTGTAATGGTTCTGTGAGTAAAGTAATTTATTCCCATTGGACAGATGAGGAAACTAGAGCTTGAAGAGGTTAAGTAACTTGCTAGACATTACCCAAGGTAATGTCTTGGGATATCTAACTTCAAAATTCTTTATGTTCCTTTGATATTTGATGCACTGAAATAATAGAAACTTTCTCTCAATTTGCCATCAAGCTTTTCCTTGATTTAATCTGTGAGTATTAAACCTTCACAATGGAATAGTATCCTTTGGATCTCAGAAAGCATAATGTCTTTGAAATATTAGAAAAGTTTTGAAGATAATCTTCAATAATCAACTGTTGATAAACTTGAGTGAGGCCAAATTTTGCACATGTACACACACATACACACACACAGTCCCCCAGCAAGCCATGAAAGGATTATTATAGCCTTTGACAGTGAGTGGTGTCCCCATGACATGGTCAGAAGCCACCTCAGGGTCTCGATATACCATTAAGTTTCAGGACCTGCCCAGCTGGGGTCACTTATTGGATACTGAGTATCTAATTTGATTAGATTTTCAGATTATTGTTCTTTTCAAAATTTTCAAGTGATTTGGTGCAATGGATAGAACCAGATGAACAGATATTGATGCCTCTTCCATCCTCCTAAGAAAATGCTCAGAAAAATCACATGACAGCTTTCAGATTATAGACTCTTCTAATGGTATGAATGCTTTAGGCTGTGATTCCTAGAGGTATGAACCAATTTCTTCCCAAGAGAATTTTCACTCCTTCTTCCCCTGATACCTTGGCACTTTCTGTGAGGGAGTATTTCACAACAAAACTTCCAGAACCATCAGCTGTATATTGGTACAGACTTGATGAATATGTCTTGGTTTGAATCCAGAACAACAAAAATCACTTCTGAAATGTTGTAAAAAAGTTTCTTTATCCACTTAGAATTGACTTAGGATTGCATCAGTGTAGCCATTTCTATTTCTGAATTAGCCAGCGGCATTTCCCCTTGACCTTCTGAAAATGATACAACTTCTAGATTTTTACTGTCATAATGCCAGGTGGTGGGTATTATTCGTCAACTTCATTTTTTAAAGTGTGAAGAGTGTATGACCTATCCTCCTTTAAAATCTTCACTCAAGACTGATGAATTCATAAGCAGAGTACTTCTGAAATCTTTGACAGCATGAGCAGAAGTTGGTTCCTTGCAGTGATACACAGGATTTCTGGAGATGAGTGTTTCCTTTCAATAAGAGGCAGAAGACTAATCTATTAGAAGCTGCCCCTTGGTCTCTGAGGCATGTAGAACTATACCAGGGTACTTCATTGGCCATTAGAAATGTGACATTCGAATTGGTTAAGAGGTTCCAAAACCCCCTAAATGTGAGGATTGAGACAGGGCACAATTCTAAGTGGTATAATGGCCTTACCAGTCTATAGAATTTTTTTCCATGAAATTTAAGTCCCTTATCAATAATTGATAGGGTGAGTGATAAGCCCTTTTCAAATAATCTGAAGTGTTTATCAAATACCCTTATCTTAAATGAAGCAGGAATAGTGAGAATCTTTAGAAGAACATATGTTTTGCCTCACAGATGATCAGAAACACAGTAGGAACCTGTTCAGAGTAACCTTATCTTATATGCTTCAAAATACTGTAAACCTCCCAGCATATGTGAATGGTGAGGACTCTTATTCACAAGGAATAGAGAACCTGCCTCAAACAAGCAAGAACATCAGAAAAGACTTACTAGGCCCCAGATCTGGGGATGCCTAAGTCTGGAGCTTTGTGGCTTCGTTGACCTATATGATGTGCTTGACTTGCCGTCTCTCCCTGGCGCTCATTCTAAGTAGTTAGCCTCACTGCTTTTCTCCTTCATTCCCAATGCTTCCTTCCTTCATGTAGAATCGTCTGGCTTATATCATCCAGTTTAACAATTCCATAAAGGAGTAGAAAGGGCTTCTTTCTTGCAGAGTCTTATGCTAAACCCCAAAGAAGAACTCCATTATTCCTATAGTGTCCTATGTTCATCACAAGCCCGCTATTTCGGTGAATGTTTGAGGTGATAGTCCATACAATATGAAGACATCAGAAAAGGACTCTTAAGATCCTGGGCCACTGAGAAAATTGCAGTAAGTATAGGGCATAACAAATACATAATTTGAGGCAACATATGAAATTGAGATAAGAGAAGTCAAAATGATGGAAATCAGATCAGCTGACTGTGACTGGAGCTTTTACATGAGGAGAAAGACATCATCTGTTCATTGAAAAATGGATTAGATTTCAGTGGTGAGAAATCAGGGGCAAGTGGAGAGTCATTCCAGAATAACGGAATGGTATAAAGAACCAAAAAGTGACAGGAAAAAGGGAAAAGTTAGGTGCTTGATGTGAAGAAATCTTTCTTCTTGTAAAGGAAGAAATGTGAGCCAAAGTCAACATGTATCAGATCATAGAGGACTTTGAGATCTCTAGCTTTAACTTAAGTTGTTTCCACTTTAAAAAAAAAAAGAAAAAAAAAGGCTGTGTAGATCCAGTGATGATTTTAGAGAAATGAGAGGCAGGATCAAATCAGTCATTAGAGAGTTTCGAATGGCAGTTATAGTGAGGAAGGATTGGATGGGGAATTTACTTAACACAGTTTCAAGACCTGCAAGCTAACTACACCTGGGCACCCTGGCTCTGTGACTAGAAGGAATAGAATTGCTCTTCCTAAAGTTCTAAGTCTCTTCCACAGGGTTTGGGTGTTAGGTATAAATGCCAGTCAAGAGCAAACTCTGTATCACCTGGCCCCGTATTTCCTCCTAAATTCAGATTACATCTCCAAGCAGCTACTGGCCATTCCTTGTATGTCCCACCACCACTGCACATTCAATGCCACCTCTTTCATCACCTTTTTTGTGGTTGTATCATTTTCTCAGCAATTCAGGTATGGCCATTGCTGGGAACAGGTGACAACTCTAGTGTATCGCAGGGATATCCTTGAACACCAATATTTTTATGTGGGTAAAAATCAAATTAAAATGAGCATGGAAGACACACCGAGAGGAAGGCTTGGGTGCCAAGGAGCAGGGACAGCCCTGCCTTCTTTTGCAGGTAAATTGAACTAGGTTGAAGTGAGCTGAAAGTCTAATTGCCGTGGACAGACTGACACACAGGAGCCTCATGCCATTTTAAGCAGTGGCAGGTGGAGACTCCTTCTTCACCTCTAGCAGCCAAGTTCTGGAGACAAGCCCCCATGCAGTAACACAGAGGTCCCCCGGAGGCTTCATCCAGGTCCAGGAAAATTACCAGTATGTATTTGAATACAGATCAGTGTTATAACCAAGATCCCCAAATAATAATGACTGAAAGCAGATAGATCATTTTTCTCTGGCACTAATGTGATCATAAGAAGCCCAGAGCTGACATGGCAGGTCAGTGTCAGCAATACGCATCTTCCTTCTCATGGTCTCATCATGTCCATGATCCTACCAACAGGAAGGGGAAGAGGGCCCCCACAAGAGTTCACTAGAAGTTGCACACATCACTTCTGGTCACACTTTAATGACCGTAATGTAGTCATATGGTCACACATAGCTGGAAGTGCTCGGGCCATGTGCTCAGCTAGTAGTAACAACTGATGCTTACATAGTGCTTCCTGGAACCAAGCACTGTTCTAAGAGCTTTGCCCACATTGAAATACAACAACCCTATGAAATAAGCACTAAACTTATTTCCATTTTGCAGATAAGGTCACTGAGGCACAAAGAGGTGGAATAACTCACCCAAGGTCATCAGATGGGGGTAAGCAATGGGGAGGGACAGTCAAACCTTCACAGCCTAGTTCCAAAATGTGTGATTTAAACCATTCTGCAATGTTGCCTCCAAATTCAGGATTCTGTTAGTAAAGGAGGAAAGAGGATGAAAATTAGAAGACACTCAGATAACATTAGCACCCCAGCATTCATGTTTGTCACACACAGCAATGGCTCCAAGCTTTGGGATCCTCTCCCTCATCGCTCTATTCTTTCCAGTTTTCTACACATTGCCATTCATGGCAGCCTATGCCTAGACCCTACCTCCTGCAGAGATAACAGAAGGTATCATGTGGCTTCCAGTCACTCCACATTCTAGCCTATCCCCTGTACTTCCCCACCACGTGAATCCTCCCCAAATGCCATCTTCTTCATGCCACACCCCTCTTTAGAAACAAACAGGGATAAGTACTATTTAACTATATCAACTTCTTCAAAATCTGGCCTTCAAGGCCTTTCACTATTTGGTACCAAACATATATTCCAAACTTACAAATCCCTCTTCAGCTCCTGCACAGATTCTCTCTACAGCTGTCAGATTGGTCTGTCTGTGCCATATGTATTCCTATGACCTAGCTCTGGGTAGAAAATGAAGGGTCACCTATATATAGACAGGAATTTTTGCTCAAGTCCTTTGACCACTGAACATGGCTTTGCCTTGCTCCTGTTAGCTTGTCTGAAGTCTACCCATCCCAGCTTGTATCCTACCTGCTCAGTGGCTAACTCAGAGTTCTGTTCCCATGTGCCCTGAATGAATATATGCTCAGTGGCTCACTCACCACCCCCTGGCCAAGAATGTTAGCCCTCTTTCTGTGTATAGTCTCGCACTTCATAAAACAGGCCAGATTTTGTCCTGTTGTGATTCCCCCATTTCAGTGAGGTACTCAGTATACTTTGCTGATTGGCTAGTGGTTGATCCTAAGTATTAGCTTATTTAACCAGTTTGAAGAATACCTGTAAGCAGTGTAACTTGGCAAATGATTTCCACTGGTGTTCTACGTTAAACGATAATATCACATTAAGTCTGCAGGATTGCCTAACATTAAACATAAAGGAAATAAGAATATGACATATTTTCCTTTGCTATGGATGCTATTGTCCACTGTAGACAGTTATGAAAAGTAGATATAGATTTCAAAGAGTGTCTAATCCTCACTCTTTCCTGTATTTTGTACAATAAGAAGTAGTAAAAAGTTTTCCAGATATTTGTAGATAACCTTGAGCTGAAGTTGAACCCTTGCTATCTCTTGAATTTTGAACATCAGCTATAGGACATGGGGAAGGAAGCCAATGGACATTAATGAAAGAGCTTTCTATTACAGAAAGGATGGGATCAAGTGCTTCTGGAACAGAGAAGGAGGAATGTACTTTCAGAGAGGTACTTCCAGAAACCTTGTTTGTGCTCTTGGCTCCAGAGTAAGAAGGAAGAAGTGGCGACAAGAATATATTTTAAAATCAGGGCGTTGTAAGCTTGTCTTAGACTTCTGAGCTTTCAGACTGTTTGTTCAGGAGGTGGTTTCCAAGGTTTTACAACTTTGCTAAAAACATTCAGTCTCTTCTTTAGATCCATTCAGCTGATACCATTTTTAGTGACTTCCGAGGCAGCATTGTTGCTGAGAATTGATACAGCAATGAATCTTTACTAGCACCTATCAAAACTGGACTTTTGTATCTCACATTTTACTTTGACTACATTTTTTTTCTTTTTGAAATTCCTAAGAAACCAGCTTTGTCTTGTCAGTTGAATAACAAGCATGGAATTTATATAATCACAGCCTTGCCATAGTACAGCTGATTTGCATCTTCTGGTTAAATGCAAATTGTCCATCTTTAAGTTCAAGGCATTTGCCTCTCTTTAAATGAACAGCACTAAAGTGACTTGTAGACATGACTGTTTGTTTAGCTTGGCTTCTCTCTTTGATCTCATGTTAACATACCTTAATGGCAGGTAATGATTGATAATAGAGTATTGTAAAGTTCAGGTAATAAATACTGCTTAACTCATAATAATGCTGAATAATGTACTTTTTATGACTTGGTTTGATGGAAAATTTCCTTGTCAGCTTGGTCTAATTGTCCAAACAAAACCACCCATTACTTGAAGAAATACATGTCTACCTCAGACACATTAATTAGGGTCACGGCTGGGCTGCACAAAGGAATATAGTAACACTTTAGTTATCTTTAAATGTAATCTTTGGACAGTCTTACTAATGCTAGACTCAGGTTTAATGAGAGCTTTTGTTTACACTTGCCCTTTGAGGCTCATGGGCCTGCATTGGAATCTATGGTGATGGCTGTGGATCACATGTATACACACCAGGGTCTCTCCTTTTAGGCTTCCAGAGGTCACCAATTCTAGTGGTTTGGACATCAAAAGTCACAATACTAAGTTTTCTTTGGCATGGAGGGCAGGGGTATTTGTATAAAGAGAAAAGGAAAATCTTTTAAGCTTTTTATTGCTCAATATTTGAAGACACATTGCATTGAGATTAAAGTAAAAAGGGGATTTGGTGTGTCGGTATGGACAAGTTTGGGGGCTGTACATAAAAGTGCCAGGTGAAGAACTATTTGTCCAAACATGGTATTTCCATGATGCTTCATTGACTTCGAAGTCCCAGGATATTCCAGAGAATACAGTATAATAGAAATTAAGGAGATGACCATGTGGATTTTTAACAAAACAACCCATGTAATGCCCAAGATTTGACTGTATTCCCATAATGAATCCAAAAACAGTTCTCTGAAAAAGAAAGCTTGGTTTTAAAGTTGGAATGATCCAGTTCATTGATTCCAAATGAGTGAAGTGCTTGTATATTCAACTCAGAGGCTAGTTTTGCTGTATATTGTTGAAAAAGTATAATTTTTCAGACTTGAGCCAGATTGTTATCTCCTTGATGATAGTTTCATGTCTTATTTAATACCTAAATCCTAAGAAAACCTACAATGGGGAAAATTTTGTTCTCACTTTGTTGTAATTACATCATTTTCCTTCCTGATAACTCTCTATAAATGACTTGTTGTTCAGTTATTATACATTTGTAGTTTTTACTGTTGTTTGGTACCTAGAATGGCTCATTTTGATGAATAATATTATTCACTTCACACATGTTACTTGCTCTCTACCTTAATCTCATTTTTTTTTTAAGAGCAGGACATTTCAGATTGGCTTTAAAAATAAACAACATCTTACAGTCCTTAACAATTTTGCCCTTTTATCCTGATAATTTGTTTCATGTTCTACTTTAGTCTATTTTTGACTGAAATTCTTGGATGATTATAGAATCAAAAATTACATTCTTTAGAAATTTGGTTTGCTGGATGCATATATACAAAGTAGTATCTTGATGGGATTGATTTGCTTGCTCCTTTCCATTAAAAACATTAATAGTTTTGATCATTGTTAAGTAGGAGAATACATGCCTAAAACTTTCATGAGAAGTGAAGTTGCTCAGTTGTGTGCAATTCTTTGTGATCTGATGGACTGTGGCCTACCAGGCTCCTCCGTCCATGGGATTTTCCAGGCAAGAGTACTGGAGTAGGTTGCCTTTTTTTTTTCCTGCAGGGGATCTTCCCAACCCAGGGATCAAACACAGGTATCCCACATTCCAGGCAGACACTTTACCCACTGAGCCACGAGGGAAGCTCAGAAACTCTCATAGCAGTTAATAAACCATGGCCATCCGAAAATGTTCCAAGTTAAAAACTGCATGCATCAAATGTTAGTTACATAGCAAATGTCACTGCCAATCAACTGCTTTCCCTTTCCTGATGGATGTGTGCTAATGTTGGGTGAGGCTCACCAATTTCCATGTTTTGAAGTTTTTAAGACAAGCTAATGTAGCAGGAATGGTCATTTGAACCACTGTATACTTGGATTGCATTTATCTTTTCTGTTTTTTATTCATTTAGGTAAGAGCCAAGTATTCAGAATCCTTAGTTTTATATACAATCTATTTCAAGGGGAATCCATTTCAGCTGCATTTTAATGTCTTTAAGTAGATATTTTTTAAGACACCTAGGGACAGTTAGTGCAAGTGTTCTCAACCCTGGCTGTATGGCAGAGTTACCAGGGTATTTTTAAAATATTTGTATCCGAGATCCACCTAAGAAAACCTGTATTAGAATCTTTGGGTTGGGACTTTATATGGGCTATTTTTTTTAAACCTTCCCTAGTGTTTCTAAACATATGGATCATAAATTAGAAACACTGATCATGAATAATCTTTCTAAAATCCAAGTCCAGGAGAGCCTCTGTGCAGAAGTGAGTGGGACACTTGTTAAGCACACTTTCCCAAGCCACCCTTGTCCAAGACCTACTGAAACAAAACTGCTGAAGAGAGCCTGGAAGCCAAATTTTTACATGAACTTCACACCAAAGTTGAAATTTACTATTGGGTTGCAAATTAACTACCAGTCTCAGGTCTCGTGTAAAGAAAGTTAATTCTCACAGCAACCCTTTGGCAATGGGTTCTAAGGCTACCTTTATACAGGTGAGAAAACTGAGGTCTCAGTTCCACTGTGGAAACAGGAGTTGAACCTCTGGGGCTGCCTCGGCAGCCTGTGCACACAGCTATTACTCCATAGCTCCACAGCCCCAGGATATAAACACTGCTCTGCGGTGACCTCCTAGGTCCAGCTCTATGGTAAGTAATGTGTTAATGAAGCACATCAAATAAGGTGAAACTAATGGCAAGGTAGAGAAACTGGAGGATTAACTCTTGATTATTGGCTGGAGTTTCAGGAAAGCCGTGAAAGGACCAGGCATCTGAGCTGACCCTCTAAGGATGGGGAGGGCTCCTCCAGGCAGAGACTCTGCAAACACAGGCAGAAGGGTGTGTGAGGTGCTCAGAGAACTGCAAGAGTTTTCTATGGCCCCGTGTGGAGTTGTGCTGCATAAGACCCAAGCCTGGAAAAGCAGATTTGACGTCTTGTATGACGGGATTGGATTCAGTTTACTTCTTACTTTATCTACCAATAAGCTATTCAACCAATAAATATGTTGATTCTAATACTAGATGGTGGTTGGTGAGCAAAGGGGAAATTTTTTTTAAATGGACTCTTTAGTGGCTGGGAAACTCATATTCCAATAGTGATTCATGAATACTTTAGAATGCTATTTATTTACTTTTGAATAGGAAATACATTGGCATTGGATAAAATCCAGATGAACAAAAGGCTGTAAATGAAAAAATAAGTCTCCAAACCACCCCTGACCACCAGCAACCCAGTTCACCCTTCCAAAGGCAACCATTATTGGACAGTTAGTGAAGCCTTTGTCCTACCTTCCTTTTTCCCTGTGCCATAGTCACATGGTCACATGATCTGTGAAGTCATAAACACTTCCAGTCCCATTAACTCACTGAGATTCAACTTGGTTATACATATGCAGCACTGAAAGTGTTAGTAACTCAGTCATGTACAACTCTTTGCTATCCTATGGACTGAGGTCCACCAGGCCTACTTTTGAAGGCCTAGACTGGAGGTCAGGAAATCAGGAAGAGGTAATACTTACCTTTAGGGACCACACAGTATAATAAAGCAAACCATCAAAAAATAATAACAATGCACTCTGGGAAATGTGATAGCAATAAATGCATGGTTTTATGAGGCTAAGTGACTTCTAATGCCCAAGCTCTTTTTAGTTCCTGCTGCCTCTGGACAGAGAAGGATGCTGAGTTACTAAAGACCTTGGCTAATGTCATCCTTAAGGTGAACTGTTTCTTTCTAAACTCACTGTGTTTTCCATTTCTGCATAACTTGATCAAAGTCATTCTTCCTTGTCATGGTCTCTTCCACATCTAGACAATTTCAGATGTATATTCTATGGGTTTTTTGTTGTTGTTGTTAATTACTCAGTTTAGTCACTCAGTCATGTTTGACTCTTTGTGACCCCATGGACTGCAGCATGCCAGGCTTCCCTGCCCATCACCAACTCCTTGAGCTTCCTCAAACTCATGTTCATCAAGTCAGTGATGCCATCCAACCATCTTGCCCTCTGTCATCCCTTTCTCCTCCTGCCTTCAGTCTTTCCAGCTTCAGGGTCTTTCCCAGTGAGTCAGTTCTTGGCATCAGGTGGCCAAAGTATTGGAGTTTCAGCTTCAGCATCAGTCCTTCAAGTCAATGTTCAGGACTGATCTCCTTTAGGATGGACTGGTTGGATCTCCTTGCAGTGCAAGGGACTCTCAAGAGTCTTCTCCAACACCACAGTTAAAAAGCATCAATTCTTTGGCACTCAGCTTTCTTTATGGCCCAACTCTCACATCCATACAAGCCTACTGGGAAAACCATAGCCTGGACTAGATGGACCTTTGTTGGCAAAGTAATGTCTCTGCTTTTTAATATGCTGTCTAGGTTGGTCATAACCTTCCTTCCAAGGAGTAAGCGTCTTTTAATTTCATGGCTGCAGTCACCATCTGCAGTGATTTTGGAGCCCCCCAAAATAAAGTCTTTCACTGTTTCCATTGTTTACCCACCTATTTGCCATGAAGTGATGGGACAAGATGTCATGATCTTAGTTTTCTGAATGTTGAGTTTTAATCCAACTTTTTCACTCTCCTCTTTCACTTTCATCAAGAGGCTCTTTAGTTCTTCTTCACTTTCTGCCATAGGGTAGTATTATCTGCATATCTGAGGTTATTGATATTCCTCCCAGCAATCTTGATTCCAGCTTGTGTACATCATCCAGTACACATGATGTACTCTGCATATGTTAAATGAGCAGGGTGACAGTATACAGCCTTGATATACTCCTTTCCCAATTTGGAACCAGTCTGTTGCTCCATGTTCAGTTCTAACTGTGGCTTCTTGACCTGCATACAGATTTCTCAGGAGGCAGGTAAGGTGGTCTGGTATTCTCATCTCTTGAGGAATTTTACACAGTTTGTTGTGATCTACAGAGTCAAAGGCTTTGGCGTAGTCAATAAAGCAGAAGTAGATATTTTTCTGGAACTCTGTTGCTCTTTCAATGATCCAACAGATGTTGGCAATTTAATTTCTGGTTCCTCTGCTCTTTCTAAATACAGCTTGAACATCAAGAAGTTCATGGTTCACATATTGTTGAAGCCTGCTTGGAGAATTTTAAGCATTACTTTGCTAGTATGTGAGATGAGTACAATTGTGCAGTAGTTTGAGCATTCTTTGACACTGCCTTTCTTTGGGATTGGAATGAAAAACACCTTTCCATTCCTATGGTCACTGCTGAGTTTTCCAAATTTGCTGACACATTGAGTGCAGCACTTTAACAGCATCATTTTTAAGGATCTGAAATAGCTCAACTGGAATTCCATCACCTCCACTAGCTTTGTTTATAGTGATGCTTCCTAAAGCCCACTTGACTTCACATTCCAGGATGTCTGGCTCTAGGTGAGTGATCACACCATTGTGGTTATCTGGGTCACGAAGATCTTTTTTGTATAGTTCTTCTGTGTATTCTTGTCACTTCTTCTTAATATCTTCTGCTTCTGTTAGGTCCCTACAATTTCTGTCTTTTATTGTCCCCATCTTTGCGTGAAATGTTCCCTTGGTATCTAATTTTCTTGAAGGGATCTCTAGTGTTTCCCATTCTGTTGATTTCCTCTATTTCTTTGCATTGATCACTGAGTAAGGCTTTCTTATCTCTCCTTGCTCTTCTTTGGAACTCTGCGTTCAAATGGGTATATCTTTCCTTTTCTCCTGGCTAATTATTTTAGTTGATTTGATTTGTTTTACTTCTAAATTAACTGAGTCTTAGGCAGGTGGGATAAACCAAACTTTGTGAGTTTTGCATCACTAGCATGTGATTCTGAGCACTGCTTTGTTCTGTGTAATTCTTGCATGACCCCACTGAAGTGTCAGTAGGTTATGAATATTCACAGGAGTACATGTGGGAGTAACTCATTTTGCAAAAAATAATCCAACATGTAGCACATAAAATTTTTATTCTTTTGAGGTAATTTCCCAACCTATGTTCCAAAAACATATTTGTGAAATATTAATAGATATTATACTCAAAAAAAGGATTCTTTGGTTCAGTAAGTTTGAATATGAAAACTAAATGGACTTCTTTACTCCAGAAATTCTTAGGGCCTTTAGTTTGTTAATACACATTGTGAATTTCCAGGAGAACATTGTATGCCATGCTTCTCAAATGATAACTTTAGAAATATAGCCATTGTCCTCTTGGGACATTCCATTTTACTATATGACTGATGATGTCTCTTGCAATAGATTCTGCGTGTGAGATACCCCCAGGAAATGGCTCTCCATTGGAAGAGAAACACTCTTAAAAGTAGATAGATACATAGGTATTTATGGTTTACAAACCATGTGTGTGTGATGAAAGTGGTAGCTTATTTCTGTGCATTGATGAAACTTCTGGTTTACTTTCTTAAGCTCTTTACCATGCCCTGGGAAAGCTTAAATGTAAATAGCTCTGATTTTACTTCAGGAAGAGCCCTTTCCTCTCTGTGGCTGGACTTTTCCCACTTGATTTCTCTCTCCCTTTGCAGCCTTTTGCTTTTTGTTAACGCTTCCCTCTTTCCTCTTCTCCAGCTGTTCCCTCTCTCTGTGATGAGATGTGGACAAGAGACAACGACTGTCAAGATGGCAAAAGCAGGCACACTGGGGAAAGGCTTGACAAAGAGAGCACAGAGAAGGGGATGGGGCGTTATGAACGAAGGCAGAGGAGAGGAGCATGGCAACCACAGGCCTCTAACAATCATCTCTAAACATTTACGCTTCATCATTTCTCCTTGTGGGCAGATGAGGGATCGAGTGGCATGCAGACCCTGTAAACCCAGAAATCAGAAATGTTCCCAAATTGCAGGGGAGAGTTTGGCAACAAAGAGGAGCATTATCATCTTTGTTGCTATGCAATGAAGACTATTTTGAAAGTTCCTTAAGAAAGTTTTAGCCAGACAAGCTCTTCCATTTTCGTTGTCACTTTCCCTACCATCAGATTCTATGCAGCTATAGTCTCATAGAAAGAAAGAATGAAGCTATAGTTGACCTTCTGGAGACATTCTCATCGCATTGCTAAGAATGAGGGAAAAGGATGTGAAGGGAAGGAATAGGCTCCAAAGCTTGGAAAATCACTGATGGTTGGATCAGTGGAACATAAGAAACTGCAGACAGAAGTGAGCAGACTTCAAAAGGAAACTTTTATTAGGGTGCATTACTTAGGATTATATTTAGATGTGAGGGACAGAAACCCCAAGGTAACAATGGTTTAAATAAGATAATTTTATCTCTCTCTTCTAGAAGTGTGGGTAGACAGTCTGGGGCTGGTATATTGCATTGCACACCTTATATATTTTCTATTAGAGTCAGGGCTTTGACCTCATGCTCCAAAATACTAGCATTAGCATTGTAGGCAAGAGGATGGAGAAAGGAAAGAAGATGAGAGAGCAAAGGAAACAAAGGGCAATCATGTGCTCTCCTTCAGAAAAGCTGCTGAAATGACCATCCAACATTCCGCTTACATCCCATTGGCTGCGCTTGGTATTAGCCAATACTAAGCTGCAGGAGACTCTGAGGAATTTGGTCTTTATTCAGAGCAGCCATTTGTCCAGTCAAAACTTGATTGGACATTTACTGTGGGAGAAGGAGATAATGAATATTGTGGGATGTGGTAGACTATGTAATTATTCACACAAGTGTTCATTCCCTCACTTGCCACTGATATATCAGATTTGGCCCCGTGACTCCCTTCAAGCAAGGAAACATAAGCCAGAGGTGTTTGAGTTTGAGTAGTTCACCATATCCTTTGCTGTCTGCCATGGAACTGGCAGTGTTCTGGTCAGATGCTGTCCCATCACTAGGTCCTGGAGGGCACAAGAGACGGAGCAGAGCTGCAGCTGGCTTATGACCAGCTTGAGTGAAATACAAACCTGAGATTTGAGGGTCATTTGTTACCACAGCATGACCTACCCCACTGGTTTCAAAGTAGTCCCCAGATGTCACCATCAGCATCTTCCAACAACTTGTTGGAAATGTACATTCTCAGTGCCACCTTAAACCTACTGATTAGAAACTCAGGCAGGGTCCAGCACTCTGTGGTTTAAAAAGTACTCCAGGGGATTCTGATATGGCTAGTTGTCACTGTCCTGGTCTATATTGACCAAGATGGGGAGCTGGAGATGTGTGTCTCACACACAGGCTTGACTGTCCGCTGCTATAGGTGGAATCAGGGAGCAAGGACTGCCACCTGTTCCTCATGAGAGAGAGAGAAGAAATAGATTAAGTAATGACAAGAGTGGAAATGGCATCTTCCTGTCATTTGTTGGGACTTTAGCTCCAAGGGAAGAGACCACAGCTACAGAAGTTATGAATCACAACTCTTCAATCCAGTGAGGAAATTTGTTATTGTAAGAAGTGGATAGTTATACCAGTATCTCTGAAGAAGCAGGAGAACTGTGCCTTCGAAATCAATTTCTCACTTCTTTGACCTTACGGCACCCTATTGTTATGACTGGAGTGCACACAAGCCACTGAAACAACGTGCCATACATGTTAAAGTAAATTGTCCTATTAAATGGTCTGTGTCTGATTTTTACCATATACTGTCACCTCAAGATAGTCAAGACACCCTAGTGTGTCCCAAAACAGGACTGGCAAATTACACTTTGAATTCTCAAGTGTGCTCAGTATGACGTGTGGGCATCCTGCAGGGAGCAGACCTGAGGCTATCACCAGCAATGCCAGAATGTTGCTCTGTAGGGCTACAAATAAACAATGGACGCATCCTCACAGTAAGGGGGTGCCTTTTTCACCCCCTTGCAGGACTATCTGTATTATCCAGATTGCTTTGGTCTACTGGAGAGAAGTCCATATTCTAGATCTTTCCTGAGAATCCAACATCTCTATTCTTCTCTGTGTCATTAGATTAGATGGTTATGGATGGGAACTAAGATGTCTGCCGGTATCTTGCTCTCTTAGATGTAGGCTTTAACACTGCCAGTCTAAAAGTATGCATGCCCATGGCACAGGCTCTAGGAGATGTCTGTAGAAATAAGTCTTCCCTAGGACCTTGAAGAGAGTGCAGCCAAACCAGGGTAAAGTGTAGGAGAGGAGACAGAAGCATGTGTGAGGCCAGGACTCTTGACATATGGTAGCAAGGTGGCACATGCCAATCCTTACTGCAAGCAGCTGACTGTATTTCCCCCTCTGCTATGATTTTGTGAGAAATTCAGGTTTCAAATAAAATACCAAACAATCCTAATGGATCACAGCCCTAAGGGATCCCTTTCATGGATCGCAACCTTGTCATGGCGAGGTGGCTTGCATAACTCAATGAAAATATGAGCCATGCCGTGCAGGGCCACCCAAGACAGACAGGTTATAGTGAGGAGTCGTGACAAAACATGGTCCACTTGAGTAGGGAATTGCAAACCATTCCAGTATTCTTGCTGCAAGAATCCCATGAACAGTATGAAAAGGCAAAAAGATATGACACTGAAAAGTGAGCCCCATATTGGAAGGTGTCCAGTATGCTAGTGGGGAAGAGCAGAAGGCAATTACTAATAGCTCTAGAAAGAATGAAGCGGATGAGCCAAAGTAGAAATGATGCTCAGTTGTGGATGTGTCTAAGGGTAAAAGTGTAAGTCCAATGCTTAAAGAACAGTATTGCACAGGAACCTGGAAGGCTATCAAGGTAAACTGAACATGGTCAAGCAGGAGATAGTAAGAGTGAACATCGACATCTTAAGAATCAGTGAGCTAAACTTAATGGACAGGAATGGGCAAATTTAATTCAGATAATCATTGTATCTACTACTGTGGGCCAAAATCCCTTAGCAGAACTGGAGTAGCCCTCATAGTCAATAAACAACAACAACAAAAAAATCCAAAATGCAGTGGTTGGGTACAATCTCAAAAACAACAGAATGATTTCAGTTCATTTCCAAGGCAAACCATTCAATATCACAGTAATCCAAGGCTATGCCCCAATCACTAATGCCAAGAAGCTGTAGTTGACCGGTCCTATGAAGACTTACAAAACCTTGTAGAACCAGCACCAAAAGAGATGTCCTTTTCATCACAGAGGATTGGGAGACAAAAGTAGGAAGTCAAGAGATACCTGGAGTAATAGGCAAGTTTGGCCTTGGAGTACAAAATTAAGCAGGGAAACAGCTCACAGAGTTTGGTCAAGAGAACATGCTGGTCATAACAAACACTCTTTCTTACAACACAGAGATGAGTCTACACATGGGCATCAACAAATGGTCAATTCCGAAATCAGATTGATTATATTCTTTGCAGCCAAAGATGGAGTCAGCAAAAAGAAGAACTGGAGCTGACTGTGACTAAGATCATGAGCTCCTTATTGCAAAATTGAGGCTTGAATTGAAGAAAGTAGGGAAAACCACTATGCCAACCAGGTATGACCTAAATCAATTCCCTTATGTTTATACATTACCGATGATGAATAGATTCAAGGGATTAGATCTGGTAGACAGAGTGCCTAAAGAACTATGGAAGAAGGTTCATAACATTGTACAGGAAGCAGTGACCAAAATCATGCCAAAGAAAAAGAAATGCAAGAAGACAGTGGTTGTCTGAGGAGGCTTTACAAATAGCTGAGGAAAGAAGAGAAGCAAAAAGCAAAGGAGAAAGGGAAAGATATAGCCAACTGAATGCAGAGTTCCAGAAAATAGCAAAGAGAGATAAGAAAGCCTTCCTTTTTTTTTGTTTTTAAATTACTCTGTCTTCCTCTCCTCCCAGGAGATTATACCCTGATACAAAGTGTCAACATCAAGCAAAAAGCAGTGAATGAGAAAGTTTTTAAATAGTAAATTCTATTTTTAAAAATTATGTATTAGTTTTTGTGAATCTATTTTATTTCCCACTTTTTATTTTGAAAAATTTCAAACCCACCAAAAAGTTGCCAAAATGGTACAAGGAATGCACAAATGGCTGTCACCTAGGTTCACCAACTGTGAACATTTTGCCACATTTGTTTTTCAGTGTTTGTATGTATGTTCGTTATTATTTCTTATCTGGCTGAATTATGTAAGAGAAAGTTGCACACATCATAACTCTTTATCCCTAAAACCTTCAACATGTATCTCTTAAGAATAAAAATATTTTTTCATAAACCACAACATATAATTATCAAATGTAGAAAATTTAATAATGGTATAATACTACTATCTAGGAGTTCAGCCCTGTGAATCTATTTAAATATTTGAAGGAAGAATCTGCATTTGGCTTTGGTTTACATAATCTAAAAATAGGATTTTACTGCAATTTCACCAAAATCCACATCACTAGGGATGGGTGGTGAACTCAAGAAAATGCTTCCCCCCCACCTTATTTAATTTATTTCATTTATAAAACACAGATACCACTAATAATATCAATCAGCCAAAGGAATTTGGTTGATGAACTGTAATGTTAAAATCACTGAGAAAATACTGGTGGAGGTGTGTTCTATAGCCACAAAGATCATGCTTGGTTTGGAGATAACTCCCAGGGCCCCTGCATGATCTTTTGATATACTTTGATTTCCTGAAGACTCACATATAGGGACAGTACCAATCCAGCTTTTTCTGGGGGTGTGTTTATTATAGATAACCAGTTCAGAATAAGAGCCAAGATGAAGTTGAAATGGAGCCCATAGCTCTTTGTTGTGTTTTTAAAGGGAAAGGTGTGTGCTTATACATATGTCAACAAACAGACATATGATGTGCAAAGCCG
Source organism: Antilocapra americana (assembly GCA_007570785.1). NCBI lineage: Eukaryota > Metazoa > Chordata > Mammalia > Artiodactyla > Antilocapridae > Antilocapra > Antilocapra americana. The sequence continues at coordinate 50,611,850 of ML660200.1, read as the reverse complement.
TTGGCCTAAGAGCATCTGTATTCCTGCATCCCAGGAATCCCAGCTCTGCCTGACAATAGCTGAAGTCCAGGGTCAACTTGAGATGAATCACACCAACATGATTGGAATACACCGAAGGGTATACCGTCTCAGTGACCCACCAAAGCCAAATCAGTGCCCTGGAGTTTGTGCCTTTCCTGGTGTGGTTGTTTTTCTGCGACATTAAGAGGACATCCAGTCTCTTGCCAAAAGGGATTTGTCCTTTTTATCTAGTCAGGAGAGTGCTTCAGCTATTTGCATTTCTGAATTGCTTAGCTGCCCAAGCATGCTCTGTGTGTGCTGTTTGAAATGTGTCATTGAGGCACGTGACTGCTGTTCTCAAGCTGATGTTGGACTTTCTCCAACAAATATGGATTATGTTAAAGTCGGTTCTGAATTGACGAGGATATGTTAATAACTCCCAGATGGGCATCTCTGTGCTCTCCAGCAGGGAAATGCAAGCAGTCTATGGCAGGAGCAAGTGTTTGGCAGGTCCATCATTCCGTCATTAAAGGCCACATTATTACTTACAACTGTGCTTGCATGACAATGGCTGTGGATGAGCCCAGCCTCACAGTCATCAGCACAAGAAATGTGCTTCTAGGTAGATTGTTTTCCAGATAGGGAAAAATATGTATGAAACCTCCCTCTTCCTAGCCCTGAATATTATGAGTGAGCCAGGAGGTAGGGTGGGAGGTAGAGGGGTCTATGCTGGTCCTCAGAGACCCAGGATAAGGCAAAGATATGTAGCTAGGGATATATGTCCAGGACTCTTGTTCAGAACCGCCTTTGCTCAACAAAGCAGCTTTTCTCAGTGGCTGTCCTGAACTATGTCCTTCAATGCTGACTTCCTGCCCTAGCAAGTTCCAATTGGTAGAATTAATTAACATTAGAGTTGTTTACATGGTAGGTGCAGCTTCCATTAATGGCATATTTTCTTTGTCTTTGATTCTTAAGCTATCAGATAGGATTATTTTACAGTTGTGTTTTCGAAGAGGAAATTAAAGAGGTGCATCTTCTATAATTGCATTTCTAGTCAAGAAAGAAGCAGTATATTTGATGTTAATCACCCAAGTGACAGGGACTCCCCTGAAGCTCAGATGGTAAAGAATCTTTCTACAATATAGGAGACCGGGGTTTGATCCCTGGGTCAAGAAGATCCCCTGGTGAAGGAAATGGCAACCCCCTCCAGTATTCTTGCCTGGAGAATCCCATGGACAGAGGAGCCTAGCAGGCTACAGTCCAGCTCACAATGAGTTGGGTACTACTAAGCTACTAACACACACACACACACACCCATGTGACAATTATTAACTAGGCATATGCAGTCATAAACTATGTGGCTCTAACAGTTAACGGTGATGAAACTGGATATTAAGATGAAAGGGAATAATTTGACAGAAAAGAATCATTTTGGTGACTGTACAGGTAGAGCTACAAATTTGTCAGATTTCAAAGTGGTGAGAGGCAACAGAGTCTCCATTTGCAGAGGAAAAACTACATGTGCATTTCTTTTACTTAGGATGTAACATAATCGTTCATCCCAATGTATATATTACAGTGAGAATGACCAAGCACGATAAAAAGTAATTGAAAACATTCAGTTGCAGATGATACACTTTCTCTTTGCTCTTGGTCCCTATTTCAGTAACAGGTAATCCAGCCACAGCAAGTCCTCTTCCTTGCCAGTCAGGTATTTTATGATGTCATTTCATCTGCATAGGCATATCTATATGTTCTCTTTTCCTTCCCAGCGACTCCAAGAAATTTAAAAATATAAAACCACATCTGCCAATACCATTAGGACAAACCATTTAGGATTTCATTTTATACAAGGCAGCAGCTCTAAATGCCATTGATTCCCAGCACGCCCTGGTACTTTTTAATGCTAACAGTTGGGATTTTAAAACTTTTCATTATAAGTCATTTAAAAATACCTTAAGATCAGCAAAAGATTTCACAGAGCTTCTGCATCGAGGCCTGCCTGAAGAGGGTTTGTAAGGGTGTGGGACCATGACGGTTCACAACTTAGGTATTCCAAAGGGGTGAAAGATAAGTTAGCTCACAAGGTTGGCCATAAGGCATGGCCATAGAGCTCCCTGAAGGCTGCAGTTTCCAGACCATCTGCACAGAGGGAGAAGGATTTTTGCCATCACCTGCCTGCAAACTACCCTAGTCCTTTGATAGTGTCATGCTTCCTTATGCATGTATATATCATGAAGTGTGATAGTCCAAGAGCTCACACAACCCTGAAAATTATTGGTTTACTGAATATGCCTTTGACTCACCCTAACACTGAGGAGTGTAAAAGACAGCCCAGTGGATTCAGATCCACTAACCCCAGCGTAGGATTGTTAGGCCTCCTTGCCTAAGCTACCCAGGAACAAAAAGGGGGGAAATTACTGCTTCAAAGACACTGGTAGTTTATTGACCCTGGGTGTTTCTTAAGACTTCAGATATACTTTGGTATCATTAATATTTCATTAAAGAAGCTCAATTAATGAATTTCTGTTTGTAGAAAGTTTGGGGAGTTGGCAGGTGCAATATCAATAGAAGATACTCTGTTTTAATGGCCATTAAGTTGAAACTTTCTGAGATACTGTAAAACCCCAATTAGTTAGCTGAATATCACCAGTGGTTCATCATTGTCATTAGGTATTAATTAGGCAGCTACAGAGTGCTAGACTCTGTAAAACTCACAAAAGCCACTGTCACCGTTTGGGGAAAACTTACACTTTCAGGGGTAGTGATCTTTGTTGTTGCTACATTACCATTTGTAATGAGCATTTGTGGAATGAAGGACTTGGTATTTCGAAAGAGCTTTACAGTCTCTAATTATAGCTTCAATAGCTCATAGCACATGCTACATTTACAGGAAAGGAAACCAACTTTGAAAGAGGTTATGTAGCTGAGCAGGCATTGCTATCAAGGCTTTCTGATACCCTTTTAAATGTTATGTCACCTTTGACAGAACACACCCTGATGATTCAAAACAGTATAAAAGAGGAGAGTTTGAGACCCTTGTGTAAAAGCACCGATGGTTTTAATCAGAGATCAGCACAGGTGAAGGGGCGAGTTTTCTGATTTTCCTTCTCTACCCTTTACCACATAGGACGATATTCTTCTTTTAATGGCACTCAACTTTCTGGATTGTTAAAAAGAAGCTTATAAGAGCATTTGAAAGTAATATGGGCTTTTTAATATTGTGACACTTAATGCTTCATAAAACCTTTGTTTCCTCCAGGTTTATTGAGCTGGTGTATTAGATTTCCCGCTGTATGAGCAGGAAGATTATGGTGGCTTAGGTCTAAGTATACTTTGGGGAGGCATTTTGTATTTTCTCTATAAATAGTCTTTCTAAAACAACACAATTGTGTAACTATTAATGTTTATATTGCATTATACATCTTCCAAAGTTTACTATGCATAGTAGAGAGTATGGTAACCAAAGGAAATGCTTTTGTCTATGAAATAGGCTGGAAATTGTCATTATCAAAGTAAATCTATTTTACTTATTATTTCATCAGTAGGATTTTCATGCTTTCATGTTACATTCCAGTATTATATTATTATGTCTGTAAGCTTCTAGGGGCTAGAATTTGTATTTATATATACACACATCCACCTGCATGGATGTGCTACAGCAGAACTGAAAAACTAAAATAATGACATTTAGATGAATCCAAAATTGGCAGAAAAACTTAAAAAACGTTAGTTTCAAGTATAATGGTTTTTATAGATTAAAACATTTGATTAAGAGGGCTATTGGTCAGAGCATGCATCAAAGCTTATTTTTTATACTAAAATAATTTCTCAAGCTTAATGAAACTAGCCATATCATTAATTCCCTTATTAACAGTATAGAATCACTCTCAAAAGTGCAGGGGAAGTTATAGCCCTGCGAAAGTACAGTACAGGTTTCTACTTGGCTCACACTTTTGTTCCTTTTCCTGGGGAAACATAATGAATGGTGAAATTGCTTTTCTTTGTATGAGTGATTTAATGAGCAATTTCTTCAGAATTTATATGAAAAGGGCCCCATATCTAGCACTACAGGTCTCCCCTCCCCCAAGCCCCTTTTCCTTCCATACATGAATAGACAGTTTCATTATATTCAAAAACATGAGAGGGAAACCAATAGTGAGGGCTGTTACATCGAAAGAAATGAAAGATTATCTTCTCCAAGCAGGAGAAATTAGATGTATCGGGCCTACCTTTAAATCAGTCTTAGCTTCAGATAGAACATGACGTATGGGTAATCTGCAATTTGCTAGGGGCATTGTTAGCATGCTTTGCCTCCAGGGTAGGATTTTAACCAGGCCTCCAGCAGCTGTGTGTTTGGCATCACAGCCACATTAGGTATACAGAACCCCCCTGCTATTACCCTGGTGAAACCCGTGCCAAGGCCCCTGGTGACACGATAGAGGTATTAGGTCAGATGAGTTACATTAAGTGGCAAGTGATAAATTCAAGATGACAATTCAAAACAGCAGTGTTTCTTCTAGTAATTAATTCCAGTGGTGCCTGAGGTGGAGCTTGGTTGCTACCACTGGTGTGGCAATGCTGCGTAGCTAATGAGAAAACATTACAGCGAGGATTAGGGGCCTGTGCGTTCTGGCAGGCTGAGGTCACTATGATTAGGAAATATTAATACAGACTTACTGTGATAAATCGTATACACTCAGGAAAGTTAATTTTTATTTTATTCATGTGAAAACTGGTAAACGCTTTACAGTGTGGTGATTCATTAAGTGGGCTGTGGAGGGGGTGAGGCGTTCCACCCTGGGTCTGGGTCATCCATCCCCTCATGTGACATTGGGATGGTGGCGAGAGGGCTTCCAGAGCCACTGGCCCGTCTTTCTTCTGTCTGTGGACATCATGCCTTTGGCACATAAAGATGCTATAAAATGTTAGGGCTGTTTTACTTTCCTAAATGTGACTTGATGAAGACCTTTTGTTATGTGACTCATCCTCCTAGCTTAAGAAATGACTCTGTACTGGTTGTAGGGTGGTCTCATCAGGCAGCGGACAAGGAGTTTACCTCCTCTCGCTAACTCCCCAACATGGATGCCTTCGATTTCATAGTACTATCAAGTTTTTCAGAGGGCTTGCTCCCATCTATTCTCACTGTCGAATGTAGCGGGAGTGCTGCCCCTCCAGTCTGATGAATGAGAAACTTGAGGCCAGAGTGGATCAGGGAATGGGTCAAGGTCACAAGCAAGTTGCCCGTGATGAGCCTAGAACTCAGCACAAAACACCGACGATGTTGCTCTGAAGGTCTTATAGAGGAGGAAGCAGAGCTGACAGTCAACGCTGTTTCCTCTAAAATTCCCGAAGAATATTCTGCTGGGCGCAAATGAATATTCATTTGTGTGCACACATGTTATGCGTGCATGATCATACATGCATGCACACACGTGCACAAAGTGGGAGCCAATCACTAGTGAAGGACTTTTATTTTGAGCAGCTACAGATGTCTTGCAGTGTATTGGATATATGGCCTATAAAATACCTTCTAAACACTTTGCCTTTGGCACTGAAAAATGAACTGCTTCTAGAGGTAAGACTGTGTCCTTATCACCTGCCATAAATTGGCTCTGCTGTTTGAGACTCAAGTTCAGTATGTGCTCTGCCCCACAGGTATGTGTGTGAGTGAAGGGAGATGAGTAGAGAGCCCATTAGCAACACATGTTCTATGAAATGCTGAAGCGCTACCAGACAGTCACTTACATCTTTATGTCCTGAGCTTCTTAGTTTATGAAGAAGTCGATTATATTTTAGGGAAAATAAGAAAAACTGTAAGTGTGGTGTATTTTCTTGTTTTTCTGAATTCTATGTAACACAGGATATTGATCTCACATTAGTGACAATGAAATTTAGCTAGCTCCATTTTCTAGGATGGTAAGAAATAATTGAGTAAGCTCTTACTCCACGATATTAGAAGAGGGAAGCTCAGTTTCAATAAAGTAATGATTAAAAGCTACTCATAATGTCTATGTGACTCTTGTCACTTTTGTGTATGAGAAAGAAACTTAGGACATGTCAGTATTTAGCATATAAATCTAGCATTTCTTTACCTGTTTTGAGTTGATTTGAAAAAGCACCAAAGAGTTTCTATAGGACATTTTCTCAACTCTAATTGAAGTAAGCAAAAATGAAGCTCTCATGAAAATGAGAGATGCCCATCTTAGTAAAGGAGCAGATAGAATGGCCAACTCTGATCACTGGATTGTCCACAGCAGGCAAGAGTGGCTAAACTGTGTGCTAAGAGGCAATGGATTTGAGGAAACGCAAATGGTTTTTATCTTAATATTTTTATTTTAACCTTGAAATAGTTCAATCTTTATGCTTACTTAAGTTTTCATAGTTGAACAAGACAATGATGCAAATCATTTTCTGGAGACTAAAAATTTATTAAAAACAAAAATAAAGCTTCAGAAATGTTTAGGAATTCATAATTCAAAAAATATAACCCTAAATTGACTTTCATTTTAGGTAAGGAAAGAAGACTATATTTTCTTTTTAAGTGCTTAAAAGTATTTGGTTCGATTTATATCATACTGTTTAATTATCTAATTTTATCTGTGAGTTCACAGCTAAGAATTTAAAATATTACTTTGGTAAAGAGAAAAGGAGGTCTACTTGTCAGACTTTGGATGGCATATTCTTTTTTTCTAGTGACAAGTCCAAAAATAAAAGATTTCTAATGTTCTGAAGCTTGTCACATGTCTAAATCACTAGACAGGTTTTACTACTTAAAACAGTGCCACATTTTACATAGAAAAGGTTCTAGAACAAAACTGTTATTTCATCTGGATTGAAATGTATTCTCACCTTCTGTCTAATCATCTTGGTATTTCATGCAAACCTGAAACCTGTTGAAAACCAGGGCTATTTCTGTTTCATTTCTGCCAAGCTTCATGTTTCTCAGGGTCTCACATTTTAAAACATTTTCTGTTCTGCTATGAAAGGAAGAGCACTGGACTTGGAGCCCAAAGATCCGGGTTCCAGTTCTGGCCCTACCTGTGTGTGAACTGTGCTCCTCAGTTTTCTCCTCTATGAAATGAGATAGGAGGTTTCCAAAGCTGTCCTCGATTATATCATATGTACATGGAAGGCTTTCTTTTTACTTCTTTGTGAAAACTGAGAGAGTCTTTAAACTATAAAAGTAATTTGTGCTGGTTTTAAGGAGCCAAATAATATGGATATGTAAAGAAACATTTTGATATTGCTCTACTCTCTTTGTCTTATAGTAGAAGTTTATTTCTGTCTCACCTAGAAAGACGTCCAGATGTAGGATGGCCAGGGCTGGTGTAGTAGCCCCAGCATGTCCTCAGGAGTTTGGGCTTCTGTCTCTCTGTCCCACCATCCAAGTTCATGACTGCCGTCTTCAAAGTCGTCTCATGACTCAGAGATGGCTGTTGGAGCTCCATCCAACAGAGAGACACGGAAGGCAGAAGAAGGAAGAAAGGCAGAGGAAATGAAAGAGACGTAGGGGAGTCCCTCCTATCTGAGTTATCTCCCATTAAGCACACGATTTTGTCTACATCTTATTCACTGAAATTGAATTATGTGATCATAGTTGCAACAAAGGAGGCTGGAAAATGTATCATTTTATTCTGAGTATGAGATGCCTGGATGAGGACTATTCATATTAACAATTCTAAGGAGGAAGGAGAGCATGGCTGAAAGGAAGACGATTGGCAACCTCTTCACCAGTGCCTGTCTCTCCATGCTTGCTTTTCATGTTCACACAAACATATACATATGTATAGAGTTTCATTTGGTGATTCTTTGGTGCTTATTTATTAGAATGGATGGGGTTGTATGTGTAAGTTGCTTTTTTCTCTTAATCTATTATCAGTATCCACCCAGGTCAATGTATTGAGATTGGACTTATTCTTTTCAATAACTATGTAAACTCCTATAATATGGATTTATCCTAATATATTTAACCAGTTTCCTACTGATAATTCAAACTTCCTGTTTTATATATATATCTTATTTCACCTGGATTCTTACATTTTAAAAGTTATGAATGCCATCATATACACAAATAAATATGTAAAATGTATATACCCTGTTTATAGAATAATAAAACAAGTGCATGTGTATCTACCACTCAGTTAATAAAGAATAATTATTTTAAATATAAATAATTATTAATTACATAATTATTTTAAAATTATTTCATTATAGTTAGTAAAAATAATTATATTTATTTTTAAAACTACTGAACTATTCACATAGAACATACCTCTCCTTCTTTCCAAATCCATTTTCTTGAATTTTATCATTCCTTTGCTTTTCTTTATAATTTTACTACAGATAAATATACTCTTACAAATTATTTGGTGTTGCTCATTTTTGTACAAATATATCATTGAAGTCATATTGTATGTATGCTTCTGTGACTTTATCTTTTGTGCCGTGCTATATTTCATGAGATTTATTCATGCTGAATGCATGTAACTGCCAGTCTAAGTTTCATTCATGTATAGTAGTAACCCATTGTATGAATACACCGCTATTTATCTTTTCCCCTGCTGATAGACATTTGTTTCCATTTTTATTGCTAACACAAAAAAATGCTTTTTTTTTTCATTTCACATATGATAATATACATGTTTCAATGCCATTCTCCCCAATCATCCCACCCTCGCCCTCTCCTACAGCGTCCAAAGACTGTTCTATACATCTGTGTCTCTTTTGCTGTCTCGCATATAAGGTCATTGTTACCATCTTTTTAAACTCCATATATATGCATTAGTATACTATATTGGTATTTTTCTTTCTGGCTTACTTCATTCTGTATAATAGGCTCCAGTTTCATCCACCTCATTAGAACTGATTCAAATGTATTCTTTTTTAATGGCTGAGTAATTTTATCCATTCTTGTTTGTTCTTATTTTCTTATGTATATGTGCAAGAGTTTCTCTTGGTTATATACTCTGGAATAGAGTTCCTAAGTCATAGGGTATGTATATGTATTTTCCCAAAAAATAGGTATCCCAAATTACACTACCACTGACACTATGTAAGCATTCCTGATGTTTGTTATACGTCTTTGTCAAAAGTTGATAGTATCAGACTTAAGTTTTTGCCAGGACAGATACATAATTATCTAGAAGGCCTATTAAAAGTTCTTTAGCTCTAGAGACATTGATTGAATAGGCCTGATTTGATCATTTTATGGAGGGTCCTAGCACCTGTATTTTAATAACTTCCTGTTTGATTCTGAAGCTCAGCCACGTCTGGAGCATCTAGTCACAAGACTTGCCTGACCTCTAGGACTCCTTACAGTATGACTATCTCCAGATTCTCTGATGCCTTTCATTCCCACAATGATGCCACCATCTTGGTCTTAGAGCCTTTCTCTGTAGAGTTCTTTGCATTTCCATTTCTCCTTCTTTTCCACTTCCCTAGCTAACATACAAGCCCTGAATCAAGTCCTTATTACTTTGTGCCAAGATCAGAAATGACATCGAAAGTGGTTACATGCACAGATTCTGGAGTGAGTCTGGTTTCAAAAACTGACCCTGCCTCTTACTAGCAGAGTGAACTTTAGTCAGTTACTTTCTCTGAGTCTCTTTGTTTTCAGTTATAAAATGAGAATGATAATACAAGTACTTACAGGAAATGTGCAGATTAAAGGAATTACTATATGTAAAGATCTTAAGATGATGCCTGACACAGGGTAAACTCTCAATAAAAATTATATAATAACAACAATAATTAATATTATTATAGTTTTTGTTACTTCAATAGCCTCCTAGAGGAGTATGGGGAATTTGAAAGAGAGCCTCATCGACAAGCTCTCTTCTAATTTAGTTCTCTTGACACCAGGATGCTAAATAATCTCAGCCCTATTTCACAATATTCTCCACTGTTCAAGAATGTGCAGTTGTTTCTTTTGTGTGTCTTGGGGAAATACTCATCAAATGCTCGTGGAAACACCAGTGGTATGAGGCTTTTTCTTCATTTGAAAAGAAGCAGTTTTTCCTTTTTTCTTTCTGTTTCAGTATAGTTTGTCTTTGATAATACTTAAAAGTGTCTCAGGTAAACTATATTAGTTCAGTTGCTTTAACAAAGACCAAATAATAGTGTTTGAATAAGGTAGACGTTTACTTGCATTTCACTTAACACCAACATTCTAGGCAACCTGAGAGGTCATTTTATGAAGATATACCCTGGCACCATCCTTCTTGTTACTATACCATTCCCTAGTGCAGGGGTCAGCAAAAAAATTTTATTAAGGGTCAGAGAGTAAATATTTTAGTTTTGAGAGGCCAACCGGTCCCTGTTGTAGCTACTCAATTCTGCCACTGAAGCACAAAAGCAACCATCATCAGTACATAAATTAAAGGATGGGTTATATTCCAATAAAACTTTATTTTTGAACACTGAAATTTGAGTTTCACATAATTTTCATGAGTCACAAAATATCATCCTTTTAATTTTTAAACTGCTTAAATATATAAAAAACATCCTTAGCTTGTAAGCCATATAAAAACAGGTGATGAATTTGGCTATTAGACCATAGCTTGCTGATTCCTATCAAGGGAGTTTAATCTGCAAGATCAAATGTAGTTCACCACCACTATACTCATGATCCAGCCCCAAAGAAATGGGGGCAGAGGCAGAAAATGACAATCATCTTCCTTTAAATAGATTCATAATTTCCACTGGCCAATTCGCAGTCATATGGGCTAACCTCATTGCAAGGGAATATGCGAAATATAGTGTCTAGTTGGGCTGCCATGTGGCTAAGCTAAAACTTGAAGGGTTTTAATATTAAAAGGGAAGGGAAGGAGTATGGATACTGAGGGGCAATTAGCAACCTCTGCCACTGCACTTGGGAATTGAGTTGGAACAATGACAGAAAGATTAGCTCCTAGACTTGGGGTCCTTTGAGGCTTGTCTTCTTGTCATTGCCAAAAATGAGATCTATGATGCTCAGTGATTATAAAATAAATCCCCTTCACTGTCCATGAGGCAGATATGATGTTTGTAGGACTCAGGGGGGAAAGTTTGCTGGTCGTCTAACTTGTAACAACCACTATAGAACATCACCAGTGTTATCAAGCTACTTGGCTTTTTAACACTAAAAATAGACGTCAAAAATCATAGCAAAGTTCTTTTTGCTACTGGTTTTTATTTTCCCCTTCCATTTTTTAAGTTAGTAAGATTGTTGATATCTGGTAAATCTTAATGTAATAATAATCCAACATACCTTGTCTAGATGTTAGCATTAAGACTGGCTGAGTTCCAGCCCCAGATTTTTAGGTCATGCTTGAAGAAGCAGCAAGGGCAGGAAGTGTATGCCCACAGAGCCCAGTAGCTAGTATCTGGTCAGGATGATAGCTCTGTAGATAGCCTCAACCTGCAAACTTTCAATCTGACAAGATATAAAGATAGTTTATTAGCTAGGTACATTGCTACCCTGAAAATGCTAAGGTCCTGTTGGTAAGAGGAAGGAGATTAGTTGTTGGATGGACAATTCATTGTCTCTCCTGACCTATTCAATTGCTGACTTTGAAACAGATTTATTGAGCACCTGTTATGTGCAGGGCACTTTACTGAGTCCTAGGAAGGCAAAATTTAATAATATAAAACATCTGCTTTTGCAGCGAGAGTAGTCTAGAAGGGGAGACAGATTATCAAACACATAATGACCATCTACTGTGATAACAGAAGTGTGTGTAAAGGACAGAAATACTTGAGAGCAGGTAGTTTTGGGGAAGGTGAGAAAGGAGGTCAGAGAAGAATTAGTAGAAACATTGGAAGGAGAATAGCATCACTTTCTCCCCTAAAATCTGGTTATAAATGGAGTAGCATCCTATCCTGCATGTATGTGATATGAGAGTCTGATTTGATGTGAGAATGACCACATCGAATGTGTGGGAGGGTACACATGTGCACAGGTGTGTATGTGTGTGATTTCAAGTGCCAGGAACTATATCATTTTCCCTAGGAGTCTCAGGCTTACTTCCTGCAGTTGGTATTACATGTACTTACCATGGGGCAAGAGCTTCTCCCAGCTACAAGAGCCAGGTTCATAAGATTTATCTTGTCAAAAAATACGATTTGTATATATATATATATATATACACACATATGTATGGAATATATATGCTCATTCCTCTTATTTAGTGCTCGCTTGGTAAGAGGAAAATTACTTGCATTTCTTAGGGGGAATTATAAACCAGAAAGTTCCCTTTTTATTTCTCAAATTTAAATGGTTTGGCTATTGTTAACGTGGCAGTATTTCTTTTTCAGTTAACTGGAATGCTGCTTGTGTTTGCATATTGGACTTAGACATCACGGACCTCCAACAAATTTTAAAGGCAAGAAGTGGAAGGCTTGGAGAATATAGAAACGCTGAGAGATGACAGGCTTTTGTGGCAGTCGGAAGCTAGGGAATAGATAATTACATCGTCTCTCATTCTGTTCCCACGTGGACTTGCTTAAATGTCATTTTCAACGGCAGGTTCTCACTCTTTCCTACCTTGGAAACCTTATTCAGCTTGTGCTCAGATCATGAGAGGGGCACCTGGCCCAGAGTTTGCTCCTCGGGGAATTCCCATTCAAGCATCGCCGGTCTTGACCTGGCTATTGTTGTTTGTGATACTTACTGGTAAAGTTTCTCAATCAATACAGCATCAGCCGAAGGAGCTCCTGGGAATGGAAGCCTGCAGCAGCGTACTTAATCTTGGAGCCAGCTTGTGCTCTCTGCTCGGCTGCTAAACTGGGTAGTTGGCCTACTTGATGTGGCATTATTGCTGCTGAGGTCAGATGTGAGTGGCTGGGTGAGAGCTGATGAATGGCTGTTTGCGATGAAGCGCCTCTCCCGCCCACCAGGAGACATTTAATAATGATAGACCATAATTGCACTCACACAAAAATCTGTGCCGCTTGTTTGTGAGTCTTCTGGGCCGGAGGTGTAGCAGGATTGGCATTATTATGGAAGGCTTTGAAAGTGGTGGTTTTTTGAATTAAACATAGAAGGAGCAGGGAGAAGCTTAGGGACTATTGCAGTATTTTAAATGATTGCAAATGAAGTTTTCTCTCCCTGCTCAGAGAAGGCAGCTATTACACACACATTCCATCACTTCACATCGTCCTTCCTCTTCCTGTTCACCCTTTGTTTTAGTATGATTTCTAGACAGTGTGAAAAAAATGGGATATTAATTTTACTAAAATGAACCATTATGATATGTTCATCATTAAGGGAGTAATTATTCAGAATGTGAAGAGTGGATTTAGCAGTTACCACCCACTAATATGAAGGAGAAATTAATATCTAAATAATAGTTGAATGTGCATTCACCCCCTACGGTTTAAAATATAATACTACAAAGCCTGAATAATTCTAAAATGGTCGTCCTGCAAGAGGTTTCAGTGCTTTATTTATCTAGCTATTTCCTGTTCAGTCCAATCCTTTTTTTTAGTAATCAGACAAAGAAAAAATAAAAATGCTTGGCGTGACCTAAATATTCTGTCTGTTATAGATGAAGGCAGGTTTCTCTAAATAAATAGACCACAAAATATTATCAAGAAAATAATCAAAAGTGTAAATGTTGGGTTCACTCAGAATCTATGCAAAATCAGAGGGTTTCATTAAATATTTAATTCCATGACAATTGTCTAATGAATGGGAGAGTGATGTTTGGCTTTTCTGAGGTGTTACTAGCTTACCAAGACTTTGGACCGTGCGTTTAGAAAAGGTCTGTGAATAATAGTTATATATTGTGGGCAGAGCCCTCTATCTATTCATTCCTTATTGCAGGACAGTGCACAGTGCCTCCTGCAAAGAAGGTCTGCTCTAAGTATGTATAGAATGAACAGAATAAGGGAAAATGAAATGAAGTAGAGGGTGGTTTGAGGACACCCCTTCTGGGAGTAAAAGAACTGATGCTGTTTCAACTCTGCAAGGTCATATTTTCCCATCTTTCTGGTGCTAAGGATAGGCTATACTAATGATATTAAATCACTAATGCTTGGTCTGAATGTGGTAAAGTAATTTTTTCAAATATTTAAGGTAGATTTCAGCTCATCTTTATGATTGTTCATATTTGTGTAGTAACCCCAATCCTTACAAATCCATAAAGAAAATTTAACTTTTCTGTTTTCCATAACTGACACAGTCTTTTTTATATACTCCCAACCTTCAGTGTCACCAGAGCAGAGAAGAACACCTAAGTCCAAATTGTTAAATTCACTTCCAAGCAACAATTTCAATAGACTGTGTAGGTATTGCAGATGTTCTAATTTTATACTATATTTCCTATGCCCCTCAGATACAGCTTTGTGGGTGTCTGGGAGAGAAAAGGGCTTACATAATCTCCTGGTGATGGGAAAGAAGGTATCTTTGGATGACAGGCTCAGGTCACTGTATTGCCCTCTGGCTCCTGAGAAATGGATTATTCCATGTCCTCCAAGTCTCTGGGTACCCAAGTGACATCCAGCACTGGCTTCTGCAGCAGTCGTGAGCGTGTGGCCTGTTTACTTGGCTCCAGCTCTGATGAACTGGCTCCAGCCTGCTCTGGCAGAGTCTACGCGTGCCTGAAGGGATCTGCAGTCCCCATTGTGGAGCTCCTTCAGGTAGAATCCCTGTATTGGCACAGGCCCTTTTGTGGTGCAGAAGAGATTTGTGGGGTTCTTCCATGAGCTGGCAGCTCAGGAGTACTAACTCAGGTGCCTTTGCTTAGATGGATGCACAGCTTCAGGTTATTGTCAAGGCATCCTGTGAGATGGGATCATTCCCAAGCTTCACATAAGAATAAACACCGTTCTTCTTTTGGCTTCCCTAGATCTAACACTTCCCTCCAGGACTTCTGCGCAGAATGGAGGAAACAGAATATGTATATCTCTTACCTCTAGCCTCCTCTTTCCTAGTAATCCCTCAAGGCCTGCAAACTGAAGGTTGTCATTCCCTTTCCCGGGCATAGAACTTCTTCTCCTTCCCATGTGTCATTACCTGTGTTCTCTTGAGCCTAGAGTAGAGCTAAAGGGAGGGAGGAATAATAAACCATTTTTAAAAAATATTACGCCCCCCTGCCTCTTTGTCTCACCTCTCTCTAGTAGTAATATTTTTTCTCTTCACCTCAGTGATGCACAATCAAGATAGTGTTTAAACCTGAGTTTGGCATCATATGAGGTGTAATGGTTTGAATGATGGCTCCCCAAAAGATATGACCACATCCTGGAAATTGTGAATGTACTCTTATCGGGGAAAGGATCCTGTGCAGACATAATTAAGTTAATGATCTCGAGATGAGATCATTCTGGGTTACGAGGTGGACAGAGAAGACATGGAGAAGAGAGGAAGGCCATGTGAAAATAGAGGCAGAGACTGGCATGTGTGGCCACAGCCAAGGAATGCCAACAGCCAGCAAAGGGTAGAAGAGGCAAGGAGTGAATCCCCGTACTGCCTCTGGAGGGAGCATGGCCCTGCTGACCCCTTGATCTCAGACCGCTGACCTCCAAAACTGCAAGAGAGTAAATTTCTGTTGTTTTAAGCCACGCAAACTGAGGAGGTATTTGTTACAGCAGCCGTAAGAAACTGGTACCTGAGGTGATATCAGATTGGTTTCCCCAGCCAGAATTCTTCAAATTTGAGTTTTGTGAGTATTCAATAGCTATGTTCTGACTGGATTCCATGCAGTGTTTCTCAGTTGCTTCCCTATTTGCTTTTTCTCAAAAATATCCTGTTTCATTTTATAGACATTTATTGAGCACTTACTAGATGCCAAATACTATGTTTGGTGTGTTCAGGAGACAAAGATAAATAAGACTCAGTCCTTTCCTTCAAGAGACTGTATGCCTGTGTCTAATAGTGTAAGAACATAGTGATGTATCTTTGGTTCAGTTTGGAATTGGGATTCCAAATGGGCCTCTTTTTATGCTTCTTTTCCTATACAGCTGAATAATTTCTATACAAATCTAAACCAAGACATTTCAATCATTTTCATGCCAGCCCAGTTTTCAATCTTTCTTCCAAGGATCATCAAATTACTCCCTGTTTTCTGACACCAGCTCCCCAGAATAACAATAATAAGGACAAATATCCCTAGATAATAAGATAACCTGGGAATTAAAGCATGTACCAGCATTCATTTTGCAGTGATTAGGCTGTGTTGACTGGACTGGGTGGGATAACAAGTACTCATCAATGTACACAAATGCAGATTAGAGCAATTCTGGGACTCTCCATGGAAACCTTCAGAGATCACTGAGATCATTAAGTTCAAATACACATTTGGTCTCAGCCACATCTTTAATTTATTGAGTGCTCTGTGAGGGCTGGGTTTACATGATAAACTGAATCCTGTTGGATCTCCAGGGTACACTTGGGACCATGAGCCAAGAATTATGGGTGTCAGTATTAGGTGCTCTATATTAACCAAAAGAAAACAAAAAGCTAAAGATCTGGTAGTATGCCAGTGACTATATTTTTAAATGATAGTAATACGCTGAGAATCTAGAACTGAGTCATTGATTCAGGCCCCCCCTTCTTGCTTCCAAGAGAGGAAGGATTGCTTGGAAGAAGGGGTTTTGGAATAAAGCAGCATTGCATGCATACTCAGTTGTGTCTCTTTGCAGCCCCATGAACTGTAGCCTGCCAGGTTCCCCTGTCCATGGAATTTTCCAGGTAAGAATATTGGAATGGGTTGCCATTTCTTCCTCCAGGAGATCTTCCTGATCCATGGGTTGAACCCACGTCTCCTGCTTTGGCAGCCGATTCTTTACCACTGAGCCACCTAGGAAGCCTGGAATAAAGCAGATGTGGTTTTAAATCAGGGCTCTGACATTTACTGCCATACAGTTTGGGGCAAGTGACTGAACTCTGTGCTTCGGTTTTCTCACCTGAAAGGACTGAGAAACGATTACTTACCTTTTAGGCTTATTAGAGGATTAAAACTAGCATTTGTAAAATGCATAGCAGCATTCCTGGCACTTAGTGGTCAGTTGATGAGAGAGAAGTTGTTATTATTCCCTGTCTTACTCCTGTTCATCATTTTAAATGAGCTTCAGGGAATGAGAAGTGTCAAGGAACACTGTTACCATTACAGAGAGTGAGGGCCTTTCTATAAAGAAAAATATAATAAGGAAGAGAGAAAAGGGTCAATAAACCAAAGGGTATCAGAGTATAAAGGTGATCACCCACTGTAGCCTAGGAGTCAGGAATCGTGGGTTTTAGCCCAGATCCTACTGATCTGCTGGGTGACCTGGGGAAAATAATGTATCCCCTGTGTCTCAGTTTTCTTGCCGGTCAAATTTAGGACTTGAACTCAGTTAATGTTCTTGAACACCTGCCTGAGAACTTATGTTAGTCCATGACCAAGTTTTTACTGGTATATATTTAACTAAGGAAAATAACTATACTCAAGGCATACAAACTCACTAAGCTGATCACATTCAAAGGATTGCCTTTTATCTGCAATTATACCTATCCTAACTTTTTGATGTTATGATGTCCTTTTTTATACAAAATAACAGTGAGAGCGGATAGCAACTACATCTTGGCAAAACGCACACACACACACACACAAAGGACAGCTTTATAACTGCCCCAGAGTTGTTGGTCTGTTTTTTAACTTATTGGACCATAAAATCTCCAGACTTGGGAACCACTGAGCTAGATGATCTCAACTGCCTCTTAGCTGTAAAATCTACGTAGCCCTACATAGTACCACTAATAACATTTTTGCTCTTGGGTTGCTTGCTGGAATAAGAACTTGATCCAAGATAATGTAGAGGAGAGGTTGCAGGCATCATTGGAGGTATGATTTGAGAAGAGAGTGCAAGAGTTTAACTGCCAGAAAAAGGGCAGAGCTGTTGGTAGTGGATTGGGCCACACAGAGAGAAGGGTCCTGAGATCTAGAAACAAGACCTGTCCATCATGGTTGAATTGCCATTTGCAGGTGGAGATAACTTGAGATAGGACGCTCCACTTTTCAAACAAATTTTGCCAAGATGTAGTTACCATCTACTATCACTGTCATTTCCCAAGAGAGTGAGCATTATAGTGAGGAAGAACATAACCTCAGAGCAAAAGACAATCTTTTGAATGTATGACAGGTTAGTGATGTGAAAACCCACAACTGAGAGAAAGAATTCCATCTGGTCCAGACATAGCATGATGTCCAGATAACGTCAGGCAGGTGACCCAGGAGGGTCTAACCAGAGAGCAGGACTCTGTTAGGTCAAGAGGAGAAGGTGGCAGGAAATCTCAGAGTAGGTAGCTGGGGCTATGCCAGTAGACAAGCCTGAGCCAGCATCAGAGAAGCTGGACATGATCTTCTCATTAAGAATGGGGTTCAGGAACTTGCCTCTAGTCCTGGAGAGGGGCAGATGGGTGGATGGGAAGAATAAGGCAGGGCCTCATTCTAGAAGAACTTGGGGGAAAACCCTTATTACCAAGCTTATAAATCAGGCACAGAGGTACAAGACCAGAACCAGTTACTCAAACTGGAAGACAAAGTGAGATTAGAGTGCAGAACTGAAATGCAGGTTCAGAGTGGAACTGAGCTTTGGAATTAGAGCTGCTCCAGGGTCTCAAACCTGATTTGCATATTCAAATCATCACTGCCCATGTTCCATCCTCAAATTCTGATATCATTGTTACAGAGTTAGTGCTAGGCTTCTGCATTTTTAAAAAAACTCCTTCAGGCATGCAGCCAGGGTTGAAAGCCCTGGGTTACTCAATGCCTCCATGGAAAGGATCAGGTTTGAGCTGATAGGGAACAGCTGAGATCTAGTTAGGTCTGCAGGTGAACACCAGGCTGTCCTGACTGTGGGGGAAAGTAAACAAAAAGGAAAAGAGAGGCAGGTGGAGAATAGTGAGCACGTCCATCTGCAGGAGCTGCTCCATGGTTGTCTGGACTGGACTCAGGGAGAAACTAGCTTGCTGAAAAATTCAGAGGTCTTTGCTATTCACTGGTATAAGCTAACACCCCCGTTGGGGAGCACTGGCTTAGCAAATATAGCTTTGTGTGTGTTAATTGCTTCAGTAGATGTAAGAAACATGACAGGTATTCACTCAAGCAGAAACAGCAGAATTTCTCAGATATGTTCCACTCATTTTATTCAAAATTGAAAGGATATTCTGCCGTCAGCTAGGGCACTCTGCTCTGCACTGGAAACCCAAAACCTTTATCACTGGCCTGAAACTCTCAAGCTGGAAACCTGAAGAAATCAGTTTAGCACTGGTCATTTCTACTGTTAACAGTCCAATGTTGAATTCTTGTTTGAAACCATACAATAAAAAGGTCAGATGGACTTTTTTTGCTTTGGTTGGTTGCCATGCAAGGGGAAAACACCCCAGAGACCATTAGAAGAGCTTGAGAACTCTTTGGTGGGAGATAAATGATATCATGATGAAAATAATAATAACAATAAAATTTATTCAGTGCTTACTGTCCTAGTCTGCTCAGGCTATTAAAACAAAGTGTCACAGATTGGGTGGCTTAATCAGTGGAAATGTAGTGTTCATAATTTTGGAGGCTAGGAAGTCTGAGATCAAGGTGCCTGCCCACTTGGTTTCTGATGGGAGCTTTCTTCTTGGCTTTTAGATGGCTGCCTTCTCACTGTGTCTTCATAAGGTAGAAAGAGGGAGTCAAATCTCTGGTGTCTCTTCCTATAAGGACACTAATCCCATCGGATCAGGGCTCCACCCTAATGGCCTTTTTTAATTACTTCCTTGTAGGACCTATCTCCAAATATAATCACATTGGAGATTAGGGCTTCAACATGAGTTTTTACAGGCCTTTAAATAAAAAATTGGCTGTGTCAGGCCTTAGTTGCAGCACAGGAGATCTTCTTTGTATCATGTGTGAGCTTTTGTTATGGCCTGCGGACTCTCTAGTGGCTCATGGGCTGCAGAACATGCAGGCTTCAGTAGCTCTGTGGTGGCATGTGGGATCTTAGTTCCCCAACCAGGGGCTGAACCTTCATCCCCTGCATTACAAGGCAGATTCTCAACCACTGAGCCACCAGGGAAGTCTCCTCAACATGAGTTTTTTAGCGGGGCACAATTCAGTCTATAGCACTTACTGTGTGCCAGCACTTTTAAAGAAATTTATACGTGTTAAATAATTTAATCCTTACAATTCTATGAGAAAGATTCTCTATCCATATTTTATAGGAAAGGAAATGGATGCTCAGAGAAGTTAAGTAACCTACTCAAGGTCACATAATCTCTTTGAAACATCATGTATATGAAGAAATGAAGAGATGTAAACAGTGCTGATACTTCCTCTGACCCTTGTGTTGATAGAATATGTCCTCTTGGTTTTATCAAATTCCCTGAGGACTCTAAACAGCTAATGAGCTCTGACACTCTTGATTAGAAGAGCTGTGTTGGAAATATTTATTATACCCTTTTTCTTTACAGCAAACCAAAAGCTCAGCTCAAAAGTACAGTCTCATATTTGTTTGTCATACCATTAGGTCAGTTCTATTTCATTTAGATATTTAAACAGTATTTTTTAAAACCTTAAACTTATTATCAAGTACTCAGAACTTTCTCTCTTCTCAGAGAGTTTAAGTGAGGAAACCAAGCATATTTATAAATAATTATAACACAGTACAATATGTTGTATATTAATACATGCAAACAATACAATAATAATTATAAATATCATATATACTAAGAAATGACAATATGGAAGCACTGCTAACACTCTCCCTCATTCTTGCAGAACAAATCCTCTTGTTATGCCAAATTCCCTGAGGGCTCTAAACAACTAATGAGCTCTGATACCCATGATGGGTTACCTAGACCTTGTACTTTCCCCAGTAAGTCCTTTTACTAATAATTACATTGACAACCAAAACATATTATAAACTTATCACGTGCCTGGAATTGTGCTAAGTACTTCCAATATATTATATTCTCACTAAATTCTTAGGAGTTTGGAAATATTATCAGTCCCATTTTTGAAGAAACATCTGTGACTTTACATGGATTAAGTAGCCTATTC
This sequence comes from Antilocapra americana, assembly GCA_007570785.1. Taxonomy (NCBI): domain Eukaryota; kingdom Metazoa; phylum Chordata; class Mammalia; order Artiodactyla; family Antilocapridae; genus Antilocapra; species Antilocapra americana. The sequence goes on along the minus strand of ML660200.1, from coordinate 50,590,845 downwards.
AAGGACACATTGCTAAGTGAGTTCAAGTCAAAGGCAGGAGTTGAACTGAGGCTTAACCCAAGGCAATCTGACTCTTGAGTGCCCACTCATAAGCCTCACAACATCCTTGGGTATGCCCCATGCCAAGGAGTGATCATAGACAATTCTGATCAGCGCATGTTGGTTATGTCAGTACTCTATCTACTTCCTGGAGCAGTAACAGGGAAGAGGTGGGTGGTTATCTCACATACCAGGTCTAAATTTAGTGGTTTTTATCATTTTGGCTTGAGTACAAATGGAAATTTTTGCAAAAAAATTGTCTTGTGCATACTATTTCTGATAACACTTGTGCTTGTTGTGAAACCCCTTTTGTATGCTTTATATTTCAGATCACAGAAAAAGAATTCCTTACAAAAACAAATTCGTTCCTTCAAAGAGTAATGAGAAGGCTTTGACTTTTGCCTGAAAGAGCTCAGAGCCACTCTTTCCATGCACTGTAGACTTTCCCATCAGAAACTACATCTATCAAATGTTCAGAAATGAATGATAAATGATGATAGTTATTATGCAAAAAGAAATCTCAATGGCAATGACTATCATATTTAGAACATTTCGGATTTCATTGTTGTATCTTGTCTAGCATACCAGGACTGGTTCTCTACATCCTCTAAGAGAAATCTTTAAAGTTAGTATAGAAAACATCTTGCTTGGGCAGTAAGAAAAGGATTTCTAGGGCAGAATCTCTATCAGGTTATGTTGTTCTGAGAATATGCTGTATCTCACACATACACATACACACACACACAGAAATCCTTAGCTCATAATAGGCAGATACCTCTGAATGGGTTAAAAATAAACACAAGCCCTTAGGAAAAAAAGGCAGAAACAGTAATGACAGTTTTGAAGTATCCAGTACCTGTTGTGACAGGAATAACAAATTAATTGGGACTATAACGGATTCTTTGTAAAGGTGAAGTAAACACACTTGACTGTATATTTTTCACCATCAGTTAAGTCTCAATTGGTTCTAAAAATAAACAGAAGACATTGAACAGTTTTAATGGATTCTGACACCTAGGTATTATGCTGTCACTCCAGTATAAATGAATCATAACTTTGGACTGCACCTAGGAATTACTACACATTTGGAGAAAATTTATGGTGCACCAAGCTTTGAATCATGATGTGATATCAAAACTAAAGTCAAAGGAGGAAAAAAGCTGGGCATAAATTATTATCCTCAATCCCATATGTATCTTCTGATGCAACAGGTAAAAGTTTGAGGATTTAGGAATACTGCCAATAATTATCATGGGTGCTGAAGCAAATTTATCCTTCTGAAAGCTGTTTGTAGTAAAAAACAAACAAAAAAAACTTCCAGCAGAAGGTCAGTCTTGTACACATGGCAGGGGTATTTAATTTCTCCTTTGTGTGTGTGTGTCTGTCCAGTTAGACTCCCTCCTCTTGAGGGCATGAGCGTTTCTGCAACCTCAGGTACCTCTCAGGAGCCACACATTTCTATTTCCCATGAAAGGACTGGTCTTTGGACCAATTCATTCACTGAATAGATTACTTTAGTAACCATAATCAGTCAAGCTCATTGTCTCTAGTGACATAGACAAAATTCTGTACTTCTTGAGTTTTCAATGAGTGAATAGTTGGCATGGTCTAGACATTGCCTTGAAGTCTGTGACTAATCATAGAAGGAAGACAGCCAAAGGATATGCCGCTTTGAAAAGAGAAAGTTGTGAATGGTTAGCTTAATATTCTGAGATTTCAAATGTATCACCAGAAAATTGTTAAACGGTCATGTGTTTATTTGGTTGAAATATCAGGTTTTAAAGAGAGTAGCGCCTATAGGTATCAGATGCAGATACCAGGAGAAAATTTTTATGAAATGCTTCTACTGCAAAATAGATATAATAATACTGTACATTTGTATGGCATTTGGCATTTTTCAAAGCATTTTCATCAATAATACTTTATTCTGTCTTCTATAAAGCAGTAGGACTGGCATATTATGCCATTTTACGTAGAAATGGAGACAGAAAGGTTAACTCAATCAGTAAGAAAGCAGATATTAGAATGCTGGTCTTTGCTTGTTGGACCAGTAGACTTTCTAGAAGTGTTTTTCTTTCTTTTTTTTTAACTTGGGATAACTAGAATAAAATCTAATATTTGCATAATACTGTACAGTTGGGTAGAGAGGGCAGGTAGGCTTATTCTCATTTTATAGCGAAGAAAACTAAGGATCTCAGAAGGAAAGTGAATCGTCTATGGCTTTTTGGCTAGTAAGCAGGAAGAGAAACTTCTGCTTTTCCTAAAAGCCTTTTTCACATGCATTGGCTCCTGACATGTGGCATATTAAGCAGGGGTGCTCTCCTTTCTCCTAATCAGCTTACTGCAACTCCTGGTTTCAAACAATCCTGTTAGTTAACTTACTGGGTTGGTTTATTTTCCTTGAGAGACTTATCCTGCAACAGCTGAGCCCTACATCCTGGAATATTGGTTGAAGGCTAACTAGAGATAACCTTTTTCACTCAGCTTATAAATGGATTCTCTCTGGTGTTTGAAGAAAAAAATGCAGACAAGATCCTTATCTTTTAATGATAAATCTTTTAACTACCTAATATGTACCAAGCTATAGGAGACTCGGAGTAGATGTCTTTAAGTAAAGGTTCATGTGTATTTGAGATGAGTAGCTTCTCTGGATCCTAGAGGACCCAGAGGAGGAGAAAAATATGGTGCATGGAGGGCAGGGAGGGTGAGCTTAGAGTAAGTTTGAGGAAATGGGGAGGAGGGAGGGGTGGGGGTGCTCTCAGGAGTAAAAACAACTAGGAAGAGGAATGGAAACCACCCTCTGGCACCAGGGAAGCCCTGGGGACTCCTCCCACCACCCTGGCTTCGCACACAAGTTGGTCTTAGGACACCACTCTTGTTTGTTGGCGCATCTCTTCCAGACTACCATTTTGATAGATGCATCCTGAAATGGCATCTACCCGTTTGCGATGTTCACTCAAACTTCTAGGCTTAATCCATCCCTTGTGGCTACTTGCGCAGTTTCAGTTTCGATGCAAGCCTCTCTGCATTGACCTTGTACAGTTATAAATGTTTTAACATCCATAAAAAAAATAAAACGTGTGCTCCCATAAAGAGCAGCAAACAGAAAACACAGTAAGTAGCAAGAAGATTTGAGGCAGTTGCAACACTAGTCTCCACAAGGCCGACATTACTGCGTTGCTTCCACCGCATCTCTGAAGTTTAATGGCTGTGAATATGGTTATCACCGGCTTTTTACAGGGCATTATATTAGTGTGACCGTCGGTAAGTACCGAACTCACATTTTTATTTCCGCTGTGAAGGAGATCGTTTCCTCTGCTCCTTTAGAAAGGGAAACGGGGCTTTGCAACTCTTAACCTCCTGGAAAATGAACTGCAGTTGCAGTATTCAGAGTCCACCCGCTTCTGAGGCTTTTGGAGCTTTACTTTTGTTAGGAAAATGTGCTGTTTATGCTCAAACGCAAGTTTCCTGGTGTTTTTGTTTTTAAGATTAAAAAACACTGGAGAGGGAAAACAAAGCTTTTAAAGCTTCATAAAAGGTTGTGAGTTGACTCCTTTCTGTTTCTCAGGGTTATAAACATGGTTCCAGAAAAAAGCTCAGAGCTGAGAGACCAAGCAGATATTTAAAGGGGTAGCACCTTAACTTGTCAATTTCGAGACTTCCAAATGATCCTGGAGGTTTTTTTATTCCTTTAATCAGCTGTAATTTTCAGCTCTGATGCTACCTGACAGGCTTCATCTCAACCCCCCTGCAACATTGCTCCTCTGGCTTCTTCACTGGGAGATACAAATAAAGGGGAGGGGATCCGAGAATGAGCTGACAGCATAAATTGGATGGGGTCTCACCAACCAAGTGTACTGCTGCTGCGGTTGGAGCAGTCGGAGCAGGCGAAGGAGAAGGGCTGAAGGAATGCCCACTTCATGGAGGAGGGTCAGGTGCCAGGACTATCTGCATTTTTTGTTTTTCTTTCTTGCCTTCCTTCTTCTCTGCTCTACTCCTCCTTCCTTCTCTCTCTCTTCAGTTTTTAAACCCATTTCTTTCCTTCTTACCCTTCTTTGCATCATAAGCACACACATTTTGGATACAGAAGAAAACAGAGGGGCATTCACATATATGCTTATGTATGCACACATACACATATGTACATGCAGATATGATCACATACACACAGGCAAACACACACACAGGGACACTCGCAGGGGCGTTGATACCTTGGGCACCGAACATTTAAAGTAATAGTAACAGTAGTAGTAGCTAGGATTTATTGAGGGCTGTGTGCCAGCCACTGTGATCTGTGCTTTACAAAGTATTATTTCAGTCCTCGGATCATCTCTGTGAGGCTCATTTCACAGATAAGGAAGCTGACATAAACCTTGGTTGAGACGAAAAAGAAACCCGTTCCAAAGGTCCAAGGCCTTCACGTCAAAAATGTCACTGCTTTAAATTATCCCTACTCTCGGTTTTTTCTGTGAGAGGTGATCCCTCCTAAACACTGACTTTCGACAGTCAGAGTTTGTGAGCAGTCGTGCAGGGACTGGAGGTCCTGATGGGGTCGTGTCTCAGGTGCAAGGACCAGAGTTGCTCACACTGGGGTCCAAAGGTACTTCTTCCTCCCCGCACCTTCACCCAGGTGGGGAATTGGCCGGAGGGCATGAGCAATGTGGCCTTGGGCTCAGCTTGGGGGCCTGAGGCCTGAGTGCCTTCCTATCAGGGATGCCGGCTCAGGGGAGGAGAGGTGGTTCTGGGCATTCTCTCTGAACCTGCACCCTAGGAGGGGTTGTCCCAGCGTTTTCAGGGCCACTGTCAGAGAGCAGGAAGGCCTGTTTCCCTCCAGTTGAGATTCGAGTGCCGGTTTCCATATATGTGATGCAAGACAACCTTTTCTCCCTACCTTTCTGCTTGCACAGGGCTCCAGGCTTTTCCTGGGTAAGCTATCCTAGCCTTAAATATATCAATACAATTGATCCTTGAACAGGTGGGAGTTAGGGGTTCCAGCACAGCCACCCCTCACCCACCTCCCCACTACCCTGGGAAAAATCGTGAACAGCTTTATAGTCTGCCCAACTCGCTGAGACTCAGCATCTGTGGATCCTGTAATACTGTGGTCTGTATTTATTGAAAAAAAAATCCACTATATGTTCAGACCTAACTGTACCCTATATTCAAAAGTCAACTGTTCAAAAGTCAACTGTACACATACCCTTAAGCACTTCCAAGTCATTTTTAGGAATTCTACTATGTTTGAGTAATTCCTTTTAGAATTTTTTGCTGTATTTCTAGCTTAGCTTCCCTGTAAGAAAATGAAAATACAAATCACTTCCTGTTTGGAAAAGAAGAAGGTATTAAGATGAAATTAATTTTAGTAATATATGGTTTTATGTATATATAGATAGTATATTCCTATTTGATGTGATTTTGTCATTGTCTATTTATAATCCACAATCTAGTTCATAAGTAGATCCATGGGTACCATAGGTAGAATAGAATGAGAATATGAAAATTATATCTCTTTCTCACTTATGTTCAGTGATGCTTTCTCTCCAATCTTCATTCCTCTTCTCCTCCATCTCCCCACCACAAAACAAAACAGAAACAAACAACTGCCCCCCCCAAACCCAAACAATTGATTAGAGTTCCTATAGATCTTTTCTAGGTTAAGTTCATATTTTAACAACTTGAGTACAAAGGCTACTCAGTTTGAAGATGCATGCATTTGTATTATGTCACATATCCTGCTATATATATACATATATATATGAATATATATGTGTGCGTATATATATATATATATATATATATATATATATATATATGAAAAACCTCACAGTGTTGTTCAGTTTGCTGCTCTTCATCCAGGAGTAATTTGTCCTTCTTACTGAGGAATCCCCCTCCTAAATTACGGTTCAAGGTCATTACTGACTCATTAATTCAATCAAATCTAATAACTAATCAAATCTAATCTAATTTCTGTTGTCACTAGAGACTCAGATTATTTTGCTCTTTGCTTAATTATGTTTTTAGTTTTAAATAATACTGCATCTTCTAGCTACCAAACAATGTCAAAGCTCCTGAAAATGTAAAGTAATTAGGTGGCTTCTTATGGTTTTAAACTTAGAAAATACCTATGAAATCATGTATAGGTGAGACCATCACACATGATGAAAAGATTTATACTCTAGTGTTATGGTAATTAACTACGTCCCCAAATAGCTTGTCAGACTTGTAACCCTTAGTCAGGACTAGGATCCTTGAAATAACTGCCGTGTTTATGGTTCTAATTTGGTTTGCAATTGATTCTCCTAAAAACAATAAGCCAGAAAAGTGCTTATTTAACGGACCACAATATAGCCTTCATGGAGACTATTTTAAAATTACTCTGGTGTCCTACAAACTTTGAGTTCTTTTGTTTTCATAAATTATGAGAGGCAAATGTCACCAGTGCTCAGCGTTGTGGTGCCCAGCTCTGCTGACAGCTGTATGATGCACACTCAGTGCAACTGGAGAGAGGCTGAGAGTTTCATCAATAAATATGACTCTGATCGCTTCGTGTCAACGGTCAAGGGAATGGCGTTTAGTATCTTAGAAACACACACTCCTACCAGCCACACGTGGACTTGGGAGTTGAAATCCACAGTGTGGAGCCCATCTCCCTCTTGACAGAAATTTCACTTTTTGTCTTTCTCACAATTCTTGATGATGATCTGTTTTTAATGCAGTCACATTTCTCACACTTGACTCCCGCATGAGGCTTCTCATGTACTGTATATAGCATGTGGAAATAAGAGCTGGGAGGAATATTGTGCTTTACGTTAGGAGTATTTCACCTCCCAGCCAGTTTTAGCATGGACATTACCACTGCTCCTCCGAATCCCTAAAGACAAGGAGACCAATGCTTTAAAAATATAAGAAAAGCAAACCCCAGAAGGCCGGAAAAACTAGTTCTATGTATAGAATGAATTGTGTGAAATAAATCTCAAGGGCATGTTTTTTTAGAAATCAATATTAAAACGTTTTGTGTGAATTAATTTAAAAATAAACTGCAGCTCTCCTTAGTAAGCTGCCCTACCTTATCAATTTTTTCATTTACCTTTTATCCTTTATCTACAAATATCTCTACCATAAAAGATATTTTAAACGGACATTAGATCCAAGTATTGTACATAGCTAGCCTTTAAATTCACTAGTTGTGTTTATTTTAAAAATATATTTTTTGACATTTTGCTTGTCTCATAATCTGATAGTATAGAATAATATTTAAAATGGAATGATAAAAGATATTTTTGATTAAGTGGTGGTTTTTTTAAAAAATGATTAAGATGCTGTGATAGATATGGAAATCTACATACACAGACTAACTTTGGGTATTTTATTTTTAGCCTGCTCTTCTTGTTAGGAAGCAATTCTTTTTTGACAGTTCTTTGTCCATAAATGCTCTTCTTGGAAAAACTGTAAAGTTAACATGAAATACCTAGGTTTAAAATGTCATACAAAAAATTAAATTTGTATCTCTGTGCCACTACATTTTTGCTTCAAGATTTTCCAGTGTTGACTTATAACATTTTTAAAATATCCACAATCACCTTGACAGAATTTTCAGACTCTGGAATATGGTATGTTAATTTGACCATGAATGTTTCCTTAAACCACAAAACACAAAAAGGCAGGAAATCTCGAAAATCCTTGCGTCTGGGAAAACTCAGGGTGGTAAGTAGGTTAACATGTTACTGGAACTATAGGGAGATACAGTTTTTGACATATGAATGTTAAGAACAAGGTCTTGTGGACATTTAAGCTGTGTTTTTTACCCCCTTTGAATCTATTTTTACACCATAATTGAAATAATGTTAATATGTAACCAAAAGAATTCTCAGCAAAAATGTTGGAAAAGGAGCCAATTTATGTGTAAAAAAATTCAAGAAGGACAAGCTAATTTTTTAAAGCCCTGTGCTCGCAATATTAATTCTGAATTTCTGAAAAAATCATTTTGCACTTACAATGACTCTATCTTTTTGTAAAGAAAGTAGTTTTTCCTCATTTATTGACTAACCAGTAATGAGAAAAATAAGAAATGTAACATCAATCCCTTTTTTCCCCCCTAAAAACCTGAGAAAGAATTGGCTCCAATTAATGCCAGGATCACTTTATTTGTGTAAAATTTATAACATGGTTAATAAAATGTTAGCTATGAATAAAAAATGTAACTATAGTGAGGTACAAATGTAGGTATTGCTAGTGTATAATACTATATACTCTTGTTGATTTATTTAGTGGCAAAAAATATCTGTGATGCTCTCAGCAAATTCAATTATATCAAAAGTGTTCTTTAGGAGGTTTGGGAAGCTGGAGATTTCGGACTTTAATGCCTGCACACAAACTGACTTTAAAAAGCAAAGATTTGAAACGGATAAAGCAACATTTTGCCTAAAGTTCATTCATCAAAGAGCTGCATATTTTGAAAAGGGTAAAAGTACTACTAAACCCATCAGGGATAAGTAAAGGCTATATACTATAGATTATTTTAATCCCCCAGCTAGATATAAAAGGGATAATTACATATTTGTGGTTGAAGCCATGTGGTAGAAAAATCAATACAACTTTTTTGTATGACACTTCATTAGTGTGAAAAATTTTAAAAGCTGAGAAGAACTGCCTTGCAATTAAATGCTTCTGCTACTGCAGCTCCAGTAATGGGTTTGTATTATTATCTAGTTTATTTGAAATAGTGGTTGCACTATAGAAGTAATTGGAAAACATTGATTATGCACTTGTATCTGGAAAGCCTGGCAAATCATTACAGGGCCCGGCAACAGTTAGTTAGCCTTACTAATGAAGCACTAATTGCTCTAAGTAGGTTAACATGTTAGTGAAACTATAGGGAGATAATAGTTTAGAAAATTCTGAGGTATTTTGCCAAACATGCTTTTTCATTTAATATTCCAGAGATAGAAGCCATATGGGTTTTTCCCCTTTTGTTTTGTTTATGGTGTTCTCTTGAAAAACAAGGCAAGTAACCTAAATGAAGTTCCCACATTTATTTGGTTGAAATGACTTTGTTTCCTTTCATGCTATCTTCCTTTTAACCACTTTTAGCAAAAGGAACTAAGCTACTACCGGCATGGCTACCTTTAGCAAGCTTTTGGATCCTGCAGTTCAGAAACTTCTGGCATACCTATCTTGGTTCAAGGGTTTCATGACGCAGTCCATGCAAAGTCTTCCTGCTGTTGAATCACTATCCCATTGTCCCACCTGCATAAAACTATAAGATATATATATATATATATATATATATATATATATGTATGTATTTTACTTGAAATTAATATAATTAATGGAATTTAATAGGGCTTTATTAGCAGAAGCAGCACATTCCCCCACTACCACTCTTGGGATATTTAGAAGGAAAAAATAATCAGTATTGGAAAAATTCTTACATATGTGCACCAGGAGATGAGCACAAGAGTGTTTGTAGCAGCATTATCTCTAATAATAGCAAATGAACAAATAAAAATACTTGAAACCACTCAGTATCCATAACAAGAGAATAGATAAATAATTGTGTTATATTCACACAATGGAGCATTATTCAGTAGGGGAATAGAAATGATATTCAGGCACATACATTATGAATGAATCTTTGAGATAAATTGTTGAGTGAGAAAATAAAGTTTTAAAAGACTGCATATGGTATGATAACATTTTATAAAGCCCACAGTAAGCAAAGCTAAACAATTGTAGTGATATGTGGGAGACCTGGGTTTGATCCCTAGGTTGGAAGATCCCCCAGAGAAGGGAACAGCTACCCACTCCAGTATTCTGGCCTGGAGAATTAACTCTGTATAAATAATTATACAGTCCATGGGGTCGCAAAGAGTCAGACACGACTGAGCGACTTACATAGCAAAATTATACTCCTAAAAACCTATGAAATGGTATAAATACCAGGTTCAGGATAGAGGTTACCCCAGGAGGTGAGGTAGGGATGTACAGGAGTGTCCAAGGCCTTGATGGTGGTATAGGTTTTAAATTGGGTGGTTATTTTAATAGTATGAATTTAGTTCAAATTTATATAACAGATATTATTTTATACATTACAACAAAACTTTTAAAATAGATGACTGTCTTACAGCCTTGTAAAAATTACAGCATCTTGCCAAGTCAAATAACCAAGTCTAACCCCCTGTGTCTTTCTAAGAAAATTAGAGAGAAAAATGTTGCCATTTTAAAATTGTGGGCTTTTTTGTTTTGCTAATTATATAATTTTGATAATATAAATGTAAGAAACTAAAGGTGAAAAAATGTTTTTCTTTTAAAAACGGAATCTATGTAGAAGTTTTAACAAATACGATAATTCACTTTGGTTTGTTTACAGTCTATTCATAAGTGAGTATTTCTGTTTCCAGTCTTCTGTACTCCTCTCTACCATGGTTTACATCTGAGTAGCAGAGTTATCTTTGGGGGCATTTAAGGAAACAACAGTGATATAAGGGTTGGAAAAGGCAAATTTTTATCATTCATACCAAAGGCTTCCTTATGTAGCAACATTTACCAACAAAGAAGGCAACTGAAGAGTATAATCCCTGTAAGAGGTCAACCAAGTTTGGAGGTCAGTGAGGAAGGAATGGGTCAGTTTTGTGTTTTGCCTTCCCTGCTTGGCCTTTTTTTCCCCTTCTTGTACCTAATGCAAATCTTGGCAGCTAGTAAGTTGTTAACACATACTTTTGAGTCAAACTTTTTGTGGAACTAACCTCTACAAAGATCGATACCCTGAAATATAAAATTATATTTGAATGTCAAAAGTGATCTAGGAAGGTTAGTTAACATGTTAGTGAAACTATAGGAAGATAATAGTTTAGAGAATTCTGAGGTATTTTGCCAAACATGCTTTTTCATTTAATACTCCAGAGATAGAAGATGACAGTGACTCACAGAAGAAAAGTTCAGCTACTTAAATTCTTGAAACAAATGAGAAAAACCCTCTTCTGAAGCAAATTAGAGACTAGCTATGCTCTTGAATTTTTCTTTCTACTTTAAGCATGTAGTAGAATGATATGATTTTGAGAAATGCAGCTCATGAGGGGAAAATGCCCACAACAATCTTACAGGGTCCAAGGCTCAATATATTTCCCTCACCTGTTACAAAGGTGCCAAAGAAGTCTTATCCTTTAGAGACACCTCCTGAAATGTTTGCAGATGTGACAAATGAAATGATACCTAGGGCTTGCTTCCAAACACTTCGAGGAGGGGAGTGAGAGGGAGTTTAGATGAAACCAGACTGGCTGTAAGCATGAGACGGTATTTGTTGAAGCAAAATGTTAAGAACATGGGGGTCATTATATTACTTCGTCTCTTTTTGTATATTCAAATTTTTTTCTACAATAAAAAATTTAAAATACTTGGAGACAGATTTATTGAATTTCTTACATGCAACTATTTTGTTAAATAATACCTAGCCAACTACTAATTCTCCCTCTTTGGGTTAGAAAAACAACATCAGATTCTCATTCTGGCCACTGATTCCTCTGAAAAGACTCATTTGTTTATTTTTTAAAGTGACATTGGGTGGTAACAAACAGGTGCCATTAGTGATGCAAGTTGAAATGGAACTCTTAGCCTTCAATAGAGGTTTGTTTTTCTCTGGATGTTGCCCCCCCCCGCCCCCGCCCTTAGAGTTATTGGAAGGATCTGGCTGGGGTGGGCAGTTATAGAGAGGGAGTTATTGTTTAAATGTGGCCCTGTTTCTAGTCTTAAGTCAGACAAGAGCCATTCTGGTTACATTCAACATTGCAGAGAAAAGTAACAGTGCTCTTAGAGAGCCGCTTTCTACAAAGCAGCTCATTATTGTAAATGGGGCATGTTTAGACTGCTAAGGCAAATCATAAAAGTGCGGCCTCGACCACAAGCTCCTTTGGCAGCAAACACTGTCCTCGGGCCAGATATCCTTCTGTGCAGCCCCTGCACCACTAGTCTGCGTGAAAAGCTCACCCGATGATTCTGAAATGCGGAAAGTGGAGTTACGGAAGTATAAATGTGCATGGTGAACATTATCTGCAAGGTCTTTTATGTTAAGGAAATCATGACACCTGCCAATCTTTCAAATTCCAAAGGGTAAAGCATGAGGCCTAGTAGGCTGTCATTGAACATGACAGGCTTAATGCCAAGTTTATAACAGAAAAAGGGCAATCTTATTGTGGTTTATTCAGTTTTATGTTGCTGGGTTGGTAGGAAGCCTCTTTCTCCCTCTCTCTTTTTAAAAATCTAATTTATAACATTTGAAATACCAAACAGATTCTTTACATATCTCCTGAGCCCCTGCTCCTCTTCACTACCCCCAGTTTCTTCTTTAGGGAGCCACCCTAAATCCTTCCAATTTAGCATCTTTGTGAGGCCAGACAATGGTGTCGGTTGAGCATTTCCTTCCGTTGTTATAGAGCTGTTTCTAACTGCAAACATCTCCGTTTAATTACTGCTCTGACTGTTGCTGTATTTTCACCCAACCTGCCCCTCGCTTGAGCCCATTGGGCTGAGGAAAGAATTACTCCCCGCGCTGGTCCTTAGCCCTGCTTGTTCGGATCTGTAATTGGCCCTGTGTTTTTGACTTTTTGCTAATAAGCAGCTTACTTTCTCTCCCCCTAGACTCAACCCACCACTTTTGTTTCATGAATTTTACAAAGGATTTTAATAGATGCTTTAGGCTATGCAAAATGTTATATGAAGGGAAGCATTAATGCAACAGCCTTGACACAAAGGATGTGAGAATGGCTGCTTATTATTACAGTCAGGTCTCAAAATTTTCATTAGGAGTTCTGGAGGACAAAAGAAGAAAAAAGTACAGCTATATGAAAGAATATTAACCTATACTGTGTAACCAACTATAATTGCTTAGCATTTTACATTAACTCTCTTCAGACATGGCCTCTCATTATTTTTACACATACATAATAACTGCTTATTACAATGGTATACTCCGTGTCGATGCACTGTGGATAAGGTTGTGTCAGCACTTCTAATATAAGACCCACTTTCATGGGTTTAAAACAGCTGTAAAATTTACCTCCAGACCAAAGATTGGTAATCAACTTTCCACCTGGAGAGGGAATTTTGTTTAAAGTTTGAAAAAAAAAGCAAAACCCGAAACACGTTTATTAAGAGAAAAAGTTGCTTGTTTTAAATTATGGACATAAACAAAACAAATGAACACGGCTAAGACATTTTTTAAATTTCTAAATATGGAGTCTTAGGCACATTCTGAATTGTGCCTTTGATAAGTGTAAATGAATTAATTTTAAATAGCACCAGAATTAAATACCGCATCCATTAGCAAATAGACTTTATTAAAAATGATTTATCCCCAGTAGATTGCATTTTATACTGTGGTGCTCAGAACTTTATACATATTCTCAAGATATATAATCCATAGTTTTCATTGGAAAATGAATAAAAATATTTATCAGTTTCAAGTGTGAGAGCCTGTGAGCAGTCATTCACTTATATGACAATGCACAGGTTTTTAGAGCTATTCTGAAATTCTATTTTCTGAAAGTCTCTGAACAAACTATTTTGACTAAGAGGAGAGTAGGAATTCAGCAAAACACTTGTCTTGCTTTGCCCTAAAATTGAGGACTGTAAAGAGTAAGTGATAGATTTGTCACATGAAAAAAATTGGTCCACTTATAAGGGTTTGGGCTTCTGACAGAAGTAATCTAAAGAATTATCTTGCTGATTTTCATTTACTTTGCAAAATATTCCAGTTTTCTCAAGTTTTCCAAGTTTTATACAAGATACAAAAGTATTTTGAGATTATTTTCAAATAATAATAATTATCAGAGATGTATCAGCATCCTCCCCCCACTTTCTTTTTTAAAAAAAAACTTTTTTATTGCTTTAGAGTATAGCCAGTTAACAATGTCGTGATAGTTGCAGGTGGACAGCAAAGGGACTCAGCCATACAAAAGTTAGATACATTTGTTTCTAAAGGAAATGAAAGCTACACAAATAGCATATAATTTTTTAATGTTATGAGAGAAACTCTCCTTATGTGTGGGTGAGAACTTATATGGAAAATTTCCCTTATGTTGAAAAAAGCTTAGAAAAAATATTTTGAAAACAATTCCAGCTCTAGTGGCTCTATAGAAGAATTAGAAATCTGTCCTTAAATACATTATGTTTATGAACAGATTGAAACTATCAAACACCAATGGGATGAGATAGAGCTATGTTCTTAGTGCCATTAAGCTTTTAGTTTTCATTTGCTCCTTTCATCCTTTTAGCTCAAATGAGAAGGTCGATCTTAGCGCATTTTTCAGACTTGGCCAGTTCTCTGATATAGCGCAAGAACTGCTTTAAAAAGAGAGAGAGAGAATGAGATGTTCATTTTAAAGTACAACCCCACTTAGAATAATATCGAATTCTATAAAGCAACATATTCTACTACTATGTCTTGAAGTGACAGCTTACAGAAGGTGGGAACATGGACTGAAAGTGGCTCTCTGCACAGAGACGTTAATGTTGCCTGATTTTAATATAGCTAGGAAATAGCAGCTCTGTCCCTAAACCGCTGGAGTGAGGGTCCCTGGCAGGTATTTGTGCGATGGCTGTTCTGTGTTGGAAAAGCTGCAACTTGTTAGTACAGTTCCAGTAAACAGAGTGCTGGCCTCACATAACTAATTAGCTGTGGCCCCGGCTTGCCTGTGCCGTGTATTGACAGTCTAATCAGAGACGATTGTCATCAGATATCACAGATGTCTCTGTCTTGCTGCTCAGCCCAGGCAGGCGCTGGTGCAGTTTGGGGAAGGAAGCGCTGGATGCTGTTCAGAGACACCGGGTCTCTGGGTGCTCAGCTGCCGTTTCCAGGCAGCTCGTCACTCCTGCCTGCTGCGAGGAGGAAAGCAGGGTTAGGCGAGGGGAGTCTCATACCTGTCGGGTTTTCCGGGAGGCAGTGATGCAATCAGTTTGAGAGGAGAGGCTTCAGAACAAAAACATGTAACTGAAGCTAGTCGGGACTTTTTTGAGCCACCTGGGATCCTTGAAGATGACAAATGCTAATTCTTTCAGTTCATTACACGTTTTTAAACTGAGTATCTAAGAGGGTTAAAGGAACAAGTTGGAAGATTTACAAGCCACAGTGAAGGATGTGGTAAGAAAAATAAAGCACTATGCAAAGAGGTGTGACTTTAACCCTAAAGCAGGAGTCTGATAACCTCGTCATCTTCTGCCTCCCACTCTCAGCCGGTCCTCTCTACCCCCACAAGCTTACAACAGCCCCTTCTGGTCTCTGACTTCTCTACCTCGCATCCTCTTGTCCCCCGGAAGTAATGGAACTTCCCCTCACCTAGTTTGCTGGTAATCACCCTGAGAGACCCTCAGCGTCCCAAACTCCACTCAGAAATAAACACCGTCACACCTCCAGCCATCATCCTTAAATACCCTCCTCACCGTCACCCAGCTTTCCCAGCACGCTGTTTCCCCAACTCCTTGGGCTCCGCCCAGCCCTTCTTCCTTGTGCAGCCCCTAACACTGGAGTCTCAGGAAGTCCCACCCTTAATCTTTATCTTGTGTCCTCCACAGGTCCTATCCCTAGGCAGGCTTCAACCACCAAACCCACTTTAAAGATGCCCAAAATTCCCTTCAGAGCTCAGCCCTGCTCACATGTTTCTCAGACACTTTCACTGGACGTCCTGGGGGCACCTCATGTTTAATTTGCTCCAGACTGTAACCTCATCTCTTCTGTACCCAACCCCTTCCTGCCCTAGGTTCTCCCTCTAAAGAGGCCCTTCCTGTTCGCCATCTCGGTGGCAGCCCCACTCTTCACTTGGCTCACCCGAGTCAGAGCTCTGAAGCACTGTGGACCGCTGCCTCTCTGAGGCCCCCGAGCCTGGCTCTCAGGAAACCTGACTGTGTTTCCCTTCTTCAGATCTCAGGAGCTACTCCCTCCAGTCCGTTTTCCCTGTCTCTGGTCTTTGTTATCTCCCTGCTGGGGTAATTTTTGGTGCAAATGCACCCCTCACCTGCATTCAGGGCAGTCTTTCTAGAAGGAAAATCTGATCCTGTCCTTCCCTTGCTCAGAACCTACAATGAATCCCTAAATTTTGAGGGAAGCCTGATGGATGCCAGCCCCACTTCCTGGAGCTGCCTACTCTCTCCGCCACAGCACCACGGGCTTTGGCTCCCCACTGCCCTCCTGCTCGGGTCACAAGTCTGGGTGTAAGTCTTCACGTGTGTGTAAAATGTAATTCTGACTCACCTTGAGGGCCTCCTTTTCTAGGAAGCCTTTTCTGACATTTCTAGCAGAAGAAAATGCTACATCCTAAGTGCTCCCAGCGTCACATTTTCAGATTTCTGTTATAACTCTAATTACATCTCTATGAATGTTAACATAACTGTCTACTCCACTTGACCAGGAATCCCTGGAGGGCAAGTGATGTTCGTCTTTGCAACTCTTCATTTGGCCTAGTACCTGGCATAGAGCAGACATTAAATATTTATTAAATGAATGAATCAGTCAATAAATGCAGGATGAATGAAAGCACGGATAGGAATGTATTGCATAGGGATAGCTTGGAAGAAGACTAATATCTTAAAGGTTTCTTCAACTTGACACAAAGTGTCAGGTAACTTGGAGCCTATGTCAGAATGAGACTCCAAATAGCAGTAATAATGATGATAATAATAGCAACCATTTATTAGGCACTCACTTTGTGCTAGCTTCTAGACCAGATTTACATAAGCTATCTTTTTTAAGCCACTTTGTACTATACATATAGTTTTCTTTCACAGATGAGGAGACTGAAGTGCAGGGTAACATAGGTAGTGAATGATAGAGTCACGACATGAACTTGGAATACCTGCCTACATCAAAGTCTGTAGTAGAAAACACTGGGCTTACCGTGCCTGCACTGTCCATAGGTATGGTCTTGAGAGGTTTGCACTTTGGAACTTAGGCTGTAGAAGAGCATGAAAAGGAGGTGTGAAGAACTCTCTTGCTACTTTATGGTTAAAGTAAGATGGAAGTCTTACCAAAAGGTGGCCCATCTAGTACCTCAGTTAATTATGGTGCCACGCTATTCTGGGGGTTCTATTTCTCCATCAGTTAGTTATCTTTCTCAGTCCTGGGACCACAGATGAATCCCTTACCTACGACAGTCACCTTGCAAACTGCAAACCTTCATTCATGAGTAGGGCTCAGGAAGGAACTGGGTTTTAAAAAGCATTTAAATTGCTGACATAGAGTAGAATCCTTGCCCAGTAAGTTCAGCAGAAATGTGGCCAGGTTTGCAAATGAAACATTTTCACAACCCACTTATTATTTGTTAGATGTGATGTTCTTCACCAAATTAGTTGAATAATTGAACCCATGGTTATTGTGGCGCTGAGTAGACAACCTCACAGCTCATGGAATAAGGAATGTAGGTGAGAGTAAAGCGAGAATGTGGGAGAGCTGGTTGAATTTAAAACTTTTGGATGCTTGTAAATAAAATTGAAAAGCTGTTTTCCAACATTTAATTGGGTGAAATGTTAGAGTCTTTTTATTAAAAAAAATTTTTTTTGGAACGGTGAGGAAGTACTGGAAAAAATATGTCTTTGGCTTTGGCACTGAAAACATAAAGTTCTTGTACCTTCTCTCCCATCTCCTGCCGTTTCTAATATGTTTACCACGTTTTTCAGTCTCTGACTTGAACTTTATTTTGTTAAGGTTCTGAATTATAAGAAATACAAAATGTCCTAGCAACCGAGGTAGATACTGACTCATTTTAATTTGAACCATTTTGCAAGGCTCACTGAAAAACAACAGTGCTCTTAAAAAGCCACAACACTTTTAAAAGTAAAGTAAGGACCAGGGAGAACACTGAAGGCTCCTGATTTGAGTGTGAGTTCATAAGTTTAATCAATATGCAATCTGTTATTTTTACTGGGGAGCATTTTTGCAACCCTGTGATTATATGCAAAACAAAAAAAAAATGTGTGACCAGGGAAATAAGAATAAGCTAATAGCATAAACAAACTAGTGTAGATTTCAGTCCTATATATAACCATATAGAGTAATACTCATTATAATTTGTACTTGTGTTATCTTGCAGTTTGGAAAGTACTTGTGTGTGTGTGTGTGTGTGTGTGTGTGTGTGTGCGCGCGCGCGCATGCGCGTGTGCGTATATAGTCACATTAGAACAGTATCACACCTGTGAGATTGGCAGATAAGTATCATTGTCTCTGATTTAAAGAAAAGATAACAGTTTGAACACAATAAAGTAACTTTCCCATAATCCAGGTAGGTTTTCTGAAGGCTGGTGCCTTATCTCCCCCATAACCACACATCAGTTATGTACGTGTGTTTACTAAAAGCTGTTCTCTGAATGCAAACTCAAGCTCACTTCTGTAGCAGGTTAGAATAGTAAGCAAATTTCAGATTGTGCAAAACTTGCATTTCTGGTCCCAAAGCCTGGTTTAATAAAAAAGCAAATCAACCTTGATTATTGCCTAAGTAAATGAAAGTGTTAATTAAGTTCAGCTCCCTCGTCAGAAATAAAAGCCTGTGAAACTCAAACTTACCTGAGGAATGTGAGCAGACAGCCCTGAAGTTGTGCCAAGGGTGTAGGCACATTTGTTTCTGTTTGCTTGGTGTCCGGGCTTGGGGACTGTAAGACAGTAAACCCTTAACAAACATGGAAGGGAATAAAGAAGGGGAAAAAGATAAGGGAGAAAGATAATGAGTAAATGAGAAATAGAAAGGGAGAGACAGAAGGGAGAGGCAAACTTCATTCACTAATTGGCTGTATTGAAGGTGAATATTAACAAAGGCCTGGTGTGGAGAGTTGCCAATTTGTTCTTCCTGCCTGACTGTTAGCTGACTGCCTTTCATTAGGTATGAATATATATCCACAAACATTCATAGATGAGTCAACTGTTCCTATACACCTACACCCCCCCAAAACACACACACACACACACACACACACACACACGCACGCACACGCACTCAAAATAAGCTTCCTATCTAACACAAAGGGCCAGAGTAAAGAGATGATTAAAGAGGATGTTAAAAATGTTGTAGATAAGGAAGGGGTAAGAAAACACTTCAGGTGAGAGCTATATATCCTTGAATAATTAGGATGCTGAAACTGAAACACACACACACACAGTTTTCATAAACTTGGAAAATGTAGAGAGGTAACTCTTTTTGCTGAAATGGAGTTAAAAATATTCACTGAGATATAAAAGCTGCCCAAAGTAGGGTGCTTTCTACAAATCACAACAAGGGAGAAAAGAGCCCAACTTCTGAAGATGCCAGCCAAATTATGATCTGTTTTTCAACAGAGGGATCCACCTTAAGAAAGGTTCAGAGAGCTCAGTAGAAACCAAATACAGTAAGAGGAAGTTGGGAGTGTGGGTGTCAGGCTGTCAGTAATCTGACAGCTATGGTAACTACCCTCTAATCCAGCCAGCTCCAGCCACGCTCTCGGCTGACACCACCAGGACTGACTGACAGCTGAGGAGCAGGCACTTTTTACAGGCTCAAGTGACATCCAGTCTATTAAGGCTGACAAGCACAAAGCAGAGATTTGCCCTGAATGGTTTGGTACTGAAGCCTAGTAAAGGGGTTATTTGAAAGGTCTTAGAGAAAGTGTCAGACTCCAACTCAGATGATAACAATATTGTAATGATGGTAGTGGACAATGAAGTGTTATGATTGCCCATACAGGCCGGGAAGGCTGTAGCGCACGGGGAACACTGAGGAGAAGCACACACAAGCTGATGCTTCAAGGCCAGCATGCAACCATTCAAAGAATTTCCTTTGGTGGTGTGCTTGCTTGGGCCTTGGGGAGCTTCCCGAAGTTGCATATTAATTGTGTTGTTTGCACTGGGGGCGCTGGGGGTGGAGAGAAAGCAGTGATGGAGGGCTGGACGTAACTAGGCGACACTTAAAAGGAATGTTTGCCTGCCCTTGGTTCACTCTCCAGTTCATCGAAGAGACACTGGAAATATTTTCTAGAAGAAAACGAATGATAATTTTCAGACTACTGCCCTGCTTATTAACGCTGGCTGAAAAGTAAATTAGTAACTGCAACATTACCATGATGTCATCATTGCTGTTCTTGACTACACTGGTCCCCATAGGTGTCAGGCTTGGTGTCAACACCACCACCCAGAAGTTATTCAGCAGGATTTTTTCCCCTATGGACAGTAAAGTTAATTGTTTTTCCAGAGTACCTCTTCAGAGTTGTCTCTGAAATAAAAAAAAAGGGCAAGGATCATAACCCTGTTTTATTGATAGGAATATGATTCCTGTCATCACTATGTACTCTCACTTGGGTGAGGCATGTTTTTATGTGTATAGTTTGTTTGTAACCCCTTTATTCCACATATATTGTGCCCTTATCATATGAAAGCTTCTGAGATAGGTCCTGGGGATAGCTCAGTAGTAAGGGGGTACGGTTCTTGTCCACACAGTGCTTGCAGTCCAGGTCTGGTAGCTAATGTTCAGCTTATTGTACCACTACCAGCATTCTAGATGTTAATATTTGACATACTTCTATAATGATCCCTAGGTTGGGAACATCCCTTGGAGACGGGCATGGAAACCCACTCCAGTATTCTTGCCTGGAGAATCCCATGGACAGAGGAGCCTGGTGGGCTATAGTCCATGAGGTCACAAAGAGTTGGACACGACTAAAGCAACTTAGCACATACATACTGACAAATAGCTCCTGTTCCGAGCCCCCAAAAGTGGATCCCCATCTGCTTCCTTATTGATTTCCTTGATCCCTACCTCATGAGTCCCTCAAATTCACCATGATCCAACAACAAAAGAGTAAATAAATACCTGGACTATTAGGGTACCTGGGATCCTGGCCCAGGATTCTACGCAGTATCATTTCTGATTTTTCTTCTAGATTTTCATGTCTCCCAGTTGCAAAAGAGTTTAAATACTACTGCTGATGGAGCTTATAGTTGAAAAATTTATCCCTGTTTCAAACTCTCTTTCTAGATACCTACATTTACTTTTTCAAAAGTCTTCTTAATAAGTTTACTTCTAACAGTTTTCCCACATAGAACTTCTTTAGGAGTCCTATACATAAGTTGAATTGATGTTTGAGTGTGCATTGATAATTAAGAATCCTTAAAATTTATAACAAAGCAAAACTTTAGCTCCACCAACAAGAAGCCAGGATTTGCTTTTAGAAATTTGGACTTGTCTATATGACTTCCACTTAAAATGGCTTCATGTCTGATGTGGCTTCTCTCAACTCATCTCTAAGATTATTCATAAAGATACCAAAAAAAAGAAAAACCTAAAATTTATAATAGCTCCCTAATTTTAGCAAAATTGGTATGTGAGAATAATAACCTCAAAACTGTAGTTCCCCCAATGGTGCTACAGTGAAAAACAAAACTGAGGCCCTTGCAGTGGAATGCAGCTGAAAACCAATGACACCTGTCATCAAAAAGGTAAGTGGGGGAATAACATATTCACCTCCATCCATCTGCTCCATGATTGAGAAACATAAAACCTACACCAATCAAAACACTTAGCAGCAGATTTCTGCATACACATTTCTCAGGAGACAGGTCAGGTGGTCTGGTATTCCCATCTCTTTAAGAATTTTCCACAGTTTGTTGTGTTCCACATAGACAAAGGCTTTAGCTAGTCAGTGAAGCAGAAGTAGATGTTTATTTTGAATTCCCTTGCTTTCTCTATGATCCAGCGAGCGTTGGCAATTTGATCTCTGGTTCCTCTGCCTTTTCCAAACCCAGCTTGTACATCTGGAAGTTCTTGGTTCACATGCTGCTGAAGCCTAATTGAAGGATTTTGTGCATAACCTGACCAGCATGTGAAATGAGCACAATTGTGGGTAGTTTGAACATTCTTTTGTATTGCCCTTCTTTGGGATTGGAATGAAAGCTGACTTTTTCCAGTCCTGTGGCCACTGCTGAGTTTTCCACATATGCTGACATATTGAGTGCAGCACTTTAACAGCATCATCTTTTAGGATTTTAAATAGCTCAGCTGGAATTCTATCACCTCCACTAGCTTTGTTTGTAGTAATGCTTCCTATGGCCCACTTGACTTCACACTCTGGGATGTCAGACTAGGTGAGAGACCTATTCTTGCCATCTCTTCTTAATCTATTCCGCTTTTGTTCAGTTCAGTTCAGTTGCTCAGTCGTGTCTAACTCTTTGCGACCCCATGAATTGCAGCACGCCAGGCTTCCTTGTCTATCACCAACTCCCAGAGTCCACCCAAACCCATGTCCATCGAGTCGGTGATGCCATCCAGCCATCTCATCCTCTGTCGTCCCCTCCTCCTCCTGCCCCCAATCCTTCACAGCATCAGAGTCTTTTCCAGTGAGTCACTTTTCTCATGAGGTGGCCAAAGTATTGGAGTTTCAGCTTCAACATCAGTCCTTCCAATGAACACCCAGGACTGATCTCCCTTAGGATGGACTGGTTGGATCTCTACCATTCCTGCCCTTTACTGTACCCATCCTTGCATGAAATATTCCCTTGATATCTCCAGTTTTCTTGAAGAGATCTCTAGTCTTTCCCATTCTATTGTTTTCCTCTGTTTCTTTGCACTGTTCATTTAAAAAGGCCTTCTTACCTCTTCTTGCTCTTCTCTGGAACTCTGCATCTAATTGTTGTATCTTTCCCTTTTCCCCTTGCATTTCACTTCTCTTCTTTCCTCAGTTGTTTATAAAGCCTTCTCAGACAACCACTTTGCCTTCTTGCATTTCTTTTTCTTTGGGATGGTTTTGATCACTGTCTCCTGTACAATGTTAATGAATCTCTGCCCATAGTTCTTCAGGCACTCTGTCTACCAGATAGAATCCCTTGAATCTATTCATCACCTCCACTGTATAATCATAAGGGATTAGATTTGGGTCATATCTGAATGTCCTAGTGTTTTCCCTAATTTTTTCAATTTAAACCTGAATTTTGCAATAAGGAGCTCATGATCTGAGCCACAGTCAGCCCCAGGTCTTGTTTTTGGTGACTGTATAGAACTTCTCCATATAATCAATCTGATTTCAGTATTGATCATCTGGTGATGTCCATGTGAGGAACCTGGTAGGCTACAGTCCATGGGATCGCAAAGAGTTGGACACGACTAAGCAACTTCACTGGTTCACTGGATGTCCATGTGTAGAGTCTTTTCTTGTGTTGTTGGAAGAAGGTGTTTACTATGACCACTGACTTCTCTTGGCAAAACTCTGTCTTTGCCCTGCTTCATTTTGTACTGCAAGGTCAAATTTGCCTGTTACTCCAGGTATGTCTTGACAAACCAGTAGCTATGTTGACTAAGTGAAAAAGAGAAAAGATTCAAGTCACTAAAAGAGGAAACATTACTACTGACCTGATAGAAATAAAAAGACTATAAGGGAATGATATGAACAATTATATGCCAAATTAGATAACCTAAATGGATAAAATCCTAGAAAGGTGGAAAACTAACAAAACTTATTCAAGAACGAATAGAAAATCTGAACATATCAATAACAAATACGGACATTTAATTAGTAATCCGAAACCTTTCCACAAAGAAAAGTCCAGAATGAGATGGCTTCACTGATGAATTCTACTAGAGAATTAATATAAATTCTTCATAACTCTTCCAAAAGCCAGAAGAGGAAGGAATACTTCCCAACTCATTCTGTGAAGGCAAACACATCACAAGAAAACAGAAACTACAGACCAATGTCCTTTGTGAAAAGCCTCAAGCAAATACTGGCAAACTGATTCAGTAATATACAAAGAGGGTTATACCCTGACCAAGAGAGATTTACACCAGGAGTGCAAGGCTGGTTCCCATGTTAATGAATTAGAAGCCTTAATAATGTTAAGAAGACAATACTCTTGAACTTGATCTGCAAATTTAACACAATCCCAATCGGAATTGAAGCACCCATTTTTGTTAGAATTCACAAAATGATCATAAAATATGGGACGTGAAAGGGATGCAGAACAGCCAAAACAATCTTAAAAAAGAACAATATTGAGCCACCACAATTCCCACTTCAAAATTTATTACAAAGCTACAATGATTGGAACTACCGTATGAATAGACATATGGATCAATTGGCCTAGAGTTGAGAGCCCAGAAATAAACCTATACTCTTATGTCAGTTTATTTGATGGTGAATCCAGGATGATTTATTAGGGAAAGAAATCTTTTCAACAAATGATGCTAGAAAAACTGAATATATACATGCAAAAGAATAAAATTAGACCTCTAGATCAAATGGATTAAAGGCCTAAATGGAAAACTTAAAACTCTTAGAAGTATACATGTTACAATATAGATGAATCTTGAAAAATATGCTAAGTGAAAGAAGCTTGACACAAAATGCCACATTTCTGTGATTCCATTGCATAAAATGAATTTGTTATGGCAGGAATAGAAAACTAATTTGACTTGCTAAAGCCACAGTGCTATTCTATGGAAAATTTTAATACTAGTATGTTATGATCAAGTACAATTCGTTTTATATACATAATTTAATGCACTTTATTCAATGAGTCCAAAATCCTCACAGTTAGTGAGAACCAAGACTGAAGTATAGCTAGCTTCCCATCAAGAGGACATGGAAGCAACCATCACCATCGGCAGCCAGTAGTCAAGGATCCCAGAGTCTGGCTGTGATCCCCAGCCTGAGAAGGGTCCTGGCCAACATCAAGTAAACGCAGGTTCCTGCTTGGCCTGTACCTGGTATCAGTCATCCAGTTCAACACATTTCCAAGTGTCTTCTAGTGTGGCCGTTTGTCAGGTCCTAAGGAGATTCAGAATTAGTAAGACTCGGGCCTCAGGGAACCTGCAGTAGTGGTAGAGATGGGTGTAGGTTTCCTACCATGTGATAAAAGACCAGCCATTAACATTTCAGCAGATGTTTCCTTTGAGACACTGGACTAGGAATGTCAGGGAAGCCACATGCACCTGGAAATTTTTCTTTCTCATTGAGACTTGGTAGTGTGGATTGTGGATGACTCCTTAATCCTGATGGAGAAGTATTTGAAGGGAGGAGAGGAGAGAGGAATAGTGAAGATGGAGGATGATATTAAGTACAACTTAACTGAGCACTTTTAGAGACGATCAGAACTTGCCTTTGATGGTTATATATGGGCAGTATAATTTGAGGCAATCCATGAAAGCCTTCTGTGCCTACATTTCTTCATATAAAATGGGGATAATAACAGTACCTATTTCCTGTGATTATTCTGAGGATTAAATAAAGGAGTATGAAGTGTGCCTGGCACAACTTCATAACTGTTAAAAACCCATTAGATCCCTCCTTACTCAATTTTGGAGGCATTCTGATGAACTAAATCTGGCATTAGTATGTTTTTCATTAGGATCCCCACTTGGAATTAAAAACTTAAAGCCTTTTGGAGAATTTTAAGATAGCTATATTAGTTCACTGTTGTATCTGGAATGGATCTCTAAAAGTATGGCTAAATCTTGTATTGTTTGTAATATCTTAAACATTTAATATTATGAATATTACCAATTAAACCAAACAGCAAGTAAGTCATCCAGTCTACCCTTTTTGGGCTCATCTGCCACTATCCTGTATATACAACTTTTACTTTTAATATAATGGTGTTAACTCTCCAATACTGTGATTTAGAATTGTCAAAGATCTGTAAGATCTTAATAAAATAATGCAAAGGTCGTTAGCACTGGGGCCAAAGCTTCTCTCTCACACATGCCAGGAGGTTAATACTATCTTTGATTCTATCTAGTATGAATATTTATTGGCTTATTAAGTCATAGTGTATAACATGGAACTGAAAATAGTACAGAGTTTTCCAGTGACCCCACTCCCTCTCCAGTGTAATTCTTGGTTCCAGAGACTCTTGACCACAGGAGAAAATATTCAACATAAAAGAAGTCTTTGAAATATGGTTTAGTTAACTCAGTGTACTCTGAAATTCAAATAGAGTTCTACATTTACCAACAATGCCATTTAGGTACCCACATTTTGGTTATTTTAGTTATATTTGAACTGTATTACCCATGTAGCTGTTATGGCCCATTTCACCAGCTCAGGAAACAAATTTGATCACATCCTATGTTCTTCACATTGGAATAGCTTGATTCCCTTGTTCATCAGATCATAAGCATTCAGGATCTTTATGAGGGTATTCTTCTGCATTATCTAAGAACCCTGGTATTCCTTCAATCTCGAGGGCCCAAGTTCTACTTCTGGATGTCTCTCAGAGACCAAACTGGAGAATCTGCCAAATGCCACAGTTTGAAAAAGACTTACTGTTGTCATTGGTCTGATACGCTGATGCATCTTTGTGCGGTGGTTCTCTTGCTGTTTCAGATATGTCTACAGACCTTATCAATGCTTGGCTCACACTGACATGTTCAACTCTTATTCTCAAAGCAGATCCTCATTGTGCCAGAACCAGTCCTTCTCTGCATCAGTCTAGGTATTGCCACTGAACCAGGAAGCTCACTCTAGAGAGATTTTCCCCATAAAGACTTTCCTTTTGCATTGTCTTCACTTCCTTTTCCTGTAAGTAGACCTCAGTCAAAACTCTCTGAATCCAGCAGAGGCATCTAAAGTTGTGAATCTCAAAAGACGGGAGAATGGTAGAGTGGAGAGTGCTACTGTTTTTTTTCAGAAGGCTCCCTGACGTCTGTGAAGGCTTCTTCATTTTTCCCACAATGATCACATCTATATTACCAAGTTATTATCTGGAGGGGCTGCCTTTGTCAAGCTACAAAAAGGGCCTATTACCCTTTCCCCAGGATAGCCAAGGCCCAAATGCCTAATGGTTGCATTATTGAGAGACATCTTTCCAGTGACTCTCCTAGAGCAAGTTCTGTGCAAGACAACTTGGCACATCTGCCTAGACAGACTGTATCAGATTTTAGAAGGTATCTTCTCCTGAAGGAAAGAAAAAATGTTAATGTTCCAGGGGGACACCACAGTATGCAAGACACTACACTCTTCAGAGAGGAAAATTCAGTAAAGACAAGTTTTAAAGTTAGGTTATCTATCCAATGTAATCATTGTTCTGCTGTGTGTGCTCAAGCCAGTAGTTTAATCACCTTGAGCGCATGTAATAGCTCAATTAGGAAGTATCTGTGACTTTAATAAAGAACTAAAAATTAGTAATTTAAACAAATTTGAATTTTTATTTTTTCTTTCATAAGAAGTACAAAAGTTGGTACAAACAATTGCAGACATTGTTGCAGGAGCTTAAGTTGGCAAAGCCAAGGACTCTGCAATTCTCTTGTCATTTCTGTCATAATCACAAGATGGCAGTTGCAGATCTAGCTGGCATATCACATTTTAGGAGTGGAAAGGAGGAAAGAATGGGAAGAATGAAGAGTCTGTGCTTGTTTCAGGAAATCAAGAGCAACCCAGAAATTCCCAGCTAACTTTGGTTTCTATTTCATGGGCCAAAATGTGTCCAATGGACTCTCCTAACTTCAAGAGAGTCTGGGGGTGGGAATTTTAGCTTCCTAGACTCTGAAGTATCAGGAGACACTGAACAAAGGGTATAGAAATAAGTATGGGATAAATTAATCTACAGTATTTGGCACATGTGAACTAAGGCATTAGCAGCAAGGATGGACTAAAGTGGACGGGATTGAAGCTGGAATCAACAATGCTCTTTGAGTAACTTGAGGATGGAAGTGATAGGCAGGGCATAGGTCAAGAACCACATCCTATTTTTTAGTAGCCTCCTGAAGGGTCTAATAACGTTCTTAAGACAAAATGGACTGTCAAGAAAGACTGGTCCCCAAATGATGTTCAGAGTTATGATTCTGTGAATGTATAGTATGGTCCCAGACTCTTCTTCTGGGAGCCAGGCCTTATAGAATAATGGGAACTACCTGTTGGCCCTTGCTTGATTTTTAGCCAAAGTTAATGCCAAAATGTTTTATTAGAGACTTTTTCCTGTTTTAGTTTAGGATTTTTTTGTTAGTGACTGATTCAAACAAAAATTCAATCACTTTGTATTAAAAGGCACTTTTACAGCATAAACAGAGGATAGATCCAGGGCCTGATAACCTATGGAATCCTATCAGAGCCATTGGTGAGTGCTATTTGGTCAGTCTTTCGGCGCCCCTTTTACATGGGTATCCTATTATTTAACAGGCACTTTAAATTGAGACCAGCATCCTGATTCTCAAGCAGCCGGCTTTTATTGGAAATCTCTGCCACATTTAAACATCTTTAGTACATTTTATAAATAG
Source organism: Antilocapra americana (assembly GCA_007570785.1). Classification (NCBI taxonomy): domain Eukaryota; kingdom Metazoa; phylum Chordata; class Mammalia; order Artiodactyla; family Antilocapridae; genus Antilocapra; species Antilocapra americana. The sequence goes on along the minus strand of ML660200.1, from coordinate 50,562,598 downwards.
AATTGTAAAAGGCAGCAGCCAGACTTCAAAGCGTAGACATGTTAGTCAGAATTGTGAAGCTGGCGACAATTTTTGCTGGTTGTAAAGCTCATGGAGCCTCTTTCAATCTCCAGGACAATTGACAAGGAAGAGGGTCAGCATGCCTTCCTCTTGAATGTCTCTTGGATGGGCCTGAACAGACCAGGTATGGGAAGAGCTGGCAGGGAGGGAACCAACGTACTTTGGGGTAGATGTCAAAAGCACCAACTAAAATACTCAGGCCCCAGAAGAATTGAAAGGAACCAGGCCAAACTGAAAATAAACTAGATGGAAGGAGAGACTGACCACACTTTCTGAGCTTTGATTTCTTGCATCTCTCATCTCCTGCCCTGGTCTTCCTTCCACCATAAAGACTTCAGGCATCCTCTTGCCTCAGGTAAACCTGACTCTTCTTTCTTTTCTTCACCCACTGAACTTTGTACAAACACTTATTACACTTTAGTGAAATGATTTATTTTTACATTGTATTCTGTCTCCGATTCTCAGCTCTAGACTGTGAGCACCTTGAAAGAAAGGGTTGTATCTTATTCATCTCATGTACACAACAAATTAAAAGTGTGTTTAAAGAAAGTTGGGTCTCTTGGGAGAATCTGGGTGATAGAGTCTGGGCTGAGGGAATTATTAAGGAAGATTGTGCACATTTCCTTAGCCCACAGCAAAGTTCTCAAAGTGAGGTCTCTGAACCAGCAGGATCAGCATCATTTGGGAACTCTTTAGAAATGTACTTTCTCCAAGCCTGGCCCCAGACCTACTGCATCAGAAAATCTGTTTTAGTTGGGGCTCTCCAGAGAAGCAGAGGCAATCGGCTATTTATGCATATCAAAAGAGATTTATTACATTGGCTCATGTCATTACAGAGATTGACAATTCCCAAGATCTGCAGAGTGAGTCAGCAAGCTAGAGACTCAGGAGTGCTTATGGTGGAGTTCCTGTCCAAAGACTGGTAGGCTCAAGACCCAGGAAGAGCTGATGTTTCTGTTTAAGTCCAAAGGCAGGGGAAAGCTGATGTTCCAGTTCCCAAATAGTCAGAGAGGAAGGAATTTCTGTGACCTGTGTTTTAACAAGCATTCCAGGTGATTCTGAGGCACTCCGAAATTCAAAAATCACTGATTGAAACTTTCCAAATCTCAGGTTTCTCATCTGTAAGATAAACATAGCAACCTCAAGGGGCTGTTTCGAATATGAAATTAGATGATATATGTATAATGCTTAGTCCAGAGCCTCATACATATCCAACACTCAGAAAAATTATTGAGGGGTGAATGTTATATTTTGGTTTGTTTCATTTTGCCGTATGAGTGACTTTTGGAAAGTGTTCTCAATATTGGCATCATCTTATGGCACATTTGGATTACTCACACGAGAGTGTCCTTTGGTTTATCTAAATTTAAAAGTTTATCCAGCTAAACCCTACCCTTTCAAAGTCCTTGTAACCTGGCCACAGCCAGTCATGAATCCTGTCTGCCCCGTTTGGTCCTGTTCCTGTCCCTTGGGTACTAGAGTAGATGGATTCCAGGCAGTAGTCACTATTTATGCCATGCAGGGGACAGGCTTCTAGGCCCATAGCTACCTAAGTGGGAAAAGAAAGAACCTCGAAGAACTGCTGCTTAAGAAGAAAGCTGAAGTGGAGAAGGCCTCTCACCATCCTCTGGCAGGACACAAAGGATATCAAATAGTTCTGGAGCCCCCGTCCATGTTTAAATGGCCAATTAAGGCATTTAAAGCTTTCCAACTGATTTCCTCTGAGTCACAATAGTTTAAAATTGGCCAACAAAGAACAACCTTCCTTATGGGGAACAGACCCCCACACACACTGCTTTACTTAATTCTACCAGGTTTCTAGCATCATCCCCTCCCTGCTCCAGGAAAATCCAATTTAATTCCTCTATATTTACTGTACCAGATGAACCTTTCATCCAAGACAGATAAAATGCCTGGAAACCCATTTTCAAATGGTGTCCCCAGATAGACTATTCATGAAAATGCATGTGTAACACATACACATATATGTACACACTCAACAATCTAGACCACATTTCCCTGTTTTATTATACCCCCAGAGAGGGCAGAAACACAATTTTCAAGGGTGATGTTGGCTCCATACATTATGCTGAGGAGAACATAACTAGGGTATAAAGCAGCGTCCTCTTGCCTGGAAGCTGCTCCCACAGAACACTCCATGTGAGTCTCACACAGGGGTGGTTGAGACAACCCAGTTTCTGGCATTGCAGGCCAATGAAATTCCTGTCCTTTCACTCTCAGATAAATAAAGCTTTGAAAACTATCATTATTACTGTTCTTTAAATGAGTCTGTGCTGCCTCCGCACTACCCCCTCCCACTGGTTTCCATTTGTTTTCCTGTCAGAGATGAGTTTTTGCAGCTAGTGTCTCCCCAAGCAGGGTGAAGATGTAGCACCCTTCTCTGCTGGGCTGACCCTCCCTGGAGAGCCCAGTGGGGTGAGGTACTACCTGGTGGGAATTTTCTCATTAGCCCTACAAGCAGCATGTATTCCAGCCTAGTCAGCCTGAGGCTCTAAGCAGAGAACTGCAGATATTTTACTGAGAGAGGGGGGCTCAAGAGTGTGACAACTAGTCTATTACCACTGAATCTTTTCTGTCTGAAACTGACAGAATTGGGAACGGGGAGACTGCTCCCCTCGGGTGACTGGGTAGAAGGAAGCTGCCAGGAGGAAGACAGTAAATGAATTCTAATATCACTGTGACTTAATCTCCATCAGCTACCTAAAGCAAATACCGAAAACAAGTTTGAAAGCAACTGAACAAATAATGTGAAAGTAGTAAATGACAGAATATATTAATAATTCTTATAGCAAAATTTTTCAGTTGACTTGGTACTGTGGGATATACAAAGATGACAGACATGGGCTTTGCCCTCATGATGCTTGTAATTCAAAACAAGAAATAAGACGTGTACATGAATCACAAGACAAAACCCAGAAGCACAGAAAGATCAAGAAGAGAAATTTGAACAAAAGAATCACAGGAATTCAGAGAGAAGACTTTTACCTGGTCAGGGTTGGGAAAAGCTTTATGAATATCTTCTGTATGGAGTTCAAATGCCATTTGTATGGAGTTCTGAAAAAAAAAAAACACTATATTTCAAAAAGCAAATATGAGAAACCCTCTGAGGTGTTTGCCTCCCAGAGTTGCTGCCTTCTCAACTCACTTCTTGGCTAGAAGAGCCAGCCTCGCAGTTTAGAGACTACACACATAAGGTATTCATTTCTTGAGTCTGACTTGAAGCAAGAGTGTGGTCTTTTGACACAATGGTGAATGGTACTGAAGAGACATTGGATACAGGGCCTTTGGGGAAAGGTTTACTTCCTGATTTAAGAAAAGAAAGAAAGAAACTGTGCTTCCTTCCCAGCTTGAACATTGTCACCCAAGGATGTGCTGCGTGGAGTAATGGCTTCCATCTTGATATCTTGGGGGGAAAGCAAGAGAATTTCAGAGTAGACAATTTTCATTCAAGACATAGAAACCAGTCCTGAAACTCTTGACTTTCAAACTTCTTTTTATGTGCTGTGAGGATTTTTTATTTGGTAAGCCACTTCTGGTTGCATATTCTATAACATGGGGCTGAAAGCATCTTAAGTGAAGCACAGAAATCCATTCAAGAGCATGGGACATTCAGTAAGGACATGGAGAGCATTCTTATTTTGGCAGATGCTTATAGTATATGGAGAGGGCTAATGTGAAGTAAGATTGGCGAGTATAGGCCAAGTTCTGGAAGAATTCTATGGACTAGGGTAAAACATGAGTTTATTCTGAAGGCAATGGTGAGAGATGTGGAAGGCATTTAAGCAACTTACTGCCCTGGCCAGAGCAGTGCAATGAGATAGTTAATGCTAAAGCTGAGATGTAGAGGTAAGGCTTGGACTCGAGAGAGTTAGAGGTGGGAAAAACATGTAGGATTTATTTTGCAAAGAATCTGATTCAGGGATTATCAAGCACATCTTCACATTATTTTACTCTGAGGAGGTTTAAAAAAATACTGAAATCTAGAATCCTCCTTCAGAGCTACTGGTCCACTTGGTCAGGGGTGGGAACTGGAATGATTTTTCAGCAGCTGCTGCTGTGGTTTAAGCTCACCTAATGTGTAGCCACGTCGCAAAGCCTTGGTGCAGCTGAGGAAAGGGAAAGAAGGGATAGGCATGGGAGGGCCTGTGGGGGCAGATGGGTAAGATGTAGGGGACGGAGGAGAGGAAGGAGTCAGAGACCCCAAAGACTTCTTTCAAGATAGGAAAACTGGGAGAATGGCAGTACCATTTACACAAATGGAGAAGTCAGGAGAAGAAGCAAGTTTAAGGAAGAAAAGTTCAATTTGAGAAATATTGACTTTGAAATGACAGGAGCAAGCTCCGTATTCTAGAGAGAATTAAGCTAAAATTATAGTTTGGAATCAGCTACATTGGGGAATTATGGATTCTTTGGAGATGGTGATTTGCCAAGGAGGGAATGTCAGAAGAAAGAAGAGGACCAAGGACCAAAACCCTGAGGAACAATAAGGAGAATGAGTAAGGAAGGAATACCCCAAGGAGAATTAACTTTGGGGAGTTAAAATCTAATCCCTTTCGTCCACTTAGACTAATATTGATGTATAGATACCTGGTGGCAGTTAGACCTCAGGATATCAGACTGGCATTGTTGCAGATTAATTCAGGAAAGCTGTCCACGTTTCCTATCTAGCAATATGCCTGAGCAGTAACATGAAGTTATCTGTCCTGCTTCTTCACAGTAGAAAAATAAAGTGAATGTAATATTAAACTGTTAAAAAAAAATGAGCAAAATTTTCAAATAATATTCTTAAATTTCATGTCCTAAAGAAAAAAAATTAAACTTGTTTATATGCCCCACCAATGAGATCACATGATTTGATAAACAACTGATTAGGGTTGGGCAGCTGAGATTTCATCCTCATAAATACTTAAAAATATCTGAAATTTTTCATCTTTGTTTCTACTTTATTTGTAAAGAGTTGGACAAATTCCAGACCTCTCCAGCTGGTTATGATAGTGTGCTAATACTTAACACGCCTGAACAAAAATATTACTGTATAGGCCATTGTATTTAATGACATTTGTATATACCTCTGAGTTATTAGAACTACTAACATGTTTAATACTGATTCAATTAATACTATTAATTATACTATTGTGTTGTGTAGATAGTTATGTAGATAGATTTAACATATTCTTTTATAAAAATATCCTTGGACCTGTAGTCTTTTATACCAGACTGATTTCAATAAGGTAGATTAAACCTGCCTTGGATTATATGGAAATTATTTCCATTATTTTACTTTCCCTCAGCAAACCATATAATTGGATATAAAAGATGGTGATGAAGTTTGTGGGGTAATAGAGAAGAGAATCGGTGTATTTGTTAGAGTTTCAGACAGTCTCTATTGAGGTAAAGAAACTACTGAAGTTATCAGATACTTTTATACTTAAATTTTAATATGAATTCAGATTTCCCAACTTTGAAGGAAAGGTCTAATGAAAAATAACATATGGTCCCTCTTTTATTGTTTGATCTGAACAAGGGAATAGCAACCCACAGTTGCTTCAGTGTAAGCTGTTTACAAACCTGAACTTCTTCAGCCAAAATTTCTATTTAGATTTTCTATCTGGGATACAGTTGCTTAAAATCAGACACTCATCATCCAAAGTACAAAAAAAAAAGTTATGGCTATAGCCAGGGTTAATTACCTTTACTTTTCAAATGAAATTGCAATAATGGTTATACTGCTGAGAAAAAAATAACTAAACTCACAAATTTCTCTGGAGCCTTCTTGTGTTCATACCTGACCTTGGAGGTCCTTTTCAAGTTCATGAGCCTAGGATTCCACAGTGAATTCTACCTGGAGTAACTTCACTGCTGTCTTAAGAGAAGTTTGGCTGAATTCCAGATTATTTTCTACTTCCAAAAATACATGGTTCCTACAGTGAAATATTTTTAGTCATTAAAAATTACATTTTTTAAAGAAGAGGACAAAGAAAAGTACTATACTACATGCACACAAATACACACATCATATGCATGGTACTATTGTTGTTTTACCTAAGCATTTATTAAATAATTTCTAAAATTTTTCTGTCAGTTATAATGGTTAGCTCTGGGGATGGAATAACAGATGATTTAAAAATTTTCTGTTTTCTGTTTTCTGTTAATTTCATGGTGCATGTGAAACATTGATGACCAGAACATTGATGAAACGTTGATGAAACATAATCAGAAAATTTGTTGATATACTGATGTAGTTTACCCAACTCTTATTTATAATCAATAGCCATAGATACTAGGAGCTTCCCAGGTGGCACTAGTGATAAAAAAAAACTCACCTGCCAATGCAGGAAACATAAGAGACCTGGGTTTGATCCCTGGGTTGGGAAGATCCCCTGGAGGTAGGCATTCTTGCCTGGAGAATCTCAGGGACAGAGGAGCCTGACAGGCTATGGTCCATAGGGTCACAAAGACTTGGCACAACTGAAACAGTTTAGCACTCATGACAAGCATAGATACTATGGGCAGTTATCACCACCTAAGACACAAACACGGGCTTCCCAGGGGGTGGAGAGGTAAAGAATTTGCCTGTCAATGCAGGAGATGTGGGTTCCATCCCTGGGTTGGGAAGATCCCCTGGAGTAGGAAATGGCCACCCACTCCAATATTCTTTCCTGGAAAATTCCATGGACCGAGGAGCCTGGCAGGCTACAATTCATGGGTTTGCAAAGAGTTGGACATGACTGAGTGACTAAGCAGGTACATACACACACACACACACACACACATGTTGTAGAGGGAAAGAGGGAAAATCAGAGATCCATGAAATTCTCCAGGCAGGAATACCAGAGTGGGTAGCCATTCCCTTCTCCAGGAGATCTTCGAGACCCACGGATTGAACCCACATCTCCTGCATTGTGGGCAGATTCTTTACCATCTGATTCACCAGGGAAACCCAAAAAAGAGATAGATGCCTCCAAATCAGTGGTTTCCGAAGTGTGGCCTTAGGACCAGCAGCATTAACACCACTTGGGAATGCTCCCTCCAGATAAGTCCAATTGAGAACCAGTGGTTCAGGTCACAAGTAGTCAGTAGAGTCAGAGAGGGCTCTGCAAGTTTTTCCTACACTGTTGCCCAGTTAGAGCACATTATCTTAGATTGTCAAGGCAGCGGAATTTTCTTAAAGGCAAGTGCAGAAGTCTTTTAACTAAATTGTTAGTCTTCAGGATTTGTTTTTCAAAGTACCAATTCAGTGACCATTCATAAGGCATAGCACAACATATGGTTTCTAAACCTCTGTTTGTGATCTGTATGAGTCCTAAAAATGCCCTCTCATTGTGGGCCATTACAGGAAGAAAATGAATTTGTATGATACAGAAATGGTAGAATGGTATTATTGCTCTTTATAGGACAAGTTTGCAGAAAATGGCAAATAATACTTTTAGTTTATATACAGTTATAACAACTTATTATTTCCAAACATTAAATTACAGTCTAGCGAAATGAAATAGGCTACATGGTCACTTCATGGAATCTTCTTCTAGTAGCAGTTTTTAAATGTGTGTGTTCAGCTAATTGAAAACAAAGAAACAGTTTTATTTCTCAGAGAATTTTGAAGTAGCATCTGATGGTTTATAGTTTGTAATTCTGTCTGTATAACTATTGGGCTGATAGTTTCTTCATTGGGGTTGCTGACCTCTAAAGATGATTCAATAAGCAGGAAACCTAGAGCCATGAACTCCACTTTGGTAGACTCACCAGATAAAGATAAGCAAATAGCAAGTGAAAACAAAGTGAACAAAGTTACTGAGACTGATTATGACCAGTGTCCAATACCAAAGTAACAAATCAAAAATGAAAATCATTATAATAGTTGTTTGTTGTCATATAAACGAAACACCAAGCTGAGCAGAGAGGTTTTTTCAGTTCAGCACCATGTTTGATGTTGACATTCACATACCCTGTGGCTCTTACCAGGCCCTCTCCATCCACTGCTCCACATTCTCACTGCTTCTTGGCTTATCTGTATCTGTCCCCCTTAAGACTCACTGTAAGTACTTGTCCTCTGCAAAACCACTCTTAATAGTCTGATCCAATAGTTCTACTACAAAAATTTCTATTTATTGTTTATACCAGTGTTTCCCAAATTTCACCCAATTTTATTATCACCACATTTAGAAATTTTATGATATACCATTTGTTCTATTGTTTATGTGAATGCTTGGATAATTTCTTTAAATTCATTTACTTTTTGCTAAATGAAAATTGCTGTAGTTGCTAAAATAAATGTATTTAAAATTAACTTGATGTTGGACTTACCTGGTGTTCCAGTGGTTAAGAATCCACCTGCCAAAGCAGGGGACATGGGTTTGATCCCTGGTCTGGGAAGATTCCTCATGCCATAGGGTAACTAAACTCATATGCCACAGCTGCTGAGCCCTCATGCCCTAGAGCCTGTGCTCTGCAACAAGAGAAGCCACCTCAATGAGAAGTCTGTGTACCGCAACTAGAAGAGTAGCCCCCACTTGCCACAACTAGAGAAAAGCCTGTGTGAAGCAACACAGACCCAACATAGCCCCAAATAAATAAATAAGATCTATTAATAATTTCAAAAAAATTTAAGTTAACTTGATATTAATGCTGTAAGTAGAAAACCAGCATTTGTCAAACAGTAGAAGGTACAGATTTAATACACATTAAAATAAATATATAGCTATTTAAGTAAAAATATTTTACCCATGTAGCACGTTAAATGGTCTTGCTTATTACCAGTTGTCTTACAATAGTGTTCAGGATGAATTCTGTAATGTCATATAGCATGGATTCTCAAAGCCTGGGCCCTGGACAAGCAGCATTACAAACTTGTTAAAAATGCAAATCTTGGGTCTATTTTAGCATATTGAATCGGAAACTCCAAGGGCAGAGCCCAGCAATTGTGTTAACAAGTCCTCAGATGATTCTGATACATGTAAGAGTTTGAGAACCACTGGGTTATGAAATAGATTTTGTTGGGGAAATTCACATCTAAGGGTCAGCAGGAAACAGCACTGGTTCCCTGTCACTCACATCATCTCCAAGAGACCTGACGGGCCAGGTGGGGCTGGGTACACAGTGGGTCTGTGGCTCGTAGAGGGACCTTGCCCCAGTTTTTTCTTTCTTAAAAGGCAAGCAGAAGAGCAAGCATGTCAGTGGGGAAACAAGACAATTTGGGTTTGGTTGCCACTGTTTCCAGGAGTGGTCTGGGAAAACCAGCTGCCCAGTATGTACAGGAAGTTGCATCCTCTTCTCCCAGGTAGAAGGAACCTTCATCCCCATGGAAAGCTAAGAAGCTCAGGCATGGCCTCATCCTTGGAGAATCCCAGCTGCCTCACTGCTGGACATTCTCAGGCAGCCCCAAGAGCTGCTTTCAGGCATTCCTGCCAGGAGGCATCTTCTGCACACTTTGGGAAATACCACCTCTATCAATTTGTATCAATTTCTCTGTGTGTTACACTCAAAACAGTTAAGAAGCTCTTCTATTGGTATTTAGTTTCCAGAACTTCCTGCATTTGGCCTCCAAACTCCTTCCTGTTTTCTTTTGTCTTCTCCATGGCATGAGGTGGGTATTGTATAGAGTACCAGAAACTATTTGGAGTCATAAAATTTTAGAACTGGAAAGGAATTAAGAGATTATTTAATCCAGCCCCTCATTTTCAAATGAGAAAACTGACCACAGAGAAGTTAAATGACTTAATCAAGTTCACATGTTTAGTTAGTGGCTGACAGGGTGAAAATCCATGCCTGATTATCAATGAGGCATTCTGACAATATTCAACAACAATCAATGTGGTCTCTGTAACATACCAGTCATGCATGGTACATCCTTGCACACTACACCCTTACCAACATATAGAAGCATATTATGTGTGAGGTTTCTTTAAATTTACTACAGTGCTGCCTCCTCTAAAAGTATTTACTAAGTGCTTATATTGCCTATGGAGGAAAGTTGTTTATAAGTAACTTATAAAGAGGACTAACTTGACCAGCTGAGATGATTTTTCTTCTGAATTACATCCTTATATGTATAGCTTTCTTGCGCTCAGCTTATTCCACTTGGAACTATGCCCAGCACAGTTTACATCTATGAACTGCTAAACATTTAAGCAAATTAAGTCTCCAAAAAATCAAACACAAATTGTATCTTGGTGATTTATGCCTTCATAAAGCAAAACACATAGAGTATGCCGAGTACAGGCCAGATTTATAGCTCCACTAGTTAGAGAAAATGAATAGACATCTTCTAGAGAACGTGTCGAGGGTTGTGCGTGTGTATTTAATTCTTGACCATGGGGATTTTCCCCCAATGATATTTATTTTCTAGCTCATCTTCAATGCTAATATGCAATGCAGGCCAGGAATAGGAAAAGATATATAAGAATTCTTGATGGAGATTTAGAAACTAGTTAACTTTTACCAGAACTCAAAAACAACCCTGGATCTTCCGTCTCTAACCTAACACCATCAGGCTGTGCTGTTCTCTTATTATTGTAAGCGAAGCAATTTCACCTGGATACGAGAAGACAGAAAGTGAGAAAAAAAACAAGAATGCCAGGAATAAACCAAGGAGGCTAAGACATGACTCAGATTGCTACCAAACTATTTCTAGGACCTCACAATCTTTACAGATAGCGTTCCCGAGAGTGCAGGAGCAAGTGTATGTGCATGAAGTCAGAGAAACAGATTTGACTCTCAGACTCTCTCTTACTGACTATGAGCGCCTATTTCCTTATCTGTAAGTGGGGATTAACAATATCTACTTCAAAGAAGTGTTATTTGAGTTAATGATATAGTGATTGTGCAGTAGGCATGCTCTAAGGTAGTTCCCAGTGATTCTCACCTCCTGGGATTCAAGTACTCCTCTTGGGTATGGACTAGTGACTCCCTTCCAGTATGCAGAATGTGGTGAAAGAGATGCTGTCACCTCCAAGATTCATTTACAGACAAAGACTCTGCTTTCTGTCTTGCTTGTCCTACTTGCTCACTTCAATGGTAGCTTTCACGTTGTGAGCTGCCTTACAAGAGACTCAGTGCCAACAACCACCTAGGATCTAAGGCCTTTGGACCAACAGTCTGGGATGAACTAATTTTTGCCAATAACTACATAAGTGAACTTGGATGTTGATCCTCTGAGTTGAGCCTTCAGGTTCAACTGAGAATATCTTTTTTTTTTAATTGGTTTTGCCATACAATGACATGAATCTGCCATGGGTTTACATATGCTCCCCCTCCAGAACCCCCCTCCCTCCTCCCTCCCGATTCCCTCCCCCTGGGAAATCTCGGTGTACCAGCCCCTAGCATCAACCCTGGGCTGGCGATTGATTTCACATATGATAATTAACATGTTTCAATGCCATTCTCCCATATCATCCCACCCTTGCCCTCTTCCACAGAGTCCACGAGTCTGTTCTATACCCCTGCATTTCTTTTGCTGTCTCGCATGCAGGGTTCTCGCTGCCATCTTTCTAAATTCCATATATATTCGTTAGTATACTGTATTGTTGTTTTTCCTTCTGGCTTACTTCACTCTGGATAATAGGCTCCAGTTCCGTCCACCTGAGTAGAACTGCTTCAAATGAATTTTCTTTTAATGCTGAGTAATATTCCATTGTGTATATGTACCACAGCTTCCTTATCCATTCGTCAGTTGATGGGCATCTAGGTTGCTTCCATGTCCTGGCTATTGTAAACAATGTGGCGATGAACATTGGGGTATACGTGGCTCTTTCAATTCTGGTTTCCTCAGTGTGTATGCCCAGCAGTGGGATTGCTGGATCATATGGCAGGTCTATTTGCAGTTTTTTAAGGAATCTCCACACTGTTTCCCATAGTGGCTGTACTAGTTTGCATTCCCACCAACAGTGTAAGAGGGTTCCCTTTTCTCCACATCCTCTCCAGCATTTATTGCTTGTAGACTTTTGGATTGCAGCCATTCTGACTGGTGTAAAGTGGTACCTCATTGTGGTTTTGATTTGCATTTCTCTGATAATGAGTGATGTTGAGCATCTTTTCATGTGTTTGTTAGCCATTTTTATGTCTTCTTTGGAGAAATGTCTGTTAAGTTCTTTGGCCCACTTTTTTTTTTTTTTTTTTGTTTTTGCCAGAGAATTAAGTGTTTTTTTTTTTAATAGTTTTGCCAAACAATGACATGATATCACCATGGGTTTACATATGCTTCCCCTCCAGAACCCCCCTACCTCCTCCCTCCCCCCAGGAAATCTCGTTGCACCAGCCCCGAGCATCAATCCTGGGCTGGCGATTGATTAGACATATGATAATTAACATGTTTCAATGCCATTCTCCCATATCATCCCACCCTTGCCCTCATCCACAGAGTCCACAAGTCTATTCTATACATCTGCGTTCCTTTTGCTGTCTCGCATGCTGGGTTCTCGTTACCATCTTTCTAAATTCCATATATATGCGTTAGTAT
>ML660200.1:50270312-50549963 GCA_007570785.1 Antilocapra americana | reverse complement strand
GAACATTGGGGTACACGTGGCTCTTTCAATTCTGGTTTCCTCGGTGTATATGCCCAGCAGTGGGATTGCTGGGTCATATGGCAGGACTATTTGCAGTTTTTTTAAGGAACCTCCACACTGTTTTTCATAGTGGCTGTACTAGTTTGCATTCCCACCAACAGTGTAAGAAGGTTCCCTTTTCTGCACATCCTCTCCAGCATTTATTGCTTGTAGATTTTTGGATTGCAGCCATTCTGAGTGGTGTAAAGTGATATCTCATTGTGGTTTTGATTTGCATTTCTCTGATAATGAGTGATGTTGAGCATCTTTTCATGTGTTTGTTAGCCATTTTTATGTCTTCTTTGGAGAAATGTCTGTTAAGTTCTTTGGCCCACTTTTTGATTGGGTCGTTTATTTTTCTAGAATGGAGCTGCAGGAGTTGCTTGTATATTTTTGAGATTAATTGTTTGTCTGTTGCTACATTGGCTATTATTTTCTCCCATTCTGAAGGCTGTCTTTTCACCTTGCTTATAGTTTCCTTTGTTGTGCAGAAGCTTTTATTTTTAATTAGGTCCCATTTGTTTATTCGTGCTTTTATTTCCAGTATTCTGGGAGGTGGGTCATGGAGTATCCCGCTTTGGTTTATGTCAGAGAGATTTTAGCCTTACAAAAGGCACTAAGTGACATCAAGGTTCCTGACCCACCAAAACCATGAGACAATATTTGTTACTTTAAGATGTTAAATTGTGGAGTATTTTATTATACAGCAATAGATTACTACTGCAGGCTGCAAAGTGCTCAGCACAGTACTTGGCACGTAGTTCATCCTCCATGGAGGATGACAGCTGTTGTTATTAAAGGTTTTGTGCACACAAGGATCACATACTGACAATGTAATCACTCGGTAGGCTTCCAAATAAAGAAGGTTTGGAGCCACAAAGAGCCTTTGCTAATTTATGGACAATGTTTTAGCCTAAAATAATGAACATTACTCCTAGAAGAGCAGAGTTTCTGAAAGCAAGGTAGAAGATAAGGTACAAGGTATAAGGTATAAGATAAGGTACGAGTGACTCAAGAGTTCAGAGTCACTATCTTGCAATAAGTCCAAGTCCTGAGGTACTCAGGTAAATTTGTCCTATCTTAGATGTAGAAGGCAGACATTTTAATTTCAAGTAGCTACAAAAGCCAGTCTTGTAGAACCTGCTTAATTAAAAACTGATATTCAGACCCCACAGTGTGCTTTCTGTTGGAGAAAAGCCACACTATAATTGAGGACTGGACAAACAAAGATATTTCAGTCCAAGGTCAAGTTGTTTATTTTTGTTATCAAAGTCAAATGAAATTTGCCCTGAAAGAATAACCAGAGATGTGGAAACAGATTTCCTTATATACAAGGTTGTTCATTGCAGCATTACTTACAAACATGAAAAAAAAGAAAAAAGGAGACAGCCTAAATGTCCAACAATAGGAGACTAGCTAAATGATTTGTAGTGTGCCTATACATTGGAATTCTGTGAGGCTGTCACTAAGTTGTGTCCAACTCTTTGTGACCCCACGAACTGCAGCACGCCAGGCTTCCTGGTCCTTCACTGTCTCCTGGAGTTTGCTCATACTCATATCCACTGAGTCATTGATGCCATCCAATCATCTCTTTTTCCTCCTGCCCTCAGTCTTTCCCAGCATCAGGGTCTTTCCAGTGAGTCAGCTCTTTGCATCAGGTGGCCAAAGTATTGGAGTTTCAGTCAGCTTCAGCATCAGTCCTTCCGGTGAATACTAAGGGTTGATTTCCTTTAGAATTGCTTGATTTGATCTCCTTTCTGTCGAAGGGACTCTCAAGAGTCTTCTCCAACACCACAATTCAAAAATATCTATTCTTTGGCACTCAGCCTTCCTTATGGTCCAACTCTCACATCAGTACATGACTACTGAAAAAAACATAGCCTTGACTATACAGATCTTTGTTGCCAAAGTGATGTCTCTGCTTTTTAATATGTTGTCTAAATTTGTCATAGCTTTCCTTCCAAGGAACAAGTGTCTTTTAATTTTATGGCTGCAGTTACTGTTCACAGTGATTTTGGAGCCCAGGAAAATAAAATCTGTCACTATTTGGAATTCCCTCATCTATTTGGAATGAAATGATGGGGCTGGATGCCATAATCTCAGTTTTCTTAATGTTGAATTTTGAACCAGCTTTTTCATCCTCCTCTTTCACCCAGAGGCTGTTAAGTATGTTTTATAGGACTACTTACTGACCTCTGGAAATGCTCATAAGGTATTAAGTGAAAAATGGATGTAAAACAATCTGAATGGTATGACCCAAGTTTTGAAGAAAAAAAATCATAATTATGTGCATGTGTGTGTGTGAATAAGAGTTTTCTTACCCTTTTCTCTTTGCAACTTTCCTACCCCTCCCGACACAGTTTATTTCTGTTTCCTGCCTAAACAAATCTTGTTGCACTTGCCACTATTGTAAGAAAACAGAGAAGTATAGGAAAGAACAAAGGAAGAGGGAAGGAATTTGCAAAGAGTAATTTAAATTGCATAGTGTGGGAAGAGTGAAGCAAAAGGATGGATAGCAGTGAAGTAGACTAAAGGTAGATATGGAGCTATTGAAAGTATGCTTCTTTAAAAAAATTTTTTTTTAAAATTTTGTATTGGGGTATAGCAAATTAACAAACAATGTTGTCATAGTTTTAGGTGGACAGCGAAATAGTCAGCCATACATATATGTGTATCCATTTACCCCAAAACCTCCTCCCATTCAGGCTGCCACATAACATTGAGCAGAGTTCCATGTGCTATACAGTAGGTCTTTGTGGGTTATCCATTTTAATTAAAGCAGTGTGTACATGTCCATCCTGAATTCCCAGGCTATCCCTTCCCCTGTTCATAATTGTGAACCCCTGATAGATGGAACCACTGTGTTACAGCTTCACAAAGATGACACAAGAACAGAGAAGACTGGGCATATATATCCCTTTATTAGCCTCTAGGGGTTCCCAAGACCCCCTCCATACCCCAGTGCCATTTCCCTACCCCTACCCCAAAGGGCATATAAATTAAAGGCAAGAGGATGTTTGGTTCTTTGTGTTTTGTGGGGTTTTTTTTTTTTTTTTTGGCCTTGCCACATGCCCAGGATCAATCCCATACCTATGCCCCCTGCATTGGGAGTGTGGAGTCTTAACAACTGGACTACCAGGGAAGTCCCCAAGAGGATGTATATTGGGCCCTAGTGCCAAATGGTTATTCTTCAATATATTATTCTTGAAGGAACAAAGAATTTAAAGCAGTTGCTGTGGACCATGACTTAATCTTTAATTTGTTTTTCCATTTTCTGAAATTTAGTTGGTACCATAAGACTGTGAATGCCTCCTACATGTGCCCAGGGCAGAGCCACCAGAGCAGCTAAGCTCTAAGCCTCGTGAAGAATTTCTCTTCTCTTTGTCATGTTCTTCCTGTGCTCCTCTTTGCTTGTGGTGGTAAAGAATCTGCCTGCAATCCCGGAGAAGCAGGAGATGCAGGTTCAGTTCCTGGGCAGGGAAGATCCCCAGGAGGAGGGCTTGGCAACCCACTCCAGTATTCTTACCTAGAGAATCCCATGGACAGAGGAGCCTGGTAGGCTGCAGTCCATGGGGTCACAAAGAGTCAGACACAACTGAAGCTACTAAACACAAGCACATATTTACTTACCAGTCACTTGGTAAACTCTAGCAATGCATCTCAACTCAGCAGCAGTTCCAGTGCTTATATCTGGGGAACTTGAACAAAGATTCTGCAGTTCTACCAGCTTCTAGGTGATGCCCCTGTAGCTGATCAGTGGATGACACCTAGAGCGTCAGGTAGAAGGACTGAGATTAGGCTGTGTGCACAGAGAAAATGGACCCTGGACTGAGGAAGCTTCCCATCTGCTTTTGGTGTAGACGTTGCACTGAAGGTTTCCATGAGATTGTATCTAGGTCATCAGGTTTAAAGATCCTAAATGAGGGTATAGCTTTTAAAAACTGTGATGCTGAGAAAATTGTAATACTGCATAAAGTGTTTTTGCCAGCCCTCCATACTTCTTTCAGGAACTGAGGGCTGCAGTGGAAATTGAATGATTCCATGATCCAGTGGTTACCACCAGCTGGTAGAATCATAGATGCTTTAAATTTTCTTCTTTATGCCTCTTTTTTTTTCTCCAATAAACATATATTACTTCTTTTTTTGTGAATGTCAAGTTGAAATGTTTTTTTTAACTTTTTAGTTTGTATTATAGTTGATTAATAATGTTGTGTTAGCTTTAAGTGTACAACAAAGTGATTCAGTTATACATATACATGTATCTATTCTTTTCAAATTCCTTTTCCAATTATGTTGTTACAGAATATTGAGCAGAGTTCCCTATGCTATAAAGTAGGTCCTTGTTGACTATTCATTTTAAATATAGCAGAGTGAATATGTATTACTTCTTAATTGAAAAAAATAAAGATAAAATCTCTTAACTGGTTTCTTATTGTATAATCTCTGGTTTTTATTGACAAAATGCAGATGATTTCGTTTCTTAGGAAATATCGTGTTCTTTGGGGTTTTTTAAATGATCTTCGATTTCTGGAAGCAGCTAGTGATTGGCTAAAAAATCAGGACAATAAATAGAATGGTACTGGTTCTGCTTGAGAAAGAAAAGACGCAAGAGGAGTTTTTCAGCATTATCAGAGTTAAGTCCATGGAGGGCAGAGCCTGTTTATTATTTTGCCCATTGAGGAAAGAAGGAAAGTTCAGTTTGTATTTTAGCAAAAGGATTGAGATTAGCATTGGAAAATCATTTCCCATTGGCAAATGTTCTTAAATTGAGAAATGGGATAT
This sequence comes from Antilocapra americana, assembly GCA_007570785.1. Taxonomy (NCBI): domain Eukaryota; kingdom Metazoa; phylum Chordata; class Mammalia; order Artiodactyla; family Antilocapridae; genus Antilocapra; species Antilocapra americana. Next base: position 50,545,142 of record ML660200.1, on the reverse strand, counting down.
CAAGGGAGATTTGTAATCTCTATCCTCAGAGGCCTTTAAAAAAAATCTATAGTGTGAATTATCAAATTTGTAGATGCTGTGTGGTATATATAAAATCCCCAAGTGATATATCCTTCTCACTTATCATATTTAGGCCACTTCCATTTGCCAAAAATTAGTGTGAAGTCAGAGGGTGCAAATTAGTGCTAGTAATCGCAAAAGAAAAATGTAGGTAGAATCCCAACTGCTATAAATAGCTTAAATAATGCAATCCAGAAGCAAATATAAGTGATTTTTGGTTAACCACAGTTTGGGATTACGCACACCACTACTCTATTAGTACAGGTAATTGAAAATTGACTCTGTAATCAATCCCTATTTCTTTTAATTCAGGTGAATTCCTCACCAGGTTTAGGGGAATACATTCTATGGCCTCACAAAGCCCATTGTGTCCTGTAGGTCCCATGGTTGTGATTTTGAAAGGTGACAGGTTATTCATGCAGCAAAATTATTCAAGGCAAAGAAGTTCAGTTTTCCCCTTTGATACCAGCATACTTCTATTAAAATTTAAATAAACTTTTAATCTTATTGAATTAGTATGAAATCTGTATATAAGCTGCTTTGGTCTTTCTGGGGTCTTAGAAAGACTGAAAAATTAATACCATCTTGCTCTCTTCCTGAGAATCTATATTCTATCCTAATGGTGGGCAGTGGTGTATCATATCATGACACTGACTCATCATCTCTTGCATCTCATTACAGACCTGATCTTCTTGATCCTATCTCAGTGGCAAGTGCCACCATCAGCCCACCAACAGGGATGACACTTGAGAGCCATCTTTTTCTGCCCACTACCCCTCATATGCCTGCATGCATGCATGCTAAGTTGCTTTAGTTCGACTCTCTGTGATGCTATGAACCATAGCCTGCCAAGCTCCTCTGTCCATGGGATTCTCCAGGCAAGAATACTGGAGTGGATTGCCATGCCTTTCTCCATGGGATCTTCCCAACCCAGGGAACAAACCCAGTTCTCTTCTGTCTCCTTCATTGGCAGGCGGTTTCTTTACCACTAGTGCCACCTGGGAAGCCACTCCTCATATACCACATCACATTAATTACCAAGCCCAGGCAATACTACCTCTTAAATATCTCTTGAGTCTATCTTCATCTCTCCATCGCCACAAACACTTTCTTGGTCTGACTCCTTCTGCAACTCCCTAATGGGTCTCACTGCTTCTAGGCTCACCATCCTCCCCTCCAATCCAGTCCAGGCTGCATATGTCAGACAGATAGATCTTTCTATATCTCAGATCTAATGATACCACTCATTGGCTTGAAACTCTTCAGTGAAAGACCACATGTTGTGTGACTACAGAAACAGAACATAGGTTGGTGGCTGCCTAGGACTGGAAGGATTGCAGGAAATGGGGAGTGACTACCAGTGGGTGTGGGGTTTCTTTGGAAGGTGATGAAAACATTCTAAAATTGGTTGTGTTGATGGTTTGACAACTGTGAATACACTAAAACCCATTAAATTGTGTAATATAAATAGGTGAATCATGTGATATGTGAGTTATATCTTTAAAAAACCTTTTGTTAAAAAAAATACTCTTTAATGACTCCCCATTGCTCTTCATATGAAGTTCAAGATATTGAAGCATCGAGGGTCCATGATGCTCCTGTGGGAGGAGACCTGGGTTCAATCCTTGGGTTGGAAAGATCCCCTGGAGAAGAAAATGGCAACCTACTCCAGTATTCTTGCCTGGAGAATCCCATGAACAGAGGAGCCTGGTGGGCTGTAGTCCATGGGGTCACAAGAGTTGGACATAACTTAGCAACTAAACCACTCTAAGGTGGTTTAGAACATCTAATGATGCTCTAAGGATTTGCTCTCAGCTTTAGCTTTATTCATGTCCTATGCCCTAGTACTTTAACCATCTTGAATTATTTTGGCATTCTCTGTCTTGACTCTGGATTATTGCACTTCTTGTTCCTTCTGCCTTTCTTCCCACTCTAGTCCCTTAGCTTTCATGTGGATATTTCTCCTATCTTTAATGCTCAGTTTAATTTTTATTTTCTAGGAAGCTTCCCTGAATCTTGCTGTTTTGATACTGCTTCTATGAGTTCGCTTATCTCTGTACTTATCATATGGGTGTGCATTTGCTTATTTTCTTTTCTGAATCCTCCCTAACTATAAGTCCAGTGAGATGTCAGGGACAATGTCTGTTGTGACCCAGAGTCTAACACAGTGCCTGTGCATGTTAGATACATAATAAATAAGTTGAATGAATGAATGACATATTCAGTTTTGTTTAAAAGATAACATATTATTAAATTTCCCACCAGAAGTGTATTACCCAGTGTGAAACATTTACTGAACAATGGTATACATGTGTGTTACTTCCATTTCTTTACTAGCTATATACTGGAAGCTCTTTGCCATTTTCATAACTAATAGCTAATAAAAGCCATCTCAAAAGTTATCTAAAGGCAATTATCAAAGCCAATGAGTGATTTTTCCTTAGTCTTCATTTTCCCTAACTTCTCTGTGACCATAGATGTTTTCTCCTTCTTCTACCTAAGCCAGTTATTCTCAAGATGTGGTCCCTGGACCAGCTGCAGCACTACCTAGAACAGTGTTGGAAAGGCATGTTCTTAGAGCTCACCCTCTACCTACTATGTCAGAAACGCTGGTGAGTGAGGCTCAGCAGTCTGCCTTTTCACAAGTTCTCCAGGTGATTCTGGTGCACACTAAAGTTGAAGCACCACTGTCCTAAGCTAATTTGCTTAGGTAAGCTTGTCTTTCCTTTTCATAAGAAGTAGAAAGAATGATCTAGGTAGCAAGTTTCCACAGCTGCTCCTCAGCGAAGCTAATTCACAAAAGCTCTATCATTCCAGGCTATGGTTTTCCTTTGATACAGTACTGGTAACCAGGTAATATAGATTAGGCAATGTAGATTCTTGAATGAACAATTTATTTTCTCTGACCCACTCACAATGGTGGCAAAAACAACAAGTACAGATTACTTACAAAATTCTCAAATTCACAAATTCAGTATAACCATTTTATTTATAACCAAAGTCCATCTTTTCCCACTCTTATCCTTTATTCTCTGCCCCTCCCAACTTATTACCCAGACCTTCTCATAAGATGGGGCTAGATAGATCACAGACTGCTCTATCCCCAGTTATGTTTTATTTTATTTACATTTGGTTTTCTCATTAGAGTACCATTCACACACGGAGGCCCTAAAAGCAGGGAGAAGAACCTATGCAGTTGACTTCAGCTGGACTCTTCTCCATTTGAAAGCTGAGTGAAATGATAGAAGTGTCCACTTCTACTCTCCTGGAAATTTCTCTTCCCTTGCTCTCTGTGATGGTGGTTTTCTTGCTATATTGATCTGTTCTATTCTGGTTCTTCTTTCTCCTGTGTTTCACTGGGGAGCTTTCCCAAGGTTTAATTAGATTTCAACCTTTAATCTATATATACTCTGTTTTGGCGAAGTCTTCCATTTGGCTACCAGGTCTATTTAAATAATTCACAAAGCTGTATTTCCAGTTCTTTACTTCTTCCAAACTTCAAATCCATATAGCCAACTATCTGATAAATAATATTTCAACTGAATATATTATTATTTCTTCAAGCCCTGCTGTTGCTGCTGCTAAGTCATTTCAGTCATGTCCGACTCTGTGTGACCCCATAGGTGCAGCCCACCAGGTTCCCCCGTCCCTGGGATTCTCCAGGCAAGAACACTGGAGTGGGTTGCCATTTCCTACTCCAATGTATGAAAGCGAAAAGGGAAAGTGAAGCCGCTCAGTCGTGTCCAACTCTTAGCGACCCTAAGGACTACAGCCTACCAGACTCCTCCGTCCATGGGATTTTCCAGGCAAGAGTACTGGAGTGGGGTGCCATAGCCTTCTCCATTTGACAAGCATAATTTGATAATATTCTAATCAATATTAAAGGAACTGGGCCAACACAATCAAAGTGTCCAACAGCAAGATAAATAAACCAAATGTGATGTATACCAAAGTGGAATATTATTCAGCCATAGAAATAAATGAAGTTCTGATACATGCTACATACAGATGAATCTTGAAAAGAAAATGCTGAGTGAAATCAGACATAAAAGGATGAATATTATGTATAAGTCCACTTATATAAAATTTCTAAAATAGGCAAATTCATAAAGACAGAATGTAGATTGGAGTTAACCAGAGGCTGAAGGAAAGGGACAATGGGAAGTTATTGTTCAGTCAGCACAGAGTTTCTGTTTGAGGTGATGAAAAAGTTTTTAAAATAGATAGTGGAGATGATTATACAACATTGTGAATATAACTGATAGTGTTGAATTGTACCCTTAAAAATGTTTGTACTATGCTGTGCTTAGTCTCTCAGTCGGGTCCAACTCTTTGCGACCCCATGGACTGTAGCCCGCCAGGATCCTCTGTCCATGGGGATTCTCCAGGCAAGAATAATGGAGTAGGTTGCCATGTCCTCCTCCAGGGGAGCTTCCCAAGCCAGGAATCGAACCCAGGTCTCCTGCAATGGAGCCTTCTGAGCCACCAGAGAAGCCCTTAAAATGTTTAAGAAGGCAAATTTTATTTGTATACTTATTTACCACAATAAAAAATAAGGAAACTGGATTTTTGGTTTACCTAGATAAACTTATCATGGACCTATGATTTCAGTTTCTCTGTTTCTGTTTTATGAGATTAACAAAATAGGTTTCACCTGAATGATATATCAGGGTGGGGGATGGGCTGCCAAGCACTCAGCCAGTCCAGTGGGAGAACAATGGCCAGCCTCTCACGGTCAGGCACTTAGATGAGGGCAGAACAGAAATGGGTCTTCTGAATAATCGTTGTGCTTTCTGTTAATCATTGTGGTGACCCCAGCAATCTTTTTGGAATCTTGGAATCATACTGATGAATGGCTCTCTAATCCTTTTCCCTGGCTTCAAGAACAGAGCCAAGGACATCACCAGTTCTGATGGCTCCCATCCCACCCCTCCCCAACTTCTTAGAAAAGCATAGAGGACACATCTTGGAGGAAAATAAGAAAGAAGATCAATAGAAGCTGTAGAAATGGCAATTAATGCTCAGTCGCTTCAGTCGTGTCTGATTCTTTGTGACCCCATGGACTGTAGCCCTCTAGGCTCCTCTGTCCATAGGATTTCCCAGGCAAGAATACTGGAGTGGGTTGCCATTTCCTCCTCCAATGGAAAATAAAGATGATCATAGATATCAGAAAAGACTGGGGAGACAATGAGACAGAAGGGAATAGATGATGTCCTGTGTCAGGCCTTCCTCCTAGCCACGAAGGGAAATGAGCAGTTGGCGGGGAAAGCCACAGGCTACCATATAAAGTAAGGGACTTACAGGCATTTAATTCAGAGGCTTCCAAGTCCAGAGGGCCTGGCACTCCTCCAAGTGTTTTTCGCCTTCTCTCCCTCCACCCTCACCTTTCTTGTAGTTGTTTTTCTCCTCTTCCTCCTCCTGAGTCCCCTCCTCCTCCTTTCCCTTCTTTTCTCCCTCTCTCCCTCCCTTCCTCATTCTTTCCTTCTTTGTCCTTTTTCTTTTCTCCCCCCCCTCTTTTCTTTTTCCCATTCCATGAGAGTGTCTGTCAATACTTTGGGGGCTACTTTTTATCTTACTGATGCTGAGAGAGGAGGGTAGGTGGGAGAGGAAGTAGGCAGATGACCAAGAGGGCTATGTGTGTCTTCATTTCCAAGAAAAGGGTAAAGGTTAAAGAATACCTGGATATTTTGTCCACTCCCCCCTGTATTCCCAAACCACATCCAACTTTCCTCTCTTTTTCACTACTTTGGAGTTACTTGTTTATGACCAAGCTTTGGTAATTCCCAACTTTGTCTTCCCTGATATCTTTGTTTATTGTTTTCTGCCCACCTGTCCCCAGATGCCATACTGCGAAAGGACTACTACACTGTAAGCCCCTGTCCTGGGCTCGGACAACATTTCAATCATTTCAGTATTCCTGGTGTCCAGAAAAATTCTGGATGCTCAACTCATGGCTATCAACTGAATGGGTGAATATTGTCTGAGGAAAGCAGTAAGCCATGTGGTTGGTTTTATGTGTAGCTAATTAAAAGCATGACACTAGAAATATTTTAAATAAGGAGCATCCCAGGAAATGAGGAATGCTAGGTCCCAAAGAAACAAGGCATGTTTGAGTTTCTCCTTCAACCTCATGATGTAGTTTCACAGCATGGAGAAGAAGAAAGGCTTTCTGCAGTCCCATGGAATTATCAAGACTTGGGTTTTATTTGTGCTAAAACTTTCATGAAGCTACTACAAATGGAGAATGAGTAGTCAGAGGAGGATGAGGAAGTTAATGGCCAACATAGTAGCCTTTTTCTAAATATAGAGGAAAAGAAAATTAAAATGTGACAAGCGGCTGCTGGGGCAGTAGAGCACTTTGGTTGCTTTCAAACCAGCACTGAAGCAAAGGAGTTGCTCTTTTTGAAAAGCTCTACATCAATAAATTGGAAAACCAGAGTGGAGAGAGTATTGGGGAAGAATGGGTGGTAAAGTTTATCTTGCTCATCAACCTTCAGATGATGCTCTGGTTCTGGCTTCATCCTTCGGGAACCAAAGGGCTGCCGATCTGGGGGTAGTGCTGGATCAGCTGAGCCCAAAGGGTGTGTGAGCCCTCCCACCATCTGTGCCAAACTGGAAAGCCCTAGAACTGCCTTTCCCACCACTCCCCTCCATTTGGTTTCCACAGGCCTCTGGATACAGGCTGGGAGAAATCCTCAGAAAGGTTCTCATATTCTCTTAGCCTAAGACCTGGGGGAGGAGGTGGGGCACTGGGCATCCGTGAAGGGTAAGGGAGGACAATAAGAATATGATGTTCTAAACCTAAACTGTGCCAGCATGCCATTTAAAAACCTTTATTAAAAAAAAAAAAAAAGACTGGGAGAGAGGTGAGAGAGGGGTTCTGGAAGGGGAACACATGTATACCCATGGCGGATTCATGTCAATGTATGGCAAAACCAACACGATAATGTAAAAAAAAATAAAAGACAATAAAAGGATACAGACACGTGGGGTAAGGAGATATTTTAGGAAAATGTCCATTTTAGTAACATCTGTAAAATACAAACCACCTAAAAGCAGGAGGTGAACCTTGGTTGCATGATATTTTAACTCCACTTAAGGACCAGGATTTCAGAAGCACTAAATGTGATAGAAGGCTGCACTTACCCCCTTAGAAGATAACCCCTTCTAATTTTTTATTATTTTAGCTCTGCTTATTGCCAGTCCGTATGTTCATAGAGTTCGAGGCTCTCTTTCCGGGAATTCCAGCCTTTCATTATTTCTCTGGTGATGATATCAAATGCCCCAAACATGGATAATCTCAAATGTCTCCTATACAGATATAATATGGGGGGAAAATCATATGGAACTTCAAAAGAAAAACAGAGCATCAGAAGAGGTTAAAATAACAGACCATAATCTTCTGAGAATTGCACAGACCTGCTTTTTTTGGGTCCATTCTGTATTATGTTTTCTTTGCCCGTTTAAATGTAGACAGGCAAGCCCCATGTCTCCAGGAAGCTTTTTCCTTTTAAAGCACTCTTTAAGCAGACACAGGATAGATATTTCGACGCAGAGCCCACATAAAATCCCATATTAGGAATGATACTAAACTTAAAGAATGTTGTAAAATGAGAATGGAAAAAAAAATGTACAAAATGAATTCCTGCCCATTTACATGCTTTCCGTCAGGCTACTAGATACCAAGCCTCTGTCTTTGTGTTAACACTGCAGATTAGGTCAAGTTTTTACCCCTCTGAGCTCTTTTCCTGTAAATGACGGGTTTTGATGTGAAACAAGCAACATGTCAAAGCGAGTTGAAAGATGTAGGCATTTTATGCCATGTCACAATGACAGGCCGGTGAATATTTGGGCCATTAGGGGCTTATTAGTGAATAAATGACCAGATGGTTCAGTGATGCACGGAGATGGACAGAGCTGGATGCTCCTAATCAGCACTGTCTGTACTTGATGTCAGATCACATGACACAGTAACCCATGGATACCGAGGAAGAGTTACCATTAGCAAGTCAATTTGATATCTGGGTGGTGTAAACAGACATATAACTGCACTTCAGGGCTGACTCTGTTTTGAGGAAGGAAAAATACAGTAGAGTATTAAAAGGCATCCACACAATAAACTCCAGTTGTTCTTTGATAATTAGACAGAGAATTTCTTAGGTCTTCTCCTTTATTCTTGAGAAAGGATTGATGCCTAGATGCATAAAAGGGAGAGTCGAAAATAAAAAAGTCCAAACTAAGAATGCATTTAAAATCTAAGTAAAAGGCATATGAAATAGTAACGCTGTGTAGCGTGGGCCATTAGCGAAAAGATGAAGGGCTAGCTTCTTACCTCGCTTTGCAGTGGTATGTGAAAGACAAAGTTTAGACGCAGAGCACAAACTATAAACACGTTACTTGCTTTTGCACACCACACACTTACATCTTTCCTCCTTGTCTCTAGAAATGTTGATAGCCTTAACAGCCACCTTGGGTTTTCCCCGTAGGAACATAGAAAAGTGTTTTTTGAAGAAGAGTGTACAGTTCTTCTCTCCTCGTCATTTTCAGTTTTCAGACTGACAAGTATTCCTTACATTGTGAACACCCCCCACCTACTACTAAAGAAAACACTCACTCTTGAAACTTAAAGAAGAAACAGATTGGATATAAGCTCTTAACTGTGGTGTCCCACCAGAAACTAGTGGGTCTGAGGGCACAGATTCAACGCATTATCTATGATGCAGAGTGTTGACAGGCATTTCCTTGCAAGACCACCAATTAGAGCAATTTAGTCTTGAGAGAGTGAGAACTAAAAGAATTACTGTGAATTTTTTTTTTAATACCTATGTTTGTATCTGCTTCCCTTGTGGCTCAGATGGTAGAGAATCCATCTGCAGTGCAGGATACCTGGGTTCAATCTCTGGGTTGGGAAGATCCCCTGGAGACCAGAATGGAGACTCATACCAGTATTTTTGCCTAGAGAATTCAATCGCCAGAGGAGCCTGGCAGGCTTGTATAGCATTTTTCATTTGCAAAATACTTCATGGATACTGTATATTTTATTTTCTTTTTAGCCAAGTATTATTAGCTTATCTCATTCTTTCTGTGCATCTACTATGTGTGTCTACTTTTGGACAAAATATTGAGAACAGAGGGAGCAAGGAATGAGATTTCTCAAAAGACTTAACAGTTGCATGAAGTAGAATTTTTAGTGAGTACTGGGTAGGATTTGATGCTTACAAAAAGATTATATGTAATATATATGCTATATAAACAATTTTTTAAAATTGACATCTGTGACACCACTATTCAATAGAGGAACCCAGAGCATCATTAATAATGTTAAAGATATGAACATGCTCATCTCAGACCAGCACCCCCACACACATCTGTATATACCCTATCTCCCACAGAGGTAACAACTATCTGAATGCTGAATTTATCATTCCCTTAATATTCCTAAATAATTTAACCTCACATGACTCTATTTCTAAACAAGATATTTTAAAATTTACTTTTTATTCCTTTATAAAAATGGGGTCACACTATACGTAATCTTCTGAGAATTGCTTTTTTTATGCAACAATGGATTTAAAATTTAACATGTTGTTTTGTGTGAATAAAGTTCATTCACTTTCACTATTTTCTTATGTTCCGTAGTGTGACTTGTCCACAACTGATGTGTCCATTCTCCTGTCTGTAGACATTTCACTTGTTTTCAGTTTGGGGCTATTATAAGTAACATTGCAAAGAACATTCTTATACATATATACTATTGTAGGTATGTGCAGATTTCTCTGGGTGGAGTTTCTGGGTCATGGGGTAAATACTTATTCAGCTTAACAAGATAAATGCCAGCCTATTTTCTAAAGGTTTACCAATTTATACTCTATGAGTAGTGTATAAGGAGCATTCCCATTATTCTATGTTCTTGCTGCTGCTGCTTCTGTTGTGTCCAACTCTGTGCGACCCCATAGACAGCAGCCCACCAGGCTCCGCCATCCCTGGGATTCTCCAGGCAAGAACACCGGAGTGGGTTGCCATTTCCTTCTCCAGTGCATGAAACTGAAAAGTGAAAGTGAAGTCACCCAGTCGTGTCCGACTCTTCGAGACACCATGGACTGCAGCCTACCAGGCTCCTCCATCCATGGGATTCTCCAGGCAGGAGTACTGGAGTGGGTTGCCATTGCCTTCTCCAATGGTGCCTTCTATGTTCTTAGCACCCATTATTTTCAGACTTTGAATTTTACCAATCTAGTGGATGTCCGGGGGCTTCCCTGGTAGCTCAGCTGGTAAAGAATCCACCTGCATTGCATTTCTGGGTCCAGAAGATCCCCTGGAGAAGGGAATAGGCTGTCCACCTGCATCTTCTTAGCCTTCCCTGGTGGCTCATATGGTAAAGAATCTGCCTGCAATGTGGGAGACCTAGGTTCAATTCCTGGGTTGGGAAGATTCCCTAGAAGAGGGCATGATAACCCACTCCAATATTCTTGCCTGGAGAATCCCCACGGACAGAGGAGCCTGGCGGACTGCAGGCCATGGGGTCGCAAAGAGTCAGACACAACTGAGCAACTAAACACACATAGTGAGTGTCCATTCAGCCTTAACAGACACCCTGAGAAGCAGTGATTATGATCTATCATTTACAACTAAGATTCAAAATTATATAGCTAGTGAGTAGTAAAATCAGGGCTTGAACTCAGTTCTCCAAAGTTCTTTCGCTCTCCTTCACTGTCCCCCTCACCTTAGTCCCCGCTGATTCGTCCTCCACGTTTATAAGCACAGCTAGCATCCAGGAGCATTATGGTGTTCAGTTTAGGGCTTGCCACTTGCTATTGACAGTTATGTGAGACCAGCAAATTACATAACCTCTCTGTGCCTCAGTTATCACTTCTGTAATAACAGCTATTTTATAAGACTGCTATTTATATATTGCATTAGATTGCAAGGGTAAAAAAAGTTGTTTCATACATGCACACTATTAACCAGACATTTGACTAAATATACACAAATTCCAAAAAATAAAAGAAACATACACAAATTCCAGCTGTGCCAAGTAGAATTTAGTATATTTGCTCTCATTCAAATGCCCCCTTTCTTTTGAGTAAATGGCTTAGATAGTTCTTTGACTATCTTACACTTCCATGTTATGGCAAAATGTCTAGCAAAAATGTGTTTCATTCATGTTTAGAATTTTTCCATTTTTAAAAATTTACATTAAAGCACTGAAAGAACCTTTTAGCTCTATCACCCTGGTGGCTTAATACCAGTACAATCAGTTCAAAAGTATTTTAAACCATGCATTTTGTAGGCTGGGGGATATCTTCCTTCTAGAGCACTAAACTGATTGTATGTATATACTCCTATGTGTGACAATTTAATATTTTGTCTTCTTCATTATATTGTTCTAGTTGTAATCATAATTATATCCCCAGCTTTGATATTAAATATAAGATGTTAAATCGATAAATGAATGAATTTTTTCCAGTTTTATTGAGATATAGTTGACATACAGCACTGTTTAATGTAAGTTTAAGGTAAACAGCATAATGATTTGACTTATTATATCATGAAATAACTACCAAAATAGGTCTAGTGAACACCCATTTCTCATATAGATACAACATTAAAGATATAGGAAAAAAGCATTTTTCTTGTGATGATGATGAGTGAATTTTAAAAGGCAAACTAAGTGATGCGTTTTGCTGAATTTTATGTCAGTCAAATGCTCCTGAATTAAAAGGCCTAAAATCTTTTATCTGAAGTCCTTGAAACCTTTTTTTTTTTCAGAGTTTAAAATTTTTCCATTTAAAAAAAATTAATACTCTGCACATGCTTCACATTATATGACATCCACAGCAGGACCTGGTACCACCCAGTAATCAAACACATTAAAATTTCTAAGGCAAAACATAGGGTCAGCATTCAAAAAGGGATTTTCAGAGCCCACAAATAGCATTTTACTGGTTTAAGTGCCACCAACAGAGTTATGGAAATACTGTATTCACAGATTTTTTAAATTATAAAATTGTGGGTTAAAATTGTGAACCTATAATTTTTTTAATGTGGAAATTTGAATCTGTAACTCCTTAGACTCTTATGTATTTTATTCATATTATGGTGCATCTTACTGATCTCCAAGAAAAACTATACTAGTTTACTATATATTGGTGCTAATTTTAATGGCCCAGTGATTATCCTCGTGCCCTGAGGCCATAGAAATGTACAACCTATTCCTAGGAGAGGTATAGCTGAATCTTAACAGATAATAAAAACTGTTACAAAAATTAAGAACTGGGATTCTTCATTTAAGAGACTTATAAATTATTTATTTGCAATTTGTTTTGGGTTAAATTGCTAACGTTTACAAAATATATATATTTTTTAATGTTAGAGGTTTGATAATATTTCTTAAAGGGTGTTCTTCTCAGAAAGGGAAATGCATTGTGAAGCTGATTTTGGAAACTTGTACACTGTATTTAATGAAAACCTAAATAGAAAAGTGAAAGTTGTAAATAGAAAAAGCTCACTTGTTTTTAAGACTGTGAGAAGGTCTAGACTTTGAGGGCTATGATGGCTCTCAGGCATGAGCAGGAGTAGTGTTAGGGAAGTCAGACAATTAAAGCATTCACTCCAATCCTTCAGTACATTTAAACTTAAATGAGCCAAATGCCTAACCCTATACTCCCAAGCTCCCTTGCGTGTGCTTGTGCACAAACACGGCCTGCCCTCTCTGATCCTGTCACACCAGGAGCTGCCAGGGCCAAGGCAGTGTCATTTTCTTCATCTTTAGGTGTAACTTATGACTCAGGACATCTTTTACCTGACTGCGGTGACTTGCACATGGTGACGTGTGCTGCCTCAGAGATCATACTGTGCGTTGAAAATCACGGCTTCAACGTTCATGAACCCTTTGCTGTAGGAAAGCCATTTCACCTCTCTGAGTCTCGGTTTACTCATCTGTAAGATTGGGTAATAACAAAGCCTAATCCTTGTGGGTTTGTGAGGATTAAATTCTAGTTGGTATGTGTTTGACCCACAATAAGGGATATTTTCTTGTACACTGTTATTCCAAACTTAAGCTAATTTTGAGGACCAGGCACCTCTTTAGGTCTTGGCAGTCATCTCGATGGTAAGCAGTAGCTTGTAGTACAATAGTACTGCTAGGTACTATGTTCCCAGTACACCTTCTGACACTTTCCAGCACCTTAGTTTTATTGCTGATATTATTTAACACTTAAGGCTGAACCAGTGGGTTAGCTCATGTAATTCTTTCTTTTGAGTAATAATTCCTGCATTGTAAGTATCCTCAACTTACAAACAGATTGAGTCCCCAAAGTTTATTTGTATGTGACATGTTTCCAGTTTGAAACACATTTTTCCATGGAGGCAATGTTTTAAAAGCGGTTAGGTGGCCAGGCTGACACAAAAGGTGGCTAAGTGGGTATCCATCCCCTGGGCAGGAGGGGCTCACACAAATGAAACAGCTCACTTAAGACCAGGACCAATCTGCCCAGAGGCTGCAGCAGGCAATGGGGTGGGGGGTGAGTTGGTGACTGAATCTTGGCATGATCTTCAACCAAGAGAGAAAGAAATTGGAAGTTAGGGAGAGGTTTGGTGGGTCCCAGCATCTAGGCACCATCTCAGATGGGAGAGGCATGAGCTATAAAAGAGACTGCCACCATCAAGATGATTAGAAACTTCTGGAACTTTGGTAACTTTGCTATGTTTTTTTGCTCTGTACCAGTTTCCTCAGTGACTAGTTGGAAGTTGCTTAAAATCAAATGCTCTTGGAAGCCCCCAAAGCAGAAGGATGGGTAGGGGATTATGCTCTACTCTAAAGCTAACAGAAGGCTAAGCATGAGTGATGGGAGTGGGGGAGATGGAGAGATCCCAGAAGCACAACATGGGAGGTGTCCATTATAAAGAGGAAAAGAAAGCAGTCTGCGTGAAATGTGTGTCACCAATCTACCAAACATGGTGTTCAAGAGAAAATACACTGACTTCCATGAAGGATGAACCATATCTCCCTTTGTTGGTAACTTTAGAAGACAAATGGATGAGGTCACTTGAGACTCTCATCAGTTATGTAAGTATTCATGCCTGCAGAGGAGTCTTACTTTGGTTCTTGCCTTTGATTGTGTATTTGAATCACCTGGAGCATTTTTTAATGTCCCCATTAAAACGCCTGTCCCCATGCCCATGCTGTTCCTCAAACTGATTACTTTAGAATCCAGGGCATCAGAAGTTTTAAAACTCTCCTGGTGATTCCAGTGAGCACCATATTTGAAAACCACTTTAAATATCAACCACTCCCAGGTGTCCTGAATTAAAGAATAAGATGGTGTGGCCTCCACAGAGCTCTGGAACACTTCAAACTTGAAGCCTCTTACCCAAATTTCCATTTAATGCCTCCTCCTCCAAAAAATTTGAGAATAGATTTAGTGAAGCTAAATTTTATGATTTCACATTATGAAATCACATTATGATTCCATTTGCTAAGAAAGTAAAAATAATTTCAACCACAGTGTTCATTAAATATGATGGCAAAATACTTCAAACATTTTATGTGCAAACTCAACATCCTAGAGATTAATTGGTCCCCACCATGTGCCAGGCACTGTGCTAGATGCTGGGGATAAAACAAATACAAATACAGGTACAGCCCCTGCCACATGGTAGTTTCAGGTTAGTGACCATCACAAGAGTCAGCAGGGAAAGCACTAGATGCAGACTGACCCTGACTCCCGAGGCCCACCAAGAAGCAAGGAGTTACACCCATGACGACTGAGTCTCCTGTTTTATTATTTCTCCTGAATCACAAATATTGATCCCATGAATGTAGTATTGCTCAATAGGTGTAGCAGTATCTTGATGGCTGAATTCTATTTATTAGTGAATGACTTTCCATTTCCGGAGGTTTCATCAGCTGTCCTTCTGTTATGTACACCTTTTATATTGTACATAGGCATACTGGCCAGAGAGATGACTTGGTGTGGACTCCACTGTGCACATGGCTGCTTGCTCACCACCACTCCTAGAATAATCACCTCTGTTATCTGTTGTCTCATTAAATTACTCCAAATTAGTCCTCTGTTGATCTGCATTTTTAGGAGGGAGGACCAGTGGCTACTGCCTTCTGTAAAATCTGGTGTGATTAGTGTGTCTGCATCAAGTCTATTGTTTCCCAATTGCTTGAGGGGTTTAGGAACCGAATGTCTTACATTATTTTAAGTATGTCATCTCTTTCTACTTTGACAAGGTTAGAATCTCTGGTGTCTATCAGCACAGTCCCCAAGCTTCCTGAAACTTATGTCATTAACCATGCAGTGGGGTCTGACTGCAGAAAATTCAGAGCACATTAAGCAGGCAAAAGCAGCCCAGGTCTTGAAAAATCTCTGCATAGAAAACCAGTGGCTCTGAATGATTTTACTGTTCACACGTCTGACATCCCATGCCCCTCTGCTATGCATGACTGTAGAGGATTCTAGCCACATGACACACATACTCCCCTTTCTCCCAGTCCCTTCCCCACAAAGGGTTTCACATATATGTTATTAATATGATCAATCCTGATGCTGCAGGGAACCACAGATTTCTGCAAAGATTTGTTCCTCCTTCAAGAACTGCATGAAAGGAGAAAGTGTGCATCCGCAGGTAGTGAGTGAAACAAGCAATTGTCAGATAATCAGTCATATTTTTATGGTCTCAAAGCTCTTTGCAAGTATTTGCTCATTTAGAAAACAATCTCATGGGCTAAGGGAAACTAGGAAGGAAACAGTCCTTCAGCACAAAATATGGGGCTTTTCTGATCTATGCACACAAGTACAAGCATCCTGGCTTTAAACCAGGTCCAAACAATTCAGTATTGTTGCTTCACAGTTGTTACAGGGGTTTACCTGGTAACAGTGTAAGGGCCACGGAACCACAAGCTGGGAAACCACATGTGCAGCCTTTCAGATAAACTCTCCGTAGTGGTGGTGGTCTACGGCTGTTTGCCCTCAAAGCCATTTTTGACCTCCCTCGCTCTGCTCTTCACCATAGGGAACTGTGGGGACCATGTCTCTGTGGTTCTCACGCCATCCTGAGAAGTCAAGATGTTGCTCTTCCTCAGGATGTTTAAGGTGGCATCTCCTTAGTACACATCTTCTCCATAGCACCAGAGCATGCCAGACTTGCCCTCGCCAGTCCCAGCTCCTCTGAGCAGGCCCACAGTGGTCCAGATCCCCCTGGTGGCCCCAGACCCCGTGCTGCTCCAGGGATACCAGCTACCCGCTTTGTCCCACAGTCCTAGGAGAATGAATACTTTCCTGTGCTTAGTCGTCTCGGGGTTGACTGTGTTGGGCCTCTCGTAGGTTCTGTCACCTAGGTAACAATTTCCTTGTGAGAGACTTCTGGATTTGACATACCCGGAGTAGTTTCTGTTTCACTGGTGTTTTTATAGTTTATGGTTGTAACTCAATCATGTCATCTATGGTAAATATCTATGTTAAAAATGGAAAAGAGTCGCTGATACGGGGTGCATTGTGTCCTCCCCACAAATCCATATGCTGAAGTTCTAACCCGCAGTCAGAATGACTGTTAGTGGAGATAGTGCCTGTAAAGGGGTAATTAAAGTAAACTGAGGTTGTGTGGGTGGATCGTGATCTCATTCTGAGGTGTACTTTTAAGCAGTGGTTAGGACATAGACGTAGAGGGCAGATGGTCACCTACAGACCATCTACAAGCCAAGGAGAGAGGCCTCGGAAGAATCCAGATCTGATGACACCTTGATCTTAGACTTCTGGCTCCTAGAACTATGAAGAAATAAGCTTCTATTACTTAAGCCACTCAGACAGTGGCTTACAGATACTAGCGAATGAATACAATTGCTTGTCTCTGAAATTTGGGGTGAACTAGTTAACTCTAAGCCCCAGTGTCCTCATCTGTAAAATGATGATAATTATTATACCCAGATTATTATGAAAATTAACTGAAAGAAGCTTATTATAGCACCTGCTGCAGTGCTTGATAAATGGTGGGTATCACTGGGAATATTCATGTATAACTAAAAATGTGCTTATAATGTTAACTCTGGAGCCTACCTCACTGGGTATTAAAAAGGTCTTTAGATTGGGCCAACTGGCAAACATAACCATTCAGGCTTTCCCCTAGATTCTCCTCTGGTCACTTCCTGTTTTCAGCTGCTATAATAATTGCAAGGAGATCTTTAGCTCTATCATCAAATTTCCATCTTTAAAATACAAAGATTATGCCTCAACTACAAATTCAATATATTTTTTTAATCTTGCTCCTGCCCTTTCCCATTTCTGTTCTTGTTGCTTCTGATAAATCCATTCAAGGAAGGAATTGCAGTTTGACTCTTCTGGAATGTCCACTGGGTTTGTTTTGAACCAGCCAGAAAAAGCTTTCCCACTGGTTGCTGCCTAGAAGGTTTTGCCCCAGGACTCAAACACAGATCCTCTAGCACTGTTACCTACAAATATTCACACCATGGATATAACAGAAACCACCTGCCTGAACCCTCTGCACCTGCAGTTGTGCTCAGCCAATTCTCTGGATAGTAGTTTGTCTGTGTGGGCAGCTGTAGCCTCCCTATTCTGCTGCTTTTTTACTCAGATATTTCTCCTTCTGCAATGATATATCTAATAACTTGGGCCACTCAGTTTCCTTTTCTACACTGGATTCATGAGTCCCAATATGGTGCAAAAGATTAATTGCTACTTTTTTATGGGGATATTTGTATTGTAGCTAGCCACTTAGTTTTCAGCTAAAGGAATAAAGCTCAGACTACTCTGGGGCATTAAGTGATAGGGAGGATATTTCATTGGTGGTGGGGTTTAGTTGCTCAGTCGTGTCCGACTGTTTGCGACCCCATGAACTGTAGCCCACCAAGCGCCTCTGTCCAGGGGATTTCCCAGGCAAGAATACTGGAATGGGTTGCCATTTCCTTCTCCAGGGATCTTCCTGACCCTTGGGTTGAACCCATGTCTTCTGCATTGGCAGGTGGATTCTTTACTGCTGAGCCACCAGGGAAGCCCCAGGGAGGATATCTAGGGCACCACTATATAGAAATGTTACTTTTAAATCAAATGATGAAAAAAATCATCATTAAAAATCTAAAGAAAGATGCTTGGTTTTTCTTAGCTGAAGTTTTAGGAGAATGAGATAAAAGTGGATGATCCCTTAGAGGTATTTTTGATAAAGGCCTTTGCTTCCACTGGGCTATAGTGGCTCAGATGGTAAAGAATCTGCCTGTAGTGCAAGAGACCCGGGTTTTATTCCTGGTTTGGGAGGATCCTCTGGAGAAGGGAATGGCAACACACTCCAGTATTCTTGTGTGGAAAATTCCATAGACAGAGGAGTCTGGTGGGCTACAGTCCACGGGATCCCAAAGAGTGGGACACGACTGAGCAACTAACACTTTCACTTTTCCCCTTCCACTAATAAACCCAAGCTTGTATCTTCCATATGCATGTACATAATGTTTACAATCATCAAGTTATTATTAAATGTTTTCTGAGTAATTGATACTGTATGGCAAACTTCCCAGGGAAAGAAAAGGAAAAAGGAAAGAGGAATAAAACCAAAGATGTCTAAAGCATTTTGATCTTTTTTATTTTAAAAGCAGAACTTTATCATCTTGTGATTTTTAACCTCCCAGTGGTTAGTTGCCATACAGTACTAATTCTGTCCATGAAATGTGAAAATAAATGTCAATTCTTGAATCACAATCGTTAACGTTATAGCTACACAGGTTATAATGGTTTTCTCTGTGCATCAGTCTCTGAAGGACCAAATAATTTCTGCAAAATATCTAGCCTTCTATTAAATAATTTTCCTATTCCTGGGGAAAAGGTTCCAGAATTTTGTTTCCATGTTGTTTTCTCTACTTCTCCACTGGTACTGGACGGAATTCATTGTGCTCCTTCCATCTTGATAAGACTACAGAATTACCTACAGGCTGGGGGTACCTTATAAGAATCCCCGGCTGGTTAGCACTCTTTGCCATTGGATCCCAGGCTGAATTCCCTATCCAGGTATTTTTAAAGTAATATTCAAGAATATTAGAGTTGCCATTGCATGGTTTTGCTAAGCAAACTCACTTGATAAAATAATAAATAAAATTATCAGTCTCCTTGTACAGGTCTGGGGAGAATCACATTCCCAAAGATGGTTTCATTTAAAATGTACATTTCAAACATGCATATTGCCAATAAGATTTCAACTTTCACTAGGTTATTGTTTTGTGCAACATTTTTTATTTTTGATTGGCATATGGTTTTCCATAGCCTAAAGGAAAGTTTTATCTTACTTTTGATGAAGCAAAACAAAGTGTCATTCTTCAGTTGTAGTTGTCCACCCTCGCCACCTCTTTCTCTCCCCTAGCCCTTCCTCTCTCTCCCTTTTTCTCCGATCTACCATGGCTGTGGTTTAGTTTGTTAGCCACAATTAAGCAGTCTTAAAAATACAAAATATGAACTCTAAAGAAAATATTAAATTTGAGAAAGTAACACATTTGCTTAGTTAAAAGGACAAAGGATTAAGAAAAAACACCCAATGTTGCTGCTTCTGATATTCCTAAAAGTTTGTCAAACCATGAGTAATCATTAGTTAAATCCATTTCACCTGTAACCTGCCTTCACTAATCAAGGTTATTTCAATTTTTGCTACAAACGGGTTGCATGTACTCCAAGTGGCATGGAGCCTAAACAATAAGATGTTTGCCCCAGTTGTTTTACAGGTATTCAGAGTCAACTATGTAGCCTACTTTGAGCTGAGCTGGTTAAGAGTGGATAGGACCACCGACCCTCCAGCTGGGCATGCCTAAACGTCCCCTTGATGACCTTTCAACATCAGACGGCCAGAAACTCCACCACCAGATCCTGCCAAGCACTTTCAGGTGTAGCTTAGTTGCACCTGCTCAGAGCAACGGTTACTCCATCTTGTTCCAGTCACCTTCCCCACGATTCCCACACCCTGCTAGGCCCCAGACCTTTATTCTGCTTCTTTGTTCTTTATTCTATAAATAATCTAAACCCCTTCCTTAGGGGAGGCGGATCTGAGATTTGTTCTACTGCCTCCTGGCTTGGATTGCTTTGTGAATAAACCTCAGCATCTGAGCAGGTAGGGCAAAATGAACCTGTTTCAATAACATTAACACATAACTCACAATTCTAATAACTTGTACAAGAACATTGATTGCCTCTTCGCCTATAGTCATGGTCATTCATTGACTAGCAGTATGGCCTTGTCATAAAGATTCATTCGGCAATTCATTATCAATCCAGTTATCAACATGTTATAAAATAAATAAAATACCAATAGAAATATAATACCATAGACTTCTGAGGTGTCAGGAGATATCACTGGCTTCTAATATAAAACAGACACTGATCTAGCGTGAAATTAAAAGACGCTTACTCCTTGGAAGGAAAGTTATGACCAACCTAGACAGCATATTAAAAAAGCAGAGACATTACTTTGTCAACAAAGGTCTGTCTAGTCAAGGCTATGGTTTTTCCAGTAGTCATGTATGGATATGAGAGTTGGACTGTAAAGAAAACTGAGTGCAGGAGAATTGATGCTTTTGAACTGTGGTGTTGGAGAAGACTCTTGAGAATCCCTTGGACTGCAAGGAGCTCCAACCAGTCCATCCTAAAGGAGATCAGTCCTGGGTATTCATTGGAAGGACTGAGGTTGATGCTGAAACTCCAATATTTTGGCCACCTAATGCAAAGAGCTGACTTATCTGAAAAGACCCTGATGTTAGGAAAGATTGAAGGCAGGAGGAAAGGGGGACGACAGAGGATGAGATGATTAGATGGCATCACCGATTCAGTAGAGATGAGTTTGGGTGGACTCCGGGAGTTGGTGATGGACAGGGAGGCCTGGCATGCTGTGGTTCATGGGGTATCAGAGAGTCGAACATGACTGAGCGACTGAACTGAACTGAACTGATCAAGCTGTATTGTTTTCTAATATTCTATTTAAATCTCACAATAACCCTTGAGATATGTGCCATTGTCCTAATTTTAAAGATGAGAAATTGAAGTTCAGAAAATCAAAATAAATCAATACCTAAGACTGGCCTCCCTACTTAGAGTCTGGTAGTAGACCACCTTTCATCTGCTTCCTGGCTTAAAATTTTTTAGTAGATTCTCCTGACCTTTAGAACAAAGTCTGTGCTTACTACCAAGTGTTTCAAGGTCTTCATGATCTGGCCCCAGTTACCTTCTCAGACAGCAGAACTTACCACCCCCAACCTCTAACTCCACTCTCAGTCATACTAAACTTCTTTCCATCCATGAATATACTGTGCTTACTTTTTCCCCTGGGATTGTGCTCATGCTTCTCTGTGCCTAGGCCACCCTGGAACACACCTCTCCTGCCCTGTCCCATGCCCTGGTTAATTCTTACTGGTCCTCCAGATCTAAACTTAGGTGTCACTTCCTCCAGGAAGCCTCCTCTGACTTGTTAGGTGACCCCCTGTTAGATCCTGTGGCCCTCAGTCATATCACACACGCTGCCTTGTAACTGCCTAATTGCTTCTCCGACTCCCTCGCTTGCTGGTAAATTCCAGAAAGGCAGAAACTCAGAGTGTTAGGTTCTCATGATATCTATGCCAGTGCCTTGTATAGAGTAGAGAATAGGTGTTTGTCAAAGAAGTGGATGATTAAGAGAATGACACTTGTATTTGGAAAATTTTGTTTTAATGACAGTTCCGTAGCAACTACTTCTGAAAATACACCATTTAGGATGGCATCTGGCAGCATGTTAGGGGATGTTCAAAGCTAAAGCACAGTATGGCTTTCTGAAACACCCATTTTACTTAATGATAAGTAGCTTAAAATATTAATTTTAATAAAGTATAAATATGTTATACAGTCTAATACACAGTGCACAGGAGGCTTTATGATATCAAGGTTGCAATCCTTTGGAGGCAGGTTTTAAGACGGGTAAGGTCAAACTTCTTAAACTCCAAAGGAAACTATGTGCTTTGAGGAATATTTGAAGGTAACAGTTCAGCATCAGATAAAATTACTTAAAATAAGTCCATATAATCAGTCATCAGGAAAACTATGGAAAGAATTCCTAACTTGTGCAGAAGACCAGAATCTTTCCTTCTAGTGTAAAGATTATACTGATATCGATCCAAAAAGCTGAATAAACAGAGATTGTTTCTGTCTGGTTAGGTTTATCACAAGTGTAACCTATGCAAAGCTTCATTTGTTTTCAAAATAGGATTATATTAGTTGTTTCAGATTTCCACTAGTCCATACTTGGTACAAAAAAATTAGATAATACATTCCTGTGCAAAGTGAAATTTCCTCAGCTCTAGCTTCATACAAAGTTTTTCAAATGTCTTATACTTTTAATGGGATCACACTCTGACTATTCTGTGACTTTTTCCCCATATATATATGTATATATATACTCTTATGGGCCTCTTTTCATGAAAATACAATAGAGTTTGTTTATCCTTTTAAACTGTTGCATGGTATTTTACTGTCTGGGTATAGTTTAGTGAATTTAACCAGTTCTCTACTCATGGATGGTTGCTTTGATGCATTGTTTGTAGTTGCAAACATTTAATAATTAGTTTAAACTCACTTTACCAGAAGATTTACCCTGAAACAGATTAGGCCTCCATCCTGAAGTTCTGGTACACCAGTGAACACCTAACAGTGTGTTAAGGAACTTTCAAAGCCGTAGGCACAGTATGCCTTCCTGGACCATCCATTTTATTCAATGATAAATAATTCAGAATATTAATCTCTTCTTAAAAATTCAGTTGTATCTAGAGGAATACAAGAAGTATACAGAACTTTATGACAAAAGAAAGACTTCAAAGACATTCCTCATTTTGTATTAGGGGTTCAAGCCCCCAAAGCTAAGTTGTCTTTCTTCCGCCACAGTGGATAGTTCAGTATAAAAATTTGAAAAATGCTTGTTTAAGGTCTTGAAATCTTTCAAATACCTGAGAGAATTCCATACAAACTGGGGACTAATTATAATGGCTGAATTAGGCTCTTAAAATAGAAATCAGCCAAGAGGTCTCAAGATGGACACCTCAGAGTTAATATGAGGACACGGAGGAAAGGAGTGGGCAGGAGAGCAGAATGAGCCTTTCTCAGTTAGCCTAATAGCTGGATCAAGTCGAGGTACAAAAATTGGCTTGTGTGACAACTCAGGCCAGAGTAATTTTCTATGCTCACAATGGGAAACATAAGGTTATCTTTACTGTGGGTTTTTGTGCTTCTTTTAAAAGGAAGTCTCATTTTTGTGAGGCAAATAGACTTTTCAAGTAGTGCATTCTTAACTAGAAAGCCAAAGTTCAATCATAGCCTATTCATTTATCTTATTTTACTTGAATAGGAAACTTAAAAGCCCTAATGAGAGAACACTTGAAAAGACAGGTAAACTCTTGTTAATAATTCAAGCAAGTGAGAGGATTACCCAAGCATCCTTTCTCTCTTGCTTGATTTCTTCTGGTGATTTTAGACCAACAGTACAATTTAGTAGAGTTTCCCATCTTCCTAAGCACCTTCCATTTGGCATATGCCAAAAATAGTTCTTTGTTACTATGCATGGATATTTTTGTTCTCCATACTAAGCCTACAGAGCAGAGGTGAATTATGATTAAAAAGGAACTGTTTTGCCTGTCAGAACACTTTACATAAAACAGCCTTTGAATTCTGAAGGATTTTAAGACTGAGCTCTAAAATCCTACAATATGCATCTAAAATAATCTTTTACCTAAAAGCAAAAGTACTCACTGACTGACCTCCAGCTTTTACTACTTGAAAATATTCCTTAGTGCATAACAGTATTCAAGGTAAGTGCATTTATTTCCAACTGTGTTCATTTTTAAATCATCACTCTAGGTCAGGTAAGTGGATTCAATAAAAATGAACAAACCATTCATTATATTTTGTGAACCTGCATAGCTGAACACAATAATATTCAGTGTAATTAGGCTGTCTAATATTTTCCTGAAGTGTGTGTCATACATTATCATATGCTAATTGTGCATAATTAATGTTAACTATTCATGGGCACAAGATCAGTTAATGAGTTTTAAAGTAAAACTCATATACAAAAAAAGATGAAAAAAACCTCCCCATACAAATGTAAGAACAAACCTTTTATTCTCTAAGGCATGTTAAAAAGATTATAAATGAATTGACCATTTTGATATTAGGATGTATACAGTAAATAACATGTATAAAAATGCAGTCGTTTTAGGTCCCCTGGGGAAAAGAGCAGTAATTCTTCCTCATGTGAGAAGCATGGAAGGAATGCCATCAAAAGAGGCTCAATCAATGTATTATCTTCAGAGCAAACAAGGGAGCTATACGTGAGGGCTGTGGATGGATATTATAGATGAGGGATTCTGTTGTCATAACCACTTGGAAAATCCGGCAGGATGCACATCCAATTCATAAAATAAATAGTCAACTTATTATTCAGGTTTAGCTCAAATTTTGGTGAGGTTGGCAAAATTTGTCACCGTGGAAATGTACTGTGAACTCAAAGAAAAAGGCTCGTTTTGTTTAAGAGGCAGCTCTCCCCAGAATTGAATAGAAAACAGGGAGTTAAGTGCCTCATCCCCCAACTTTCATTAACCCTCAGACTAACACGAAGGCTGTATACATTACTATCTCTGTGTCTCTTTTCCCCTTGGAAGTACTGAAGCGAAGCCAGGATAAGTATCTTGCTTAACGTGAATACACCGTTTAGTCAGGGACCGCTGAGAGAACCCTACACTTCTGTCTCTCTGCTAGTCCAATGTGTCTCCCAGCTCGCTCTTCCTAGGCCCCCAATTTCAGATAATCTATGTGCTCCTTTACTTTATCTATTAGCTCAACCATATGTTGCTGGGTTTCTTTCTTTGTTTCTTTTTTAAGAATCTTGTAAGACTCCCTTTTCCCTGTTAAGTTGTCATTGATACTCTTAACCTGATAATTCTAGCTCTTGATCTTCCAGAACAGACTTGTTCTTTCCAGGTGTGGTCATGTGGATTGCTTTGGCCTATCAATGTGACTGAAGAGTCAAAGATCAAACTGTTTAAGAAGCTGAGTGTGATCTGCCACGCTGCTCAGGTGATCATTAGAAATGGAGGGGCTGGGGAATCCTCCATCAGCCAGGATTCCTGAGTAATTACAAGGAGCCTTCCTGCTGAACTTTTGTGGACATGTGTGAGCAGGAGATAAATGTTGTGTTAGCTCACTTGACATTTGGAGGTTGCTTGTTACTGCAGCATAATCCAACATGTCCTGAATGATACACGTACAAAACTAAAGCTAAGCTTCTTTCACTTCACATTGCCTGTGCTGTTTCTCTTGCCTGGATTCCTCCAAACAATTGTAGGGTTAGCTAGGTAGAGAAGTTGGGCAGGTAACAGGTATCAGAGGGCTCAGAAGGCTTATTTCATACTGGTCTGACTTTCATATGGGCCCTTAAGCTTAGACATTTATCTCATCTTCAAATAAGTCAACA
The DNA here is from genome assembly GCA_007570785.1 of Antilocapra americana. Classification (NCBI taxonomy): domain Eukaryota; kingdom Metazoa; phylum Chordata; class Mammalia; order Artiodactyla; family Antilocapridae; genus Antilocapra; species Antilocapra americana. The sequence continues at coordinate 50,519,600 of ML660200.1, read as the reverse complement.
CATACAATCACAGGGATAACTGATGAGAATCAAAGATGGTATTCATACACCTTTTTAAACCAGATGACTCCTTTAGATGGACTAGACATAAGCATGTTTTGCAACCTAACAGTTATTCCCATGACTACAATTTTATTATGTTGCATTTTCTATGCAGAAAGCATGCAAAGTAAACATTAAAATACACCTCAGTTTTTGTAGATTTGCTTTGAAATTTCCTATTTTCTTTCTTTTTCTGTCATTATATACTCGCATCTTTTAAAAAATAGTAAAGGTCAGGGCTTCTCTGATCAGTGAACATCTTTGTAAAAGCATCCCTCACCTCTTTACCAGTGAAAATTTCATTATCCTGTAAAAGGCACAAATGCACAAGTTCAAGTGGCCCCTCCTCTGTGAAGCCTCCCTTATCATATATTACTCTTCCATTTTGACCCATCAGCATTTTGCTTGTAACTCTGCATTTTATGACATTCAGCCTGTCATTACAGATGAATGGTATTTACATGTCTACACCCCCCAATCAGGTTGCTCTAAGTGGTTGGCAGTATCCTGCTTATATCTGCATCCCTCATGGCTCCTAGCACAGTGTCTGGACAATGGAAAGCAACATAAGCTGAACTTAACTGAGAATATTACAGACACCTAATAGTTACAAAGATTGGAAAAACTGGTAAGACAAATAACCTTTTCTAGGGAATAGACTCTCTTCTCATTGCAACCAGGTGCAAATTTCGTGTAAATATTATACATAGATGGGCTCTTCCGAAGAACAGAGGTGGAATCCTAAAGAAAAACGTAATGGCATCTGCTTTAGTATCATTTTATAGGCAAGTTCAAAATCCTTTATCTAAAACCTTGGATCAGATATGTTTGGGAATTTAAAAATTATCTAGAGCTTAGAAACATAATGTGGTGCATAAACGCATGTAACCTCCCCAAAACATTAATATTTCTGCAGAGAAATATACAAATATTCACAAAAAGTGGAAGAAATAGAGATATAAGTAGCCTTGTGTTGGTTTGGGTGAGGTTTTGCTGCCAAATATGTCTCCAAAAGTTTAAGATTTTGGAGTTTTCAGAATTGTGGGTGAGTTATTATTAAAACTTTATTGCTAATGTTTATCTAGTACACAGAGAAATCCTGATGATTGTGGGAGATAATCTTTACCCAGTCCATTTTTATCAAATTTTAATTTCAAAATGTTTTATTGCCAAAATACTGTACAATTTTTAAACAATAAGAAATGAAATTTAATACATGCCATTGTTAAAAGTTTTTTCATTAGAAGTTTAAACTCTTTTTAAAAAAGGGTCTCACTAGCAAAATATTGATATATGGACTAGATCCAAATAAGAATGTCTTGTGTGGGATGTTATAGTCCTTTTTCAGGCATATATTAGCTAAGCACTAAAAGATACTGATTAGAGGTTTAGGTCCTATAAAAACATATCCTGGGAGTAATTTAAAATGTTTCCTCTGGGTACCAGGCAAATTCTTGCAGTGAGTGTGCAAGGCTTCCCTGGGCCACTGGAGGAGAGCTATGTGACAGCATATCTGAGATGGTGTGCGTGCATATGCGCACACACACCCACACATTTGCAAGTGGTTTGCCATAAAGGTAAATTTAACAAGAAAAAAAAATCTGAGTGGTACAAATGAAATGTTCTCTACAAACCTATTTCAAAGAAACACCATACTGACCGTATTCTCTTCAATTTATCTCAACCAGGACAACTAGTGTTGACTCCATAGTGTTCTGCAGGCAAAGAGCATGAGTAGCGTCACTAACAAACTCACTCACACGTGGGGAGGAGCAGGAGGTTAGATTGACCATATCAATCTAACGTGATATGGTCCAACCTCTTCTTTTGTGCTTAGTCTCGCTTGATGTGTAACAGAGGCTTTGCACCTATACACGGTGGATTAGAGTTCCCAGTGCAGAACTCCTGTGCCCAACACCCCGATTTGGCCATCTGTGTACAGAAATGCTGCATCTGGACCTTCTATCTGGAGCCCTGTGAGCAGCACAACTGTGTCTGAACCCCGCTCCCTTCCTGCAGAAGAGATCCTATAAATCAGCCCCAACCACCTGGGGAGAGCATGTGCTCTGGAGCTCACATTCCTCTCTTCTTAGATCAAGGAAGCAAGCTTTCCTTTGCTTCTGAACCAATCTGTCTTTTTCCATCTCAAACCCTTGTTGCAGGCCAAATGGGCAGGGTGTAGAGCAGGAGTGCCAAAAAGAATGCCTGAAAGGTTTTCAAATTTTTCAAAAACATCTCAGGTAGCTTTTCATTCCTGTTTGACTAGAAGTCCCAGGCTTGGGGAACCAAGCTAATTAGTAGGGCTTCTTGATGAAAGTCCTAGTCTGCTGGCTTTTCAGGGTTCTCAAGGCATGAATCTGTGGAGCCAGGGATCTGAGGTAAATGTAGCAAATGCAGGCTGTTCTCTTTGGGAATCTCTGCAGACGTCCAAATCAGCTCTAGGGGAATAAGGGTGAAACCCTTGGCAGGCAACGTTTTTGAATATATAATTTCCAAAAAATGACATACCATCTACCATATGACTATAAACAGAAGATCAGGTATACAATAATAAACTTTGCTACCAATGAGTTCTGAGCACCTTGAAGATGAAAAATCCAGATCTTTTCAGAAGTTCGATGATTTTTACTCATTAAACTTAACTTCCAATATCCTTTTATACTAGAAAACTTAGAAGTTGTCTTGGGATGAGGGTCAGTCTTATATAAGCCCTGGAAGCAAGGAAGCTGAGGTGGATGGGATGCAACAGATTCTAGGAGGGAAGGCCCTACATGGAAACGTACTTTTTCAGCTGTTTCCTTTGGGAACTATTGGAGGTTTAGTTGCTAAGTTGTGCCCACTCTTGAGACCCCATGGATGGGAGCTCCCCTGTAGAGCCTAAGTGACTCCATCTTAAAAAAGGAGCCACCATCTTGTAATAAAGGGCAACACCCAAGTTCCTGGAAAAACCACAGAATAGTCCAGCCCTCACCCCATGTCACCACCCTAGACATGACCAATCACCATGCACAGGGGACGTGCCAAAAATACACCAATGAGGGAGCTGTTTGTGGTTAAATACACCTATGAGGAACTAACACGCAAAAAGTCCACCAATCGCTGTTTTACAAGCTTTGAAAACCCCTTACCCCGCCCCACAAACTATAAAAATGCCTATCTGCTGTTACTCGGGGCTCTCCTACCTAAGCTGCTGTGTTGGCGCAGGTGGAAGCCCCTGCTCAAGCTTGAATAAAAGACCCTTGTGTGTTTACAGCGGAATCGGCTCCTCAGGTGGTCTTTGGGGATCTATAATCATGGGCACAACACCCCCAGGCTCCTCTGTCCGTGGGATTTCCCAGCAAGAATACTGGAGTAGGTTGCCATTTCTTTCTCCAGGAGACCCTCCCAACCCAGGAATAGAACCGACGTCTCCTGCAGAATAATCATCCTCCTCAGTATTTGGCTAATGACCCAGCTGCTCTGAGGCGTGACTGAACCGCACATCCCCACCAGCTGTGGTCGAAGACAAAGACTGGAGAGCCCCACATTGAGGCCTCCGGCTGTGGGCCAGCGTTGCTGGCAGGAGCAGGGGGCCCTTGTGGCTGTCATTGCTGGAGGCAGCATGAGGCTCTTATTTTCCAAGGGCGAGAGCTGGGTCTGGTGTTTACAGCAGAATCTTTCAGCCTTTCTTCGCCCTGAGAACTAGCAGGGAACACCACACCTTTGTCTTTCCCAACTTCTGAAATAAGGGGTCAGGTTTACAAGGTCAGTCAAGGCGAAGTGAAAAGTAGGGGGCAGCCAGGGTTGGTGTGTTGGCACAGGCTCCAGCCCAGAATCCGCTTTGGGCCTGAGCCTTTCCCATTTGCGCCTAAGTTTATTGCTCAGGTGCAGACGATGCAGGTTTAACCAGGTGAGGGGGTCCGGAGGCCCTCCCAGCCCATCCACCCCTTCTGAGTTGCTCCCTCTATCCCCAGAACTGCCTGAACCCTGGGTGGTAATGGTCTGCTGGCAGTTATAGTTGTTGATCTTATAATTGAAATTTAAAAGGGGCTCACAGCTGTCAGGAGCGGATTTAACAGGGTGTCTCTGCTCCAATATTGCATGCGGCTGCCACTTTGTAATTGTGTGGTGTGTTTACGGGCATCACAAAGAAGGGGGAAGGAAGGAAGCAAATAAAGAAACCCCTCGGAACTGTTTGTAGCATTTGAGCCCCCAGGGCAGGAAGATATGTTGGCCAACAGTCTAAAATAACACTGCTAAACCAGCAGGATCTGTGGTTTGGGAGGCTGGGCTAAACAACATTATAGTTTTTGCGCCTAGTTGATATTTCAAATTTTGAGGATGGTATTTGAATGTCCTTCACTACTATTGTGCATAAGGCTGTCCTCTGTGATATCTTCACTGGAGACTAATCCTCATGTAAAAACTGTCCTCTGCTTAAAGCATGATTTTTCCTCTATGAGATTTGCTATTAATGATGCCATGTCCTTGGCCACCTTTTACTTGTATTTTTAAGGTAATCCTTTGCTCCATATTTTTACTTCTAACCTTTCTCTGTCACTTTGTCTGGATTTACAGTTAAATGGGAGGAGGGGAGCTTGGCCTCTCCCCAAGGTCGTAAGTAGTAAGTTTGAGCCCACTGATCTCATCCTGTTTCATGCTTTCTGGGTTTTATTCATTCCTACTGTTTTACTGGTCCTCTCTCTTTCGCTCACTTCATGAAGTAGTTTCCTTTTCTCTCTTAACTCTAGCATTTTGCTATAATTTAACCTGGATAGCCAGAGATTCAAGTGTGGATTTTGAAATCCTTACTCCCTGTGATCACTATTTAAAAGACAAGCGAATTTATTTCGGCCTCAGTCATCACCTTTATTTACTCCTATTCCTCTGTGGCTCAAGTTGGTCCATTCTTTAATTTTTAACCTGCTGCGTTTACAGGGGATGATGGGAGTGCTTCCAGGCAGAAAGAAGCTTTCCAGTCCTGGGTACTACTCACCAACTGTGTCTCTGAACAAGTCAGCTAACATCTCTTTCATTCTCATTTCCTCCTGTGTATTTTCTAAGGCTCCTGTAAGGACTGAATGAAATATTGTTGTTGTTTCATTTCTAAGTCGTGTTTGACTCTTTTGCAACCCCTCTACCAGTCTCCTCTGTCCATGGAATTTCCCAGACAAGAACGCTGGAGTGGGTTGCCATATCCTTCTCCAGGGGATCTTCCCAACCCCAGGATCAAGCAGGCAGATTCTTTAATGCGGCACCACCTGGGAGGCACTGAATGAAATGACATCCATATAAACCCAGTGCAGGATCTCATGTCCAATCTCTATCTATTTACTGTGGCTGTTATCATTGGAATACTAACTCAGAAACCCAGCCCCTGCCATATAGCCTCTGTCTTTCCAAATACATTTTATTTTTATTTGTTAAGCAAAGAGGACTTAACAGTTAGAAGGATTCTTGTGAAGCCCTGAATGCATAGAAGCACGCCTTTATGAATTGAAGCAATGTGTCTTTTGGCTAGGTGCTTTCCTAGGCCTGGAGGAGGAAGGAAAACTTGGTTGACTGCTTTAATAAATAAATCTAGTCCCCACTGAAATCTCTGCTTCCTGTGAAACATCTGTTCCCTCCTTGCAAAATCCAGTCCCACAGGCAACCCAGGGTTCCTCTGAATTCTTACATTGACCAAGGTCTTCTAGCCTTCGGTTACTCCCTCTAGAGAGAAGCACTGGCTTAAACCTGGAGATTTTAGAGTAGTGAGCATTCACGGAACTGATTCTGCCACTAAATATCCATGCGATCAGTTATGACTTCCTTTAGGGCCCATTTCTTCTTGACCATGGAGTCAAATTAGTTCAAACCTGTTCATAAATAATAGTTTTTTTCCAACCAGCCTCATCAGAAAGCTTTGATGAATAGCCTATAACAGATTTAAAATCAGTTCAACCTAAAAACCATTTGCTGTGTGCCAGCTACATGTCAAGAACTAGGGGAGCTTCAGAAATAAGTACTTAAAAATGGGCACATTCAAACTGGGATTGTCATGAGAGCACAGAGGCAATGCATGTACAGACACTCGCACGTCCCATCTAAGAGCTTGCCATCTAAAGTTAATGGCATGGAAGAAGACAGGAAAGGACATAGGCAGCTAGAGGACTATTAATGCAGCGTATATAAATATGCCCCAGCAGAAACCACCCCCCTCTACCAGTAACAGCAATGGTTAGTCTATACCAGGCCCTTCTCTAAAGGCTTTCCGGGTATTGATTTTCTGTATCCTCACAGAAACCTAATAATAGCATATTCTTCCCATTTTAAAGCTGAGGAACTTGCCTACATAACAAGGCACATCTAGCAAGTTGTAGGTCCAGATATATGAACTCGGGAAATTTGACTCTAGGGCCCACATTTTATTTTTCAAAACCAAATTATATCTGGTGGCAACCTCAGTGGGACAGATAGAGTGTTCAGTGTCAGTCATCATAGAGGGCTCTCCCTTTTCTTGGGGTACCTGAAGAGTCTGGGGAGGAGGGCTATACACGGTCCTGAAAATATGGGGAAAGGGCAGTTTTCAGTCTCTCACGATGACATTTGGGAAGAAAGGTGCTCTGACAAGCGAGCTCCAGCACACTCCTGCCATAGGGTTCACTCCCCAAAACCTTCATCAGCTCTCCTCAATGCAAGATCCAGCACCTTCTCAATGAGGAAGAGAGAGCACACTAGCTCTCTCAGCTATTAGCAGAATACAGACACACATACACACATCTTCCTTCCAATTCTACTAAATCATTTTTCTCATTAAAGATAAAGGCATCCTTTCTGCCTGTCCTCCCTTCAGGCCCACTCCCTCACAGAGCATCTGTAGCCTGACCTTTGGAAACAAAGGCCTATTAACTCTTAGGAGAGACAAGAACGTAACACCTTTTAGTGTTGACAGTCCCACCAGTTAAGCAAGTAGAGTTAACTTCTCATTCACTTTAAATCACTTCCCAAATATTCTTGGATGTAAAGGGAAGTTCACCTTTGTTCATGCAATGCTCCTGTGAAGCAAGTCTCTTTAAATACAGAAGCCACATTTGGGCTAAATTTCAAATTAGGATTTCCTTGCAGTTCTCATACTTAAAATGATGCAAACTGATTACTAAGCTAGTGTTGGGAAGAGGTGGGGAGGGGGGAAGACTGCCAGGAAGCCCTCAGCCATGGAGGTGAGTGCCTGACCCTGTGATGTTGCCTTGTCTATATAATTTGCTGCATGTTGCATCATACAGAATATGCCAACCTTTTTCCGCCTGCTCAAAAAAAGGTGATGCTAATTAGATCAGGCAAATAGCTGCTGTTGTTGATTCATTTGAAAATGATTATTCCAAGGCAATGTGTTATTACCCAGCAAGCCACAGCTTTGCCTATTAATGCTCTGAGGTGGCTGCCAGACTTCAAAGTCAGAGGTGGAATTTGAGGCTAGCAGTACCTGCTGGGTCACTATCAGAGCCTTCATCTGAGGACAAGGAACAGTCTATTGACATTTAAGAATTTAATCCCTTCTGGTTCGTATGAACACTACTATCAATTCAGTGCTAATAAATACCATTTGGGACACTTCTCATGTGCAGAAAATAATACAGTAGATTATACAAAAACAAATGTGAAGTCAAGGTTCACTGTTAAGGTTCTTACATTCTAGTGGAAGAGCTAAGATGCTGAGTCAAGTAATAATACAGAATCTTGCAAGTGGTATAATTAAGCGAAATAAGTAAAAATGCGTTTGGTAAAGTGACAAGTTTTCCACATGCTGTTTATTTAGTATATTAGAAATATAAAGTGCTGTGGGAACACTAAGGATGTAGAGGTTCATTTTGTAGAGGGTAGACTTAAAGGAATCAGGATGAGGAAAAACTTCAGGAAGCAAGTAGCATCTGAGCTGCCTTTAGAAGTCAAGTTTTGAACGTCAGTGAAAGTTGCTGTTTGGTTGCTTAGGTGGGTCAGACTCTTTTTTCAACCACGTTGACTATAGCCCACCATCCATGGGTATTCTCCAGGCAAGAATACTGGAGTAGGGTACCATTTCCTCCTCCAGAGAATCTTCCTCACCCAGGGATCAAGCTTGCATCTCCTGCAGGCAGATTCTTCCCCACTGAGCCACCAGAGAAACCCCCAGTGAAGCATTAGCAAGAGCCCAAACCAAGAGCAGGCAAGTTGTGTTAGGTGGTCCAGTTTGAAACTAGGAGGCAACAAACAGAAGTCTGTGTACTTCTAAGTGCAATCAGATTGCAGAAGGTTTTCAGGGTGCACACAAGGAATTTGGATCTTCTTTGGAAAGATAAAAACATCTTTTCCAAAGATTTTTAGAAAATAAATGTTGATGCAGAAAATGTTTCTCAGAAAAGACTGTATGTTTTTTAAAAATGCATATAAAAATAGCTACAAGTTAAACTTGCTATTATTGAAGTTAACCTAAAAAAAAAGTGTGAAAATAATTTTTACTCGTTTTTGAGGGTTGTGCTTCCTAAGGCATAGATTCTAGATAAAATCTGGACCATTATAATTCAATAATGCTGAAACAGATTTCATTGCTACGAAATAAAGAACATGTTTTCCCCTTTTGTCTTCTCTGTAAATTCCCCTTCTTCCTTGTGAAACTGTTAATATGCTGAAATTGACCGTTTAGCCCACCTCCAAACCCTTAAAATGTAGTTAATTACAAGATAGGCCAATTTAAACTTTACGACATTCTTGATACCAGAATGTATGGTAGGTTGTTTCTGTTAATCAGAAGGAAGGTGGTGTCAGCATGAGAGGGAAGACCGAGGCTGCTCTGGTCTGGACGCTGCTCCTCCCCCAGCAGCGCCTCCCATTGGCTGGAGGGCAGAGTCCTTCCCCTCTTTCTCAAATTGCAGAATGCCGAGACTGCATAGGATCACGTCCCCTCTACCTTCCACCTCAAATAGCCTATGAAACCAAAGAAGAAAAATTGTATGCCATAGTGAAACTTAAAAGCATGTACTGAGAATGCAAGAATGATTGGCTATCTAGAGTCTTCCTTACAAAGTTCATTTTTCATGATCACATGTTGGAGCAATATTGGTCCACTTAGACAGACAAGGAGGCAGAGACACCAATTACCTGGAGTAAGCAATAATTTTATTTTCAAACTAACATAATTACATACTCTTCTCCCCAAAGCTCAACCTACAAATGGCATTTAAGAAGTCAGAAATGAGATGCATCCCATATACATTTTCCTTTTTTTGCAGCCTCCCAGTTGTGTCCTATCAAATTACGTACTTTTATCCTTATAGTTAGATTATTTCCTTAAGAGTGGCACAACCTGCAACCTGAAATACTAGAAAAGTATAGAGAAAATACTCTGAGTTCAAAAGGCCATAATTTTTTTTGGTATCTTTTAAAATTGATTGCTATCTTTATAAATTTGGAGTTTATAAGATTCTCTGTAAAGAATTTTATCTGGATGGCAGGTACTTGCATGCTGCTATTTTATTTCACTTACCTTTCTGTGTATTTATCTTTTATCTTTCTATGTATTTGAGCATAAGTATGAGAAATTTCACAATTAAAAAACTTTCATTGTCCAGGAATTAATTGATTGTCTGAACATTTCAGGAGACAAAGTCAACTTCCCCCATAATAGAAGTTCCTATTACAAGAAACATCTCAGTATTGATAGAAGGAAGGTGCACAGCTCAAGGAGAAGTATCTATGTCAGGCAGGACCTCAAAGTAAATATAATGAAATAATATGAAAAAGTATTCATGTTACCTTTCTCTGTAGCCTCTTTGAACTGATCTTCTCTCCAGTCAGCTGATGATATCCTTCTACCCAGGAGGAGAATAAATAGGTATAGAAGGAATGTGAGGAAAAAAAACATTGACATTCAATATAGGATTTTTGTAGGAAGGCAACAGCTATGCAAGCCAGGTTATTACCTTAAGAGGGGCAGCTCCCTTTATTTCTATCTTTAATGTAACCAAAACCAGGATTCGAGAAGGAAGGTTACTGAGTCCTCCTATTAGTTCAGTTCAGTCACTCAGTCATGTCCAACTCTTTGTGCCCCATGAACTGTAGCATACCAATCTTCCCTGTCCATCAGCAACTCCCGGAGCTTGCTCAAACTCATAACCATTGAGTCATTGATGCCATCCAACCATCTCATCCTCTGTCGTCCCCTTGTCTTCCTGCCTCCAATCTTTCCCAGCATCAGGGTCTTTGCATCAGTTGGCCAAAGTATTGGAGCCTCAGCTTCAGCATCAATCTTTTCAATGAATATTCAGGGTTTATTTCCTTTAGGATTGACTGGTTTGATCTCCCTGCAATTAAAGGAAGTCTAAAGAGTCCTATCCAATACCATGGTTCAAAAGCATCAATTCTTTAGCACTCAGCTTTCTTTATGGTCCAACTGTCACAGTCCTCCTATAGTGCAAAGAAAAAACTATGCTTTCTGCTATTGCAGCCAGGTGTGAGACTTGCTTGTTGTGCTCTGGAAAGAGGAGGATATGACAAAGGAGAAATAAAAGAAACTCGCTGCTTCTGGCCTGGGGGTAGTTGAGCAAAAGAAGAGGGGAAGAGGCAGAAGGTGAAGATGAGGAGGGTGGTTACTCCAAAGGCAGAAAGTCTCCTGCCCCACACCCACAGGCTTCCCCAGCCCTGTGTGGGGTGCCCACACTGGGGAGAAGTGGTGCCAGAACTTGTTTAGCCAGAAAGGGCCTGGGGTCAACTCCCACAGGGAATCCCGATTCCTTAGGGCACAGAAGGTATCTAGATATTACCTGCGCCTTGTGAAGGACACAGGTGTTTCCTGAAGGGGTGGCTAGTGAGCTGTCCAAAAGGACTCCTTCATCAGGCTCTGTAGTCCTGGGCTGAGGACACTGGGCCTGGGAGGAGGGTAGCCAGATAAAATACAGAATGTCCAGTAAAATTTGAATTTCAGGTAAGCAGCAGATAATATTATGTGTAATTTTGGGACATACACTAAAAAATTCATTGTTTGTCTGTAACTCAGATTTAATGGGGTATCCTGTAATTTTTTATTGATATCTATTTTTCTTATTTTTAAAAAATTAAAAATTTTGAATTGAAGTACAGTTGATTTACAGTGTTGTATTTGTTTCATATGTGCAGCAAAGTGAGGGTATCCCTATATTTTCATTTGCTAAACCTGGCAATCCCTACGGAGCCTGACCGAGAGCTGCTGTCAGGCTCAGGGAGTCCTGAAGTCCTGAGGCCTGAAGACCCAGGAGAGGCAGAGTTGCTAGGCAGAGGCACCCCCAGGCCTGTATCATAGAGCATCACCAGGAGTACAACCACGCCCTAAGCTACATCAGCCAGGGACATAAGTGGAAATGACAACAAAATGAGAATGGACATGCAGAAGTGGATATTGCCATAACTGAGCCAGTGGGTGGGGTAAGGACTCCATGTACATGAGAGCTTTCACAAAGCCTTGAGGTCACATATGATCCATCAAGAAGCCACGTTAGGAAGAGTCACAGAGGCAGTGAGGCACCTAAAAGATAAAGTAATTTACTTGCAAGTTGATTGTGTCAGACACAGGTTTAAACAGGACTGAGCTGAAAAACAGATATTTCCCTGGTAATTCTGAGATGGGGTTCATAAAGAGATCAGTTGTAGAGACAGATTTTCAAAGTGCACTTTCTATGCACTTTTGAGTTGCAATACAAGTGAACTGTGATTCCCTACCTCACACCAATATGTAAGAACTTTTCAACAATAGAGAAACAAAATGATAGATTATTAGGAGAAACTGTGACTGTGCCCCTGCCTATGCAATCACACCCTTGCCTCTCTCTCCTCTAATCCCTGAGGCCCTAGAGTTCTTTGACCCATAGTTCTGACCAACAGAAGAAACCTTATGGATCTTAGAGGTTGGGGTTCTTCTCCAGCCATCCAAATCTAAACCTAAACCTCTGCAAACTGGTGTAATGTAGTTTCAGAACCCGCCCACATTGCCATGGGATCTGAATACAGCCCAGAAAAGTCCCTTTCAGTCCTGTGGACACTTGGAGGTCCCCTATCATGCCACATGCTGCCTCCTGCCGGTGCACTGCAAAAGCAGCCCACCACCCCTACTCCTTGGAGAGGGTCCAAGTCTCCTTCCCTTCCTCCCAAATAATGAGAGCACAATTAGCATAAACTGGAACAGATTAACTGGAGCTGGGGAAAGGGCTAGGTGTACATTCTTTAGAAACAGCCACAGATATTTGGAATATTTTTAACTTTTCTGAAAGTTTTAAGTTCTCCCCCAAGTAATAGAAACTCATTTAAAGGGCCTGGAGGCCTATTTGTCAAGTTTCTACCTGATGCATAAATTCCCTGCACAACTCTGGGTCAGCTGGTCACTCTGGCTCTGCTTAAACCTTCCAGTAACAGGGTCTCATTACCCTCAAAGGGAGCTACCACTCCCATCCCTGTAATGGCCGTAAAGAGAATACGAAGCAGGAAACAGGTACAATAAGCTTAAGAAGCCTTGGCTATTAAAGTTCCTATTTTCCCAGCATTCTGTTTGGCCCAATTCATTTTTCAAGACTCAGATATGTGTTGATCTTTATAATCAAAGAAAAATGCAAGGAGGACAAGATATGTCTCTATTGAAGACAGAGAATCGATGGGTTAGAAGGCCTCAGTGACAGATGGATGCTGTTTACTGCAGAGTTTGTAGAACTCAGATCTCATGTAAAACATAAATGAAATTCTCTCTAGCTTTCTATCCCACATTCTGTGGAAGTTCAAGGTTCTTTCCTTGATTTCTGGAAATTCCCAGGGGCTTATGTTCTTATGGCCACATTTGGCTTTTCTTGATTTTACTCATTTCTTGCCTTTTGGGCTCTTCTCTTCCTCCTATCCCCCCAGGCTCAGGAAACTCAACTCCTTTGCCTGACTTTCTTATTGAGCTCAAATGAGGCCCTTATGAAGCTTTGGAGAAATGAGTCATGCTAACAACTTAAAACTGAATATTAGACATCCTTAAAAAAAAAAAAAAAAACCTGTAGACCTGATGCCTGCTATGACCATCTTTCTGAATAGGCTCCAGCCTCCCACGATGGGTCAAGCATCTGGCTCACCTGCCCCTTCTCTTCTCCTTTCCTCCTGGCCCTTGTCCACCCACAGACTTCTCTTCATTTCTGAAATAGAACCATTTAGCTATCTATGTTGGTCTTCCTCCTATCCCTGCCCTTAAAACTTATCAAATTGTTTGCTAAGTAACAAGTTTGCTTCCTAAGAGGAACTTAGGCATCAAGTGTAAATTATATAAAATATATTTTTACCTACTAAGCCTCGGTGGACAATATTGGCCCCAATTCCTAAGGGACTAATTTTCAATCTTGCATCTCTCATTGGTGATACAGTGTACAGAAGATGAGGGAACCTAACCTTGACTTATGGTGACAGAAAAACAGAGCCAAAGCCTTCTTTTGCAGGGTAGAGCACAAGGAGAACTTCCTTGGCTGTGATCCCCATGGATGCCCTCTTTATGGGTGAGCTTGGTGCCCCCTCCCTACTGCAGCAGATCATGCTCCTTCTGCACATACAACGTAAACCTCAGAATGGGGAAAGTGGTCATCTTCACTGCAGATGCACTTTCTGGTGGCAGAAGGAACAGTAGATTAACAAGTGTCTGATGTTTAAATTCCAAAAGGTCACACACATGCGTCCTGCACAGCAGAGGAGTCAGCTGTGACCAGAGCTCTTTTGGACAGCACGACCCCAATAGCCCTACTCAGGACTTGGCATAAAATTGTAGCTGGCTAGGTTGGCAAAGCAAAAGCACAGAGAATCAAAACAAAAAGTGTCTCTAGGTAAAAGCAAGGCTGAAATTTTCAGCCTCTTATTTGTGGCTTGTACTCAGGTGTTTGTGTTCTTCCAGGGAAACAATAGGCTCATTAGAGCACAAGTGAAGAAGTTACTTAATAGGTTTGTAAGTCACCCGGTTCTTACAAGACAACAGCCATGCAGGGGTGCAGATGAGTGAGAATCACTGATGAAGCTTTAAATTGATACACTCACTGAAGCGTAAGCTATCAATACTGACCTTGTTTGCTGCTTCCCAAGCAGGCAAGTGGAATTCTCCGGAACCTTTGGGTGGTGAGCCATGCATTTAAGCAGATTTCAAAGAACTGCATTTAACTTAGCCAAATAGCTCATTGAATTGTTTTTGGGTTTCAGGGATTAAATGCATATTAGAATAGTGATTTTAAGCATTTTTAGTCATCTAGAGTTTTTAAAAATCCAGTTCTGGCAGAGGAGTCTGAGTCTTCTAAATGTTTCTTTCTGGAATGAAAAGAGTTTAAAGTTTGAGACTGCAGCTGGACCTAACCAAAACACTCTGGTCATAATAGCTGACCTTAATCTATAGCTTGCTGATTACTAAACCTTATGATATGTCCTTTAATATGCAACATTTTATTTAATCCTCACCATGACTTTGGGAAGACATTAAAACTTAAAGTGATAAAAATAATTACCCAAGATCTCTGCACTAATTAAGAATTAAGATTCAAACCCAGGGCCTAAACTCTTAGCCACTACCCTATATCGGCTCTGGCTTCCCAGGTAGGGCAGTGGTAAAGAACCCACCTGCCAATGCGGGAGACACAAGAGATGTGGGTTTGATCCCTGAATTAGGAAGATCCCTTGGAGGAGGAAATGGCAACCCACTCCAGTATTCTTGCCTGGAAAATTCCATGGTTAGCTACAGTTGAGGGGGGTCACAAAGAGTTGGACACGACTGAGAACACACACATACACACACAACTATATTGGCTCCAGTGTGATTTCATAAATACATAAGCCTGTGCCTTTTTCATAATTGAAAGTATATTACAAGAAATAAAAATCCACCATGAATATTTATTTCTCTTGTTGCCTATCATGTAAATGGCATTACATTCGCCCACATGCTCAGTTTTATCTAAATTCCAAATCCAAAACCCAACCTCTCAAATGCCCCCCAGCCCCTGTCTTCTCCAGCACTGGTATATGTTGGCTCCCCTTCTCTTCCTCCTGTCCAGTTTCCACACTGTGGCCAGAGTTCTTGTTCCAAAACACAAAGCTGGCCATGTCCCTTCACTGCTTAACACCATGCATAGCCTTCTCTTGTCTACTCTCCATCAGGTCCAGACACCTCAGCATAGCACACAAAGCCTGTCATGGCCCAACCCCAACCTTTTTATATTTATTTCTTGCCTCTCATTCTATGCATATAATTCAGTGATCATATTATGCTTTTCTTCTCAATCTCAGGTTCAGAAAACTTAGATAGCTTACCAGCATTATTTAGAAGCCCTGCTCACAGGTAAGCAGAATTTGGTAAGTTTTCTGGGAGCAGCAGAAAAAAATAGTTTAGGGAGTGGAGGAAGACTTACTAACTATCTGTTGTGCATTTTCCTTGCTTTCCAGATGAAATATGAAATTCTAAAATCAGAAAGTGCCCTCCCAAAATCACATAGCCACTTAGGCTGTTCATACTAAGCTTCTCCCCAGACCAAGAATTTCTGTTCTATGATTCATAAATTTAGTAAGTGGAAGTATCCATCTGCCTTTTATTTTAAGCTTCAAAATTTCCAATTTAATTGCATTGCAAGCTTGTACTTTGAAAGGATAAAGTAATTGCCACACTTAGAAGGCTTTCATATATTTTTTAAAAAATCACAGAGACTCATTAACCCTGCAGTTTCCTGACCTGTTATTCATTCTTTGATTCATTAAATATCCACTAACACTATCATATACCATATATTCCAATACCAGACTCTCTGGAGACAAAGACAAGAAAATATTTTCTTTCTGCTAGTTCACTACCTAGTACAGGCAAACATGTGCATACGTTTCTTTTTTCATTCTACATAAGAGCCTTGAAGGAGAGAGGTACAATGTTCTGTGGAAGAACAAAGAAGTCAATGACTCCAGATGAGTCATTTTTTGCTGAGAAAGATGCAGACATCTATACTGGGCTAAAGAATGAGGTGTGTTGACCTAGGAGATACAGTGAGAGGAACGAGCTTGAGTAGACACATTACCCACTACTCGGAGGAAGGCATCTTTCTCTTTTCCAAAGAGTCGTGAGATTTCGAAAATAACTAACATACTGTTGGCAGTGGGCAAGGAACTCTTCAAAACAGTTTAGGTGTAAAAATTCACATAATGTTCAAAACAATCCCACTGTATAGATGAGGAAACAGTGACAGGAGAGAAAGTAACTTGCCTAAGGTCACACAAGTGGCAAGTTACGGAGCTAAGATTGGATCCCCGCAACCTGGTTCCTATGGGAGTCCAACCACTCCACTGCTCTGCCTCTAATATATTTCAGGACACAGTGTTAAAACATTGCTCTGGTGGTCGAAGAAATTACATTTTCATCTCAGCCAGGCTGAGGCTTAGCATACGTACCTGGAGTTAGGTTGGTGAACCTCTTAAACCTTCTCAGCAGTAATGAAAGTAAATCAGTCTTCTTGGGTCTAGACCAGAGGTTTGCAGACTTTTTTGGTTAAAGGGCCAGATAGTAAACAATTTAGGCTTCACGGGCCATATGATCTTTGTCACGGTTACTCATTTTGCCATTGTAGCACAAAAGCATCTATAGACAATATATAAACAAGTGAGTCTGACTGTGCTCCAGTAAAACTTCATTTACAGGGACTGTCACTTGAATTTCATATAATTATTGTGTCACAAAATATTATTCGTCTTTTGTTTCCAACTATTTAAAAACAAAAACCCCATTCTTAGCTTTGCATTTGTTCAGTCCCTAAGTTGTGTCCAACTCTTTGTGAACCCACGGTCTCCAGCACGCCAAGCTCCTGTGTCCTCCACTATCTCTCAGAGTTTGCTCAATTTCAAGTCCATTGAGTCAGTAATGCTATCTAACCATTTCTTCCTCTGTTGCCCCATTCTCCTCCTGTGTTTAGTCTTTCTCAGCATCAGGGTCTTTTCTAAGGAGTCAGCTCTTTGCACCAGATAATGAAAGAACTGGAGCTTCAGCTTCAGCATCAATACTTCCAATGCATGTTCAGGGTTGATTTCCTTAAGGATGGACTGGTTTGATCTTCTTGTAGTCCCAGGGACTCTCAAGAGTCTTTTCAAGCACCACAGTTCAAAACATCAGTTGTTCAGGGCTCAGCCTTCTTTATGATCCAACTCTCACATCTGTACGTGACTACTGGAAAAAGCAGCTTTGACTGTACAGTGATGGCTCTGCTTTTTAGTACACTGTCTAGTTTTGTCATAGCTTTCCTTCCAAGGAACAAGAGTCTTTTAATTTCATACAGATAGTAGTCTGATTTGGCCTGTGGCTGTAGTTTGCCATCTATTGACTTAGGGTCTAGAGCATAACTTCTCCCTTTTAGGAAACTCTCCAGGAATCAGTTCAGTGTTGAACATCCACTGGGCAATCAATAAATGTTAACCAACACTCCAGGGTACCTCACAGGCATGTGGTAGAGGGAACACCATAACCTGGAAAGAGCATGATACTAGGGATCAGAAGATCAACCTGGAGTCCCAGATCATTACTTACTAACAGTAAACTTAAGATAGTCATTAATCTCCAACCAGGCCTTGGTTTTCTGCTCATTTATCATGGCCAAAGACAGGCCATGGTATCCCTGTAATAGCTCTGTTTACTTGTATTGTACTTATAAGTATGGCACTTTGCATATGTTAACTTAATACTTACCACAGCACTGTGAGATGTGTACTAAAAATGTTCCCATTTTGCAGATGAGGATTAGAGAGACTAAGTAATCTGCCCAAGGTTACACAGCTGGTATGTGGCAGGGACAGAACTTGACCCCATTATGGCTTTAGAATCTAGCTCTTGACCCAGGCTATAATACCTTCTCTTTATAAATGAGGAAGATCCCTTCCTCAACAAAAAAAAGTGGACTGCTACAAGCGCTTCCTACCCTTGGAGTGGGGTATGAGGGATATCAGCAATGAATTTGAGACACATAAGCTCAAATATAAAGTATGGAAACAAATTTTTTTATTCCTACCTGGCATTTAGTGAACACTTGCTATAGATCCAGATCAAATATTTCACTCTGTCTTGTTTCATTTAATCCTATTAATAACAACAAGTTTATGAAGTACTATTATCAACCCCTCACACAGATGAGAAAATTGAGGCTTAGAGAGATGAAATACTTGTTCAGAGTCCCAGGGTGGTTAAGTAGCAGAGCAGAGATTTGAATACATGGCACCTGATCTCAGAGTTCAAAGGTAGCAGGGACACTTTCAGCCATACTTGTATGTGTTACTATTAGTAGTGCATTCAGCCACATGGTGGGTTAAACATGGCTTTGACAGCTGGCCTGAGAACCTAACAATCACTTAGAACTCAGTTTCCATGGGAAAATGAATTGTGAGTTTGAAACAACTCATTTACAAGCAGATTTGGATCGGTGAATTGGGAGCTGCGTATATGCCTTCGTCCGTGGCTCAGCGGTAAAGAATCTGTCTACAATGCAGGAGACATGGGTTTGAACCCTGGGTCAGGAAGATCACCTGGAGGGGGAAATGGCAACCCACTCCAGTATTCTTGCCTGGAGAATCCCATGGACATAGGAGCCCAGTGGGCTGCACCAGGCTCCAGTCTATGGGGTCACAAAAGAGTTAGCAACTCAACAACAATCTGTCTTTATTGTGTGTGAATGTTTGGAACTTTTGCCTTTAGCAATGAACTTGCCTCATTCTTCTTCCCTGAAGTGTCTGCACTGCTTTGCCCACACTGGACAGCCAGTGATCTCCTGAGTGACTCTTGATTGCTAGGAGAGGAGCTATGCAGTGACAGCTCTCATCAGACACCCCATATTTTGCCTCCAAACATACTGGAGGGAATTATTGTGGCTACAGAGACATGATGCCCCATTACTGGGTTACCCCGTGTTGAAAGGCTATAGATGAAGATCAGTATGAGTTCAGAAGAGAAGCATAAAGAGACTGAGAAGTGGCTCTGTAATCTCGGAAATGCAGCTCCTTGACAAGGACCTCTGTGTGAACTGTACAGATGCTGGGTGGCTTGCCAGGTACTAACAACAGTCCTTATTAAGCTTGTCTTGTTCATTTGCTTTTAAGGCATGTGCTGCATTTATTAGCAATGCTTATGAAGGAGTCTCCTTAATGCTGGATTAGCAGTACCTTTCCCTGGGGGGTTTTCTGTGTCTAAAGCTGTGGAGAAGAGTGAGAATGAGTTCAAGGCTGAGATCTGGGACTGACTTGCAGTGTGACCTTGCTCAAGTCACTTCATCACCACCCTTCTAGTTCCACCTCTGAAAAAAGAAAAAAATAGCAAGCTAATACCCGCCCTCTGTCTAACTCCAAAGATAAATCAATGTCTGAAAAGTGCTTTGAGCTTTTCGATACAAAGGCGAGCATTCCTTACCGTCATTAATTAGCATGTATTAATAGAAAGAGCAGTACAGAAAACCCAAAGGTGATCCAAAATAGTGATGAACAAACCTGTCATATTGTATTAGCAGCTGTCACAGAGCAGGCAGTGGAAATGAACAGCTTCTCTCCCTAATACTGCAGAGTTTTTCTCCTGCAAACTGATTCCTATGAAATTCAATTTAGGGGAAAAAAACCTTGTATGCCAAGTTATATTCACTTGGAAATTTCTTAGCAAGTAATATAGTTTTCTGAAAAGGGTGTGGGAGGGAAGGCTTACCTCTTTCCTAATTTAATGACTGCCAAATGTACATTATCCTATAATAGAGAAAGGGACATCCATTGACCACCATTACAACCAAGATTTAAGTATAAGGATACATTATTTTTTTTAATGCAGTACCTATTTTCCCCTTCATCGGGCTATTTTGGCTGAAATAATTTGACAGCAAAGCAACCTTTGGTCTTGTCTGAGAGATCTTGCTGGTTCTCTCCTCACACCTGTGTCTGTCTGTGCAATAAACCTGACTGTAGGACTCTCATCACAAATGAACTGTCAGATCATTACTACAGTTGATGCAATATAATCTGTCTTGAAATTAGAATCAGTCTGGCCAAGCTAGGCATTCACTTGCCATAGAGGCTAATTCACTTCTTGAATATGCATTCATGGAGATATGCCTCGATTTGGAATCCAGAGGGAGTACACGTTAAGAGCAGATTTTCTGAATTAGCATGGCAAGAGGGAAGGGTCCTTCATTTAGACGGCTGCAGATGCCGCTCCCTCTTGTTCATTACAATTGCATTTCATCAGCTTTATGATGTCCACATGTCAATTGAGTGTGAGGATTTTTCACACAAAAGAGCCTCAGGGAAAACGACTCCACCAGCTAATCAGCTGATTATCATACCTCAAATGGGCTCTGCAGTACTTGCTACTCCCAACCTGTAATGGGCAAGAGCAGAATTGAAGATTAAGACTGCAAAGAAAGAGCTCTTCAGCCTGTTTAAGGAAATTAAAGAGGAATTTGTCAGCAAGGAGAAGAAAGGACTACAGGAGTGAAAGAGAAAGCCTACGAAATAGATGGGTTTTCAAAATAAAATGACTGATGTTTTTCTTCAAAACGGGGTTGGTGAGAGAGGGTGAAAGGTTAATTAACTATATTATCTGCCCATATATGCCCAGCTATATAAAGCTCTGTCCGCCCCTGCCCTGGATTTTAAAACCCCGATTCAAGAACCCAGCCCAGTGTCAAGAAGACTGTCTCAGAATAATTGAGTTGATTTCCAACAAGTCAACTATTCACAACTGCCCCTGGGCACCTCCTTATGGATTTCCTTGGATTGTTTGGAAATTAGTTGATTAATATCAATAAAATGATGATAGTAAGAGAAGAAAAACCCACACCACCTCGTAAAGAATGCTAGCTTGGGGAACTATTTATTAAAGTCACTAATTGAGATTTTTATTACCAGAGATGTATTTTTATATTCTTTGAGGAAAAGAAATTAACGGGTGGCCTTTTTTCTGTTTTTGTCTGAAATTTACCAAAGTTTTTTCCCAGCTCCCTGGGGTCTTCTTCAAGTCTATCTAAAATGCAGTTAGAGCAGAGGCTGTCTTTTGCTTCACGGCGCGTCTGCCTTATGCTTTCATCAGAGGAGTCTAACTCACACAGATGCACTATTTAACAATGCCATCCCCTGCTTTCATCAGTAGGGGGAAGGTTGCAGAGCCGAGCCCTGCAGAATAAGGGGGGCAGGTCCCCTGTGATCGGCGAAAGCTGAACATCGGTGCCAGTTTCCATCTGTCATGATAGCCTATCCTCGAACCTTCAATCTGTCAAAAGCGCACTGCCTGGCTGAAGGCTCCAGGAGATTTGGTGCACTAAACACATTTGACAACAGCATTATCACTGCAAGGAGCCAGCAAAATGCCATCAATGTGTTAATTGTAACTGGCTATGTAAAGTGTCACTTCCCATATCATTTAACACCAGCTTTGCCTCTTTTGCAGTTCCTAATTTTCTACACTTTATAAACATATGGATTGCTCTTGTAACAACAATGTGATCTTCTTAGCAGAGGTTTAATTTTGCTTGGATACACTGCACTCAAGCTTCTAACCGGGAAACAGCGACAGGCATGAAGGGGGCTGGGGAAGAGAAAATACAGGGAGACTTGAGAAACTGCAAGTGTGGGGGAGATAGGAAAGGCCAGCAGGAGTCAAAGCTTCTCACGCAGTGCTGCTGTGATTTTTTTTTTTTTTTTCACATGCATGGAATGGTGGTGCTTTTTCCAGGATGTGTTCTTGCTAATGGGTAAATAATTCTGTTTCTGTTGCAAAGGATGAAAAATGTATATCCAGAATTTGCAGGCAGTGAGTTTTCCTCCATCATAATGTGAACAGTTTTATAATGATAAACATGAGAGCAGTACATAAATAAATGAAAAATCCCCCTTGAAGATGTGAATGGGTTTTTAGCACCCAAGTACCTAATATTCAATTTCTGGTACAACCAGGGCCAGGTGTTAAATTTCTCTAGTTACTGTCACTAATGCAAATTAGATTCTTTTTCTGCTCATAAAAAATCAAATCCACATTAGAAATTAGCTATAAAATGTAATGACTTAAATGCTATAGTGTTTTACAAATCTCCCTGCATTTCTATGGTAGATAATGCTGTAAAACTGAGAGAAGATAATAAAATATGGTAGGAAGTTGAGTTATTTAAAGGTCTTTTGTGACTGCTTACTTAGAAATGTGATGTATTCTTTTACTCTTTTCCTTCCCTGTCCCCTTTCACTGTGGGAAATGAGCACATTTATGATTCCTTTTTTATAAGCTTAGACGTAATCAAAATTCATTTTTAAATGATGCCACAAGAGCTGGAGAAATCATTTGCATTATTGAAAAAAACATCACCCAGAGAAGTTTACAATACCTTTGCAACTTTTAATCATTGGTGTTGTAACCATCCTGAGAAAAGTTGCAAGTGGTTAAATAAAGGGCTTAATTAGCATTTTTAAACTCTTCATTAACAGTATCACCAAATTTACCTCTGCGATCATTTCACGTCTGCACCCACTGCCTTACCCCATAGAAAAATATCCAAATGCAAAGGAGAAATTTTCCTTTAAAACATAGCATTTATTTTTTTTAAATAATCTACAATGCACAACAGAGCAAAATTGAACTGAGAACATAAAAGCTATGCATTTATCAAAATTTAAATCCTAGCAGCACAGATTTAGCAGCCTATTTTACTCTGCCTCTGCCAAGTACCCAATTTAGATCCTTAAATTAAAATCATAATGAAAGTTTAGGCCCCAGTGAATCAAGAGTTTTTACAAAACAAACAAAGTTATGATTAAGCTTAACATTTCTGAACTTAGCTAAAGAAGCTTAGATCACTTGAACAGGTTTGTGTGAAAAATAAACTCCATGATCAAGGAAAGTGGAAGAGAACGGTTTTTAAGCATATACTATGTGCCTGGAAGGGCAGTGCTGCATGAGTAGTTTCATTTAAGTTTTTTCAGTGGGGAAGCTCAAACAGTGTAAATAACTCACACAAGGCCACACAGCTAAGCCCACTCCTCACCTATGTCCTTTCGTCCACCCCTACTCCCTGATGTCTCCTAGAGGAGGTCTGGGAGAGACCACCAACTGAGGGAAGTTGCCTCTCCCAGCCTCCACCTCGGGGCCAGTCTTATCCTCCTTACTCTGTGGCATCCAAGCCAGGGCACTGCCCCCAGGGTGTGGTGACTATGTATGGACTCTTCATCCTAGCTGGGAGAGCTTTAAGCGGGATTATTTCACTCTGCTCTTTGGTTTTCCAAGCACAATATAGCATCTGATCTGCTAGGAAGGCAGACCTTTCACTGGGTGCCTGGTGTTAGAATAGGAAAATACATCACATCTTTCCTAGGAAACCCCATGCATTTCCTAAGATTCATATGCTGCCTTAGGTTCCTGATCTACTGTACTCATTCCAAATGGTTTTCTCAGATTTTCTGTAACATCTATAGAGACTTTGACTTTATACCATCCCTTGGTGAGTGGTAGGGCTTGGTACTCGTAATCAGATGCCTCTACCAATGACCATCAGAAAGCTCTCTTCTGCAGCTTCCTTTTGTTCCCAAGTTATTGTCTCTTTGATCTTCCCATGGATCTAACTTATATTCAGAGTACATCATGAAAAACGCTGAGCTGGATGAAGCGCAAGCTGGAATCAAGATTGCCAGGAGAAATATCAATAACCTCAGATATGCAGATGACACCACCCTTCTGGCAGAAAGTGAAGAAGAACTAAAGAGCCTCTTGATGAAAATGAAAGAGGAGAGTGAAAAAGTTGGCTTAAAGCTCAACATTCAGAAAACTAAGGCCATGGCATCCAGTCCCATCACTTCATGGCAAATAGATGGGGAAACGGTGGAAACAGTGGCTGGCTTTATTTCTCTGGGCTCCAAAACCACTGTAGATGGTGATTGCAACCATGAAACTAAAAGATGCTTACTCTTTGGAAGGAAAGTTATGACCATCCTGGACAGCATATTAAAAAGCAGAGAGATTACTTTGGACCACAAAGGTCCATCTAGTCAAGGCTATGGTTTTTCCAGTAGTCATGTCTAGATGTGAGAGTTGGACTGTAAAGAAAGCTGAGCACAGAAGAATTGATGCTTTTGAACTGTGGTGTTGGAGAATACTCTTGAGAATTCATTGGACTGCAAGGAGATCCAACCAGTCCATCCTAAAGGAGATCAGTCCTGGGTGTTCATTGGAGAGACAGATGTTGAAACGGAAACTCCAATATTTTGGCGACCTGCTGCAAAGAGCTGACTCATTGGAAAAGACCCTATGTTGGGAAAGATTGAGGGCAGGAGGAGAAGGGGACAACAGAGGATGAGCTGGTTGGATGGCATAACCAATTCAATGGACATGAGTTTGGGTAAACTCCAGGAGGTGGTGATGGACAGGGAGGCCTGGCATGCTGCAGTTCATGGGGTCACAAAGAGTCAGACACGACTGAACAACTGAACTACTGAACTGAACTGTTTCATATTTTCTGTATCTGGCAACTATATCTCCTTTTTTTGCCCAGTAGCATTTCCCTACAACCTCCTCCTTTAGGATTTGTGCTTTTTTCCATGTTCCTTATCCAAATCAGCTCTCAGAGGAGGGAGATTCACAGTAAGATATTATAGCTGATAGAATCTACCATGTTTTGCTTTCTTAGGTGTTTTGACATTTAAAATTTCCTATTCCTATAGGAATTTGAGGCCTGTTTTGTTAGGGGTGAGTAAGGCCCTTCCCAGGCTTGACCAGAAATCTTTGATTCAGCCCTCTCTGATGTTGGTCCCTGTAAGTAACAACACATTTTAAATTCTTAAATTATTTATACTGGGTTGAATAGTTCCCTGCCCCCAGTTCATATCCACCTGGAACCCATGAATATTACTTTATTTGGAAATTGGGTCTTTGCATATGTGAGTTAAAATGAGGTCATACTGGATTAGATTTTGATCCTGAACCCAATATGTCTGGTGTGCCTATAAAATTAGAAAATTTGGACATAGACACACACAGAAGGAAAACTGCCATGTGAAGAGGCAGGCAGAGGTTGGAGTTATGCTACCACAAGCCAAGGAATGCCAGCAACCAGAAGCTATGAAAAGGCAAGGAAGACTCCTCCTTTAAAGCTTTCAGAGAGAGCATGGTGGTGGCTTAGTTGCTCAGTTTTGTCCAACTCTTGCTACACAATGGACTGTAGCTCACCAGGCTCCTCTGTCCATAGAATTTCCTAGACAAGAATACTGGAGTGGCTTGCTGTTTCCTTCTCGAGGGGATCTTCTCAACCCAGGGATGGAACCCAGGTCTCCTGAATTGCAGGTGGATTCTTTACGGCTGAGCCACCAGGGAAACCTAGAGAAAGCATGGCCCTGCCAAAAACTTGATTTCGGATGTCTAGCCTCCAGAAATGTGAGAATAAATTTCTGTTGTTTTATGTCACCCAATCTGGCATACTTTGAAACAGAGGCTCTAAGAAACAAATGTAATATCTTTACACCAAAGGCCCAAAGGACTACATAGTGCCATCCACTGTTGTACAACTACTTGTAGAATAAAACTGACTTCATGCAACATATGTTAACTGAGCTCCAACCATGTTCCAGACCCCATGCTCCATGAAAGGGATTCAACCCTTGGAATGAGATATCAGTTCAGTTTCATTACTCAGTCGTATCCAACTCTTTGAAACCCATGGACTGGGGTTCAAAGCACGCCAGGCTTCCCTGTTCATCACCAACTCCCAGAGCTTGCTCAAACTCATTTCCATCGAGTCAATGATGCCATTCAACCATCTCATCCTCTGTCATCCCCTTCTCCTCCTGCCTTCAATCTTTCCCAGCATCGGGGTCTTTTCCAGTTCTTCTCATCAGGTGGCCAAACTATTGGAGCTTCAGCTTCAGCATCAGTCCCTCCGATGAATATTCAGACTGATTTCCCTTAGGATTAACTGGTTTGATCTCCTTGCAGTCCAAAGGACTCTCAAGAATCTTC
This sequence comes from Antilocapra americana, assembly GCA_007570785.1. Taxonomy (NCBI): domain Eukaryota; kingdom Metazoa; phylum Chordata; class Mammalia; order Artiodactyla; family Antilocapridae; genus Antilocapra; species Antilocapra americana. Next base: position 50,493,607 of record ML660200.1, on the reverse strand, counting down.
TCCAACACCACAGTTCAAAAGCATCATGAGAGAGATGCTCAGAGAGAATGTATTCCAGTGGGTCCAGCTTTCTTTAAGAATTTCTAAGTGATAGCTGATCACCCTTCTTTTTGGAGACTCAGTGCTCTAGCAGGTGTTATATTAATAGTGCCATGCTTAGTCACTCAGTTGTGTCTGACTCTTTGTGACCCCATGGACTGCAGCCTGCCAGTCTCCTCTGTCCATTGGGATTCTCCAGACAAGAATACTGGAGTGGAGTGCCATGCCCTCCTCCAGGGGATCCTCCCAATCCAAGGATACAACCCAGGTCTCCCACATTGCAGGCAGATTCTTTACTGACTGAGCCACCAGTTCAATGGGAAGCCCATTGAGTTCAAAATACATGGGTTATTTTGGAAGAAATCTAAAAGTGAGGATATGTGGTTTAATAGAAAGAGGTTGGGCTTTGACAAGTCTAAATTTTATCCCTGCTTCATACCTCACTTATGCAACATTGGGCGAATTATTTAGCCTCTTTGTGTCTTGGTTTCATTATTTCAAAAACGGAGACAAAATGAATGAAAACATTTTTAAAATAGAGATAATAAATATATCTACCTCATAGGGTTTTAGTGGCAGTTTATTTTATGTAAAGTACCTAGAATATTGTTGCCATATATACTCTCAGTTTTCAGCTATTATTTTTCAATTTAAAAAATTACTGGAGGGAAAGAGCAAAGTAGCCAAGATGGTGTGTTCAGGCGCCCTCGTCCCGCGTTTCGTCAATAATGACTATGTCACAGCTGAGCCCAGTTGTAGCGCCGCGCGTGCACGTCACAGGGCGCTCGCTGCGTCACAGGCGACTCTGCGCGATGCGCATACGTGAGCTCCGTGAAGAAAGCGGCAGCGTTGCCGCTGGGCCCTGGCTGCGTCTGTTGGGTCAGACCCAAGAGAAGAGACTGTAGCGTGTCTACTGTTCTGGCCACTGGAGAGGCTTTGTGTTGTGTTATGGCAGCTGCTGCGTCAGCCAGGAGGGAATAAATGTGTCTGCAGTGCTCGAGTCTCCTTCCAGCCTCTTGGCTTACACCTTGTCTACCCTGGGTTCCGCGGACAGCGTGAACAGCCAGACAATTGGCGTCGGAAACAGGATCAGCGATACAGTTATGTAATATGGTCTTAATAAAAATAATCGTTGTTATTGCTGATGATAAAACCACTGTACTCTTGCCAAGGGAGCACAGCTAGTGGATTCAGATTTGATGTCCATATCTGTAATTGATAATCATACTAGCTACTGTGCCCTTGGCCGAGTTACTTGGGACCTCAGTTTTTTCATCTGTTTAATAAAGATAAAGCAGATAACTTCATAGGGTGGTTGCGAGAATTATATGAGATAAGGTCCTGGCAAATAGCAGGTATTCAATGAACACCCACTCTATTCTACCCCAACTTTGCAACAGCATACTACATTTCATGTGGTTCTTGCTTTTGTAAATTACTATATCAAGATTCAGCACAAAAACATAGTAAAAATTCCAGAGCAGCAGTTTAGAAAGTAACAAATGGTTACTTCCAACACATTTTCCTAAAAATGCTAAGAGAGGCTTAAAGGCCTTAAACAAAGGCAAGCTTACACATCTAATGTGTGTGTTTTCTCTATATTAAAATGATACACTGCATAGTCCCCATATTTGCTCAGCTTCATTCTTTAGCCTTCAGAGGCTAGAAACTTTGCCTGGATTTCTTTACTATAATAAGGATAGTGTGATATAATGCCAGTACAGTGAAGTCTTTCTTTTTCTCTGTATAAGCTTTCTCAGCAGCTTGGCTCTCATCACCACCTACTTGCTTCTTCTTCCCTCCCTCTCAGATCTGCTGCCCACGCTCTGGTGTTAATGAGATCGGAAAAGAAGCTATTGGAGAATAGGGGAACTCTGTCCCTTCCAGTCACATTCCCTATCTCTGATAGGCTGCTTTCCCATGGTGAATGGTTTCAGCTTTATTGAAGCTAATAGTGATAGTGCATATGTGGGTTTTGGGGAAGGGAGAATTGATATTCGGATTTCCTAATCTTGTGTATCTGTTAGCTTTTGCCATATAACAAACCATTCCATAAACTTTGTAGCTTGAAACAACAATCATTTATTAACTCACAGTACTGCAGGCCAGTGATAGAGGCTGGGCTCAGCTGGGCAGATCCTTGTGTTGGGTTCACCTGGGTGTTCTCATACAACTGAACCCAGATGACAGGTCACCTGAAGTCTGGTGTGTCTAGAATGACCTCACTCGTGTTTGTCTGTAGGCTGCATTTGGAAGAATGAAAGTAACTGGCCCACAGGTTGTCAGCAGGCTTACCCAGGCTTATTCATATGCTGGTGACCACAATTTTAAGAACAGCAAGGGAGAATATGTCCTAATACCTAAGTCTCTGATTGCATCATATTTGAATGATCACACTGGCCAAAATGAGTCACAAAATCAAACCATATGTGAGGGGATTATTCAAGGACATGGAAGTGGCGTGGAAATGACTTGCAGCCATTTTTGCAACCTATCACAATTAGTATTTCCCATCTTTTCTTCATCCAGTTATCTGGACAAAGTAGAGCATTTGTAAAAGGGCGTTAGGAAACCTGCATTATTTATACATATCAGTAAAAGAGAAGTAGGAATCCCAGGAAAACTAAGTTCCTCAACTTGGCAGAGAAACTTCAGAAGAATTCTCAGAAATAAATTCACTTGGCAGTAGATAAATAAATAGCTCTCATTTAGACTCTCCAGAGAATATTTTGAATAATAAGAATAATCTCTGGATACATTTACAAAATTTTATGTAACTTCATTGAAATATCTCTTTTCCTACAAACATTAATTCAACAAATACATACTGGACATTGAGGTAGGTGTTGATGTGATTCTTTGTCCTCATGAAGGTTAGTGTCCCGTAGGGAAGACAGACAATAAAAATTACATATTCTTAATTGTGACAGTGGAACATGCTGTCTGGGACAGGTAGATCCAGGGGGCATGGCACAAGGTCCCAGCCCAGTTAAAGGGGTGTTAGGAGTCTTTTCTGACCTCTGAAGAATGAGTTGAGTCCTCCAGAAGAGGAGGTGGAAGGAAAGACAGAGCAGAGGCCAGTGTGAGAGGAGGAAGCTATAAGTGGGTGGTGTAGAAGAACCTTTGTCTCTCTGACATGTGAACTCAATGATATGAGACAGGAGACAGGACTGTCAACCGAACTTAAACTACATGTAAGCACAGTGTTGTAACTGGTCGTGTATTACCAAATGTCTGACAGTATCCTGCTCTTTATGATTCTTATTATTTATTGAATAACCAGAATGAGGCATTAGGTCCCCCTCAGCCCAGCTTTCTCTCTGATGCTCAGCAAACCCATGCCGGCTAGGAACTTATGAGACCACGGGGACTTGTAATCTCTTAATGTATGAATTTGCAGGCTTTCTCAAAATGTAAGAGATCTGGCAAAATTTGTCCTGCATGCCCACATGGCAACGATTGGTGGAATACCTGCTTTAGTTTAGACATACCCCAATTTGCCACATCCCCACCTGCCCATTATGTTCCTGCCTGGCCCCTATAAGCATGTAAGTTTGCAACTCCTAGATTTTTCTGTGCTGTTGATTTTAATTTTTAATGTAACTAATAATAATTGCACTCAGGAAATGCTTTCAGCTCTTAAAATGGCAAATTGTTAAGTCAGCATTCAGAAATGCTTTTTCTCTTCTCTTTCTTTGGAATGTTTTCCCTCTGCTTCTAGAATTTTGGTACATCATTGTCACAGAGTTAGTGGATAAAACATGTGTGCCTGTTACCTCCACAGCAATTAGGTCTAGACAGATAATTATCAATGTGCTTTTTTACTGTTGTCTTCATAAGACAGTATCCTTATTTTATGACGATATAGAAGTATATTTTTCTGGTTTCAATTTTGAAATTTTCAATCTTTCAGAGTAATTACAACTGGAGGCACTTTAAAAGATTATACTTTTAATTTTTCAACTGTTGCATTCTTAAAGAAAAACAATCAGTTATATGATTACATGATATATTTTATAACACTTATTAATTAAAATCCAATTTAACAGATAATTTCTATTGTCTGTTTACAATAGATACATACCTCTTCAAGCTTTAGCCACCTGCTTTATTTTCATACCCCCCCTTTCATTTCTTATTTAAATCCTATTCATGTAATCAGGAGTTTCAGAACACTGATATTATCTTTTGAAAAATAGTTTTAAGACAAACTTTGCATTATATCTAGAATTAGCCATTCTATTAGTAACAACTTTTTTCATGTTTTATCTTACGGTAAACGGCACCTCTGTATGAAAGAGAAGCCAGGCATATGTAGCTTTGAATTCTTTCCTTAGATTCTTATAAAAAGAGAAGGGGCAAAATAAGAATAATTTACTTTATTAATAAACTTGACTAGGCATTTAATATAATTATTCCAATACTTTGCTTGTAGAATACTTTTGGGTAAGTGTCCATCTCCTCCAAATAAAATCCTAGTTATTGTCAATTAAATGTAGTCAGGTAATTTTGTCTTTGTTTAATCATTTTAGTGGCATGACTATAAATGATCATTGCTATTCAGCTGAGATGGTCACAGGACTAAAGATTTGTGTTTCATTTTCCTCTTTTTTAGTACACTGTGTCACTGCTGTATCACACCCAAATCCTGATGGAAAATGAAACATAAACAACATATCACTTAAACGTTTCTGAAATGCAAAGCTTCTTTTCTAAATACAAAAACACTCCTGACTAACCAGAGCCCACAATTAACTAAATTGTTTTTATTACTATATGTCTTTCTCAAGAAGAATGGAATGGTACCACAGGGAACAAACTTGTTTAAATGTAAACAGTAATGGTGTATCACCACCACCACCTCTCCAACCCCTCCTGCGCATGTTCAGCTGCACAGAACTCAGGAAACATTCAGCCCAAACTCCTGCACCTTCTTCATCTGCATCTTCACCATGGTCCTTGGTGAGAATGATCCCAGTGCTTCTGAAACACATTGAGGAATAACCTGATAAAGACTGAGAGGAATGGAATGACATGTTTCAGACATGCTTTCAGCAATGGATCAAAACAAGAAAGGCTTTCTTCTTTATCATGGTTAAAAAGACAATTTAATGAGTCAGAGTTTCAGTAACCAAGGTTTTCTGGTTGGATTTGGCTGTGCTCTTTGTTTTATGGGTCGCATGTGGCTTGAGGCTGACACACACCAGGGAGCGCAAAGATGGGACAACCGCCACTTCATTCCACTGAGGGTCGTAGAGCTGAATCGCTACCGTCCCAATCTCAGCACAAGCTGAAGCACTCTGCCCTCCTAAGTTCTCCATACTCCAAAATCCAAGAGCAAGTGAGGGTCTTCATAAGAGGGTTTCTGCCTTTCTCTCCGTTCATGGCCCCCCCCCCCCAACTACTCCCTCTCCTTGAGGGGCTGCCTGCCTCACCTGCTCGCTTAGTAATGATCCATAAGCAGTTCTTCTCAGTCGCTCTCTTGCATTGCAGGAACAGTGGCAGCAACTCCAGAATAACAGAATAGCTTTGTTAGTCTGGTAATTAAGACAGGAGTGACATTCAAACCCAGCCTGGACAGAATGTGGCAAATTACTGTATTCTTTGTGTGAAAAGCTGTTCCCAGTCTGCTTTGTCTGCCCTCTTGGGATCTCATCATCTCCACTAAAACTCAAAATGGGATTTTGTACCCTCTATTCCCTTATCTTCTTTCCCCCTAATATATATCTGCTTTGTGGGAGCTATGTTTGTCAAAATGTGCTCATTTATGGCTTATGGGGGGAAATGAAACCTCAGCTTTCAATTCTTGTTCCTTCAGGCAGCTTTACTAAAAATCTCCTCCTTTTTCCCTCCCTCATCTCTACTTGTGGGGAGGTGATTTGCTAAATAGAATATGTTCTTTATTCTCCCTGCAACATATGAGGCAGGCAAATGGCCACTCATCATTCCTTTCTCAAGTATGTTATGCATACAGTTCTTTCGCAGCTAATAGCTACTTCTATTGTGCATAATTCATCACTGTCAAGGTTCTTTACATTTTATTTTCTCCTTATGTGTTTCATGAGAAATCTGTGCTTCTGCTATTGTGGTCCTGGATTTCATTAGTATAAACTACGTGATACCGAATAAATATATATTCTGTATCACACTCGAGTATGGGTACTTCGCAAAGAACAGGATGTTATTCTATTTGGGTTTTTTTTTTTCCTCATTTCCTTATGGTCTTTTTCTTTTTCTACTAAACCATTATAAAGTGGGTACCCAAGGTATCCTGGGTAATTAGCCATTACAGCACTGTCACAGAGGGTTCCACAGTCAATACAAAGATAATTTGGGCAATGGTGAATGACAGTGCTGTCCAGACTTTTGGGATAATCAAGGACACATCCAGCTGTACCAGACATCTGTCAGACCCATGAATCATTTCAACTGGCTCGACAATCGCCAGGCAGCCCCAGTGAAGGTAAACACTACAGCGAGCGGCACATAATCACACAGCGATACTTGCTCTTGCATAAAACCTGCTTCTGCTGCAAAAGCAGAGCGCTGTGCCGAACAGGAACATTTGTGATCTTTTTGGGTCGGTTTAAAAAACAATAAGAAGAAAGAAAATATAAACCAAATGATTAGGAGAAATAGTATGCTTATTATAGAACACCTTTTTCTTTGCTAAAAATAAAATGTGTGCTCAAGAAGTAGTTTGGAGTATAATGGCCATGATTGGTTTTACGTAATTAACTCTAATTCCAGATTAGTTCAGACTTTTTTATGCGCCTGAGTTCCATGCCAAGAGCTTTTCTGAGTTAACATTGCTTTTATGTCCTTCACATTCAAGGCTCCTCAGCAAAGGTGACAGGCCAGCTGTTTGGGAGCACAGTAGGATGGCCATTTCTTAAGTCCAACAATTTTGGCTACAAGGTCTAGAAATGGTATTGAAAATTTTCTAAAATGAGGATAATGAAACAACATTTAAATTTGAATTAAGTGCAATGTAACTGCCTAAAATTTTTTTGACTGCCTCTATGAGGCAAACCTTTGACATTCACACGTGGCAGTTAGAAACTTCATTACAAACTACAGTTGACCAAGTGATCATGAATTTACTACAGTGATATATAAATATGACCTTGTCTTGATCAGATTTGGTGATATTTCCTAGCTTTCTTAGGTCACCTCCAAATTACTGAGACCTTCACAGCCAAAACCAGGAGCAAGACACTGATCAATTTGTCACTCCCCACCCTTTGTCCAACAAGAATCTGTTCTCATGCACATCACTTTCATGTGTCACTTAACAGACTATCCATTCACAGTTCCTTATAAGTGCTTTAACTATCATACAAATGAGTGTGGAGTGAGCCAAAATGAAGCAGCACAAGAGGGACCTGCAGTAGGGAAAGGGGGCAGATGACCCAGGGCCCCATGTGAGGCTGCAAAGTTGGTTGGGGTCAAGGCAACCTAGATATCTGTCATGGAAATCAGGATCAAAGATGCATTTGTTTTCAGTCTTTCATTATTCCACTAACTTTTCTATCACTTTTTAAAAACAGTCTAAAGAGGTGTAATTGTACTATTTATTTTATATAATTGCACTATCCAAAGTATACAGTTGTAAAACTTGTATACACCTGTGAAACCATCATAATAGTCAAGGTAGTAAGCATAGCCATCACCCTCAAACTTTCCTTATGCCCATTTGTAAGCCCTTCCTCCCACACTTTCCTGTTCCTGCTTCCCTAGGCAGCTACTGAAATACTTTCTGTCATCATAGCTTAGTTTGCATTTTCTAGAATTTATGTAAATCGCACTATTTATATAGTTCATTTATTATGTACTCAGCTCATTTATTATGTACTGTTTTTCTGTATCTAGCTTCTTTCACTCAGAAAGACTTTGAGATTCACCTGTTTTTGTGTGTATCAGTAATTTCTTTATTATCAAATAACGTTCCATTATATGTATATACCATAGTTTATTTATTGCCCTGGTTGGTAGACATTTTGCTTGTTCTCAGTTTTTTTTTTTCTGTTATGAATAAAACTACTGTGAACATTTATATATACCCTTAGTATGGACGTGTTTTCTTTCTATTAGATAGTTAAGAATACCTAGCTGGATTACACTGCCAGATTGCTTTCCAAAGTGTCTGTACCTTTTTAAATCAACACCAGCAGTATTTGAGAGTTCCAGTTCCTCTGCATCCTGACCAACACTTGATATGGTCAGCTCTTTTAATTTTAGCCTCTTTAATAAATGTGTAGCAATATCTATGTGACCTTAACTTTTATTTATCTGATGACTACTGATATTGAACTTCTTTGAAGTGTCGGTTCAAATATTTTCTCCATTTGTCAAAAATCAGTTTTCTTTATGTAACAAGATCTATTTTCTGGGCTCTCTCTTCTGTCCCATTGTTCTATTTGTCTATATTTACACCAGTACCGTGCTGTTTTGATTACTCTAGTTTTATGATAGGCTTTAGTAAAAGGTAGCAGTGGTTCTCCAACTATGTTTTTCTTTTTCAAACTTATTTTGGCTATTCTAAGTCATTTACATTTCCATACAAATGTAAGACTCATCCTATTACTATCCTCAAAAAAGTAAGCTGGTATTTTGATTGAGATTGTATTCAATCTATAGAAAATTTGAAAAGAACTAACATTTTAAGAATATCGAGGCTTCCAACCCACAAACAAGGTATTTTTCTCCATTTATTAAAGTCTTTTACAATTTATCTCACCAACATTTTAGTTTTCAGTGTACAGATCATACACCATTTCATACTTATTGCTAAGTAGATTATAAATTGTATCCACTATGTCTTATTGACGTTTTTACTTCATTAAGTTAAATTATTGGTATTTTTTTACATTTCCAAATCTTTATTGTTAGTATGTAAACATTCAATTGATTTTTATGTAGGCATATCTTAGAGACTGTGAGTTCAGTTCCAGGCCACCACAACAAAGTGAATATCACGGTAAGATGAGTCACATGAATTTTGGGGTTTCCCAGTACATATAAAAGTTATGTTTACATTATATAATACTCAGTTAATTGCACAATAACAGTGTCTTTTTAAAAAGTACATCTTAATTTAAAAATAAAAAACAAAAACTGATTATAGTAGTAATATCAAAAATTACTGATTACAAATTACCACAACAAATCTAATAATGAAAAGGTTCAAAATATTGCAAGAATTACCAAAATGTAACACAGAAATGTGAAATGAGCAAATGATGTTGGGAAAATGGAAACAAGTCTTGCTCAATGCGGGGTGGCCACAAACTTTCAATTTGTAAAAAAATATATCTGCAGAAGTACAATACAATCAAGTATGCCTATATATTAATCTTGTATTTTGCAGTATTATTAAATTTATTTATCTTGTTCTAATAATTTTTTGAAGATTCCATTGAATCTTTGTAAACAAGTACAGTGTTTGTTAATGAAGTGTTAATGAAGACAAACACTGTAAATGAAGACACAAGAAGGCTTTTTCTTCTCTTTTCAATCAGGATGGCTTTTGTTTCTTTTTCTTGACTGATAGCACTAGTTAAAACCTTCATTATAATATTAAATAGAAGTGGCAAGAGCAAACATTCTGGTCTTGTTCCTGATTTTAGGGGAAAGAATCCAGTCTTTTCTTAAAAAGATGTATTTATTTTATTTTGGCTGCACTGAGTCTTCATTGCTGCACTTGGGCTTTCTCCAGTTGCAGCAAAAGGGGTTTACTCTCTCTTTGTGGTGCACAGGCTTCTCATTACAGTGGCTTCCCTCGTTGTGGAATACGGGCTCTAGGGCATGTGGGCTTCAGAAATTGTGACTTGCTGATGCTCAGGCTTAGTTGCCCCATAGCATGTGGGATCTTCCCAGACCAGGTCTCACACCCATGTTCCCTCCATTGGAAGGCAAATTGTCAACCACAAGACCACCAGGGAAGCCCCAAATTCAGTCCTTATTACTAAATATGATTTTAGCTGTAGGTCTTTCATAGATGCCTTTATCAAAATAAGGAAGTTTCCTTCCCTTTCTAGTTTATTAAGAATTTTTACGAGAAATCAATGTTGGATTTTGTCAAACAATTTTTTACGTCTGTTAAAATGGTCATGTAGGTTTTCCATTTCTACTTTGTTAATAAGTTGATTAATTTTCTGATATTAAACCAACCTTGCATTTCCAGAGTAAAACCCCAACTGATATGGTATACTATCTTTTTATGTATTATTGAATTTGATTTGCTATGATTTGTTCAAAATTCTTGCATCTATGTTTACAAAGGACAGTGGTCTCCTATAGTTTTCATTTCTTATACAGGTTGATACTATTTCTTCCTTAAATCTTGTTTTAAACAGTTTTATTGAGATATTCTTTCCTGGAGAATCTCATGGACAGAGGAGCCTAGCGGGCTGTAGTCCATGGGGTCACACTGAGTCGAACATGACTGAAGCGACTTAGCACACATGGTGTAAGGAAGTGTTATCATTTTTTTCTTAGCGCACAACTCACATATCATGCAATTCACCCATTTAAAGCATACAAGTCAACAACTTCACCACACTACACTTGGAGCATTTTGTTTTCCCTCAAAAAACTATCCCCTTTCCTCTGTCTCTGTACAACCACTAATCTACTGTATTTATATCTATAAATTTGCCTATTCTGGGAATCTCATATAAATGGAATCATACAATATGGTCATTTTGGACTGGCAGCTTTCACTCAACATAATGTTTTCAAGGTCATTTTATAGCATATTTCTTAACTTTTTAGTAGAATTCACCAGTGAACAATTAAGCCTGGAGTTTTCTATATGGGAAAGTTTTTAACTACAAATTCAGGTTTTTAGTTGTTTGATAAATACAAGGATATTTAGGTTATCCATTTATTTTGACTAAGCTTTAGTAGTTTGTGTCTTTCAAAGAATTTGCCCTTTTCAACCAAATTGAAAAATGCTCTAAGTTTTTTTTCCCTGGGTACTGCTTTAGTGGCTTCCTGTAAATACACTGCATTTTTATTTTCATTCAGTTTAAAATACTTTAGAATTTCCTGTTTGTTTTCTTCTTTGGTCTGTGGATTATTTAGAAATATTTAATTTCCAACTACCTGGAGACTTTCTGGTTATCTTTCTGTTACTGATTTCTAATTTAATTCCATTGTGGTCAGAGAAATACTTTGTATGACCTAAATCCTTTTAAATATATTGAGACTTAGTATATGGCCTAGTATATTATCTATGTTGGTAAATGTTCCATGTGCCCTTAAGAATAATGTGTACTCTTCTGTTGTTGAGTAGACTGTTCTATAAATATCAACTGGGGTGACAGTATTTTCAAGTCTACTATATCCTTGCTGATTTTCTGTCTAGACATTCTATCAAGTATTGAGAGAGAGGTGGTGAACTTCCTGACTATACCTGTGAATTTGTCTATTTCTTCTTGCAGTTCTCTCAGTTTTTTCTTTATGTATTTTGAAGCTCTTTTATCAGGAGCATAAATGTTGTATCTTCTTAATTGATCCCTTTATGATTCAAACACAATTTGTCCTTGTGGTGTCCTGTGTTCTGAAATCAATTTCGTCTGCTATGAATGTGTTCATTTTGGCTTTCTTTTGAGCATGGCATATCCTTTTCCTTCCTTCTACTTTTAATCAATTAATATTTGTGTCTTTATATTTAAAGTGTAGTCAGCAAACAGAATAAGATCTTGATTTTTTAATCCAATCTGAAAATCTCTGCCTTTAGTTGGGATGCCTAGACAGGAGGGTGGTAAACTGCAACCTCTGGGTCAAATTTGCCACCTGTTTTGTACAGCTTCCAGGCCAAGAATAGTTTCTATAATTTAAAGACCACTGAAATAAAACAAACAAAAAATATGCCACAGAAACCCATGTGGCCACCAAATCTGGCTCTTAACAGAAAAAGGTTGCCAACCCCTGGTTACACTATTTATATTTCATGTGGTTATTGAAATGATTTGGTTTAAGTCTATCATTTTGCTGTTTGTTTTATTTGTCTCATCTGGTCTGCTTTTCTATTTCTAGTGTCCTTGTATTACTTCAGTATTTTTATGGTTCCATTTAATCTCCTTTGTCTGTTTATTAGCCTTAATTCTTTGTTATTTTAGTGATTGCTTTAGCGCTTCTAGTATGCATCTTTCATTTACCACAAATGATATTTTACCTCTTTAGGGACAAGAACCTGAAAAGAGTGTACTTTTCATTTCGGTTCTCCCAATTTTTCATGCTATTATTAATTGTTGTATGTTTTCTTCTGTGCATATGTATATTGTATTATTTTTTATTTAGACAGTCAATGATCTTTCAAAGAGATTTAAATAATAAGAAATACATCTACTTAGCTATGTAGTTACCATTTCTTAATGCACTCTTTATTATTTATTTCTTTGTAAAAACCTATATTTCCATCTGGTACCATTTTATTTTGCCTAAAGGAATTCTTTTAATGTTTCTTAATGCTAGTGATGAACTGTTTCAGTTTTTATATGTTGAAAAGTTTCTTTATTTTACCTTTATTTTTGAAAGATTTTTCACTGAGTATAGTGCTAGCTGACAATTTTTTCTTTCACTGTTAATGTTGCTCCACTGCTTTCTTTTCTGTGTTGTTTCTGAAAGAAGTCTACAATAATTCTTATGTTTTTTCTGTCCATAAAATGTCTTTTCTCTGGCTGCTTTTGAGATTTTTCTCTTTATCACTAGTTTTGAGAAATTTGATTACGGTTTATCTTTTGTATAGTTTTCTTCATGTTTCTTGTGCTTGTTCGTTATCTTCCTGAACTTTCATATGATTCTTTTCCATCAAATTTGGTAACTTTCAGCTATTTTTTCTTTACATATTTTTCTTTTTCCATCTCCTCCCTTTTCATTTATTTTTTAGGGTACTCCAATTTTATATTTATTATGCTGCTTGAAGTAGTCCCATAGCTCACTGATGTTCTTTTCTTTTGTTTGGATTCTCTTGATCATGCACGTTGTATTGGGAATAGTTTCTGTAGCTGTGCCTTCAAGTTCACCCATCTTTCCTTCAACAATGTCTAACCTACTGCCAGCCATTTCTGATGTATTTTTCATCTCACTTATACTCTTCATCTCTAGAAGTTCAGTTTGGGCTTTTAAATATTTTTCATATCTCTACTTACTTTTTGAATGTATGAAGTACAGTTACAATGACTGCTTAGTATTTTCTTATGCTAATTCTAACATCTGTATCTGTTCATGGTTGATATGAACATGGTTGATAATTCTCCAAATAAAGGTCGTGTCATCCTACTTCCTTACATTTCTGGTAATTATTGATCAAACATTATCAATTTTACCTTGAAATTTATTTTGGGATACAGTTGTTTGAAAACTGTATGATCCTCTCAGGTCTTGCTCTTCTAATTTGTTAGTGGTTCCAGAGCTGGCCTCAGTCTGGAGATCATTACTTTCCATATTGAGGCAAGACCTTCCTCAGTGTTCTATCCAATGCTCTGTGAATCACAAGTTTTTCCACTCTGGCTGCTGCCAACAATGCTACTCCTGGTCCTGTGTGAGCAGGGCCCATTGTTCCCTCTAATCCTTTTAGGTGTATTTTCCCCCAGCTTCAGGCAATTTCCTCGTACACATGCACTGATCAGCACTTGGCTGAATACTGGAGGGGGATACGCTACAGCTCTCCAGACTCTCCCTCTGTGCAGCTCTCTTCTCCCCAGTACTCAGCCCTGGAGACTTCCCTCACCTTGATCTCTGGGCTCTCTGCTCTATCTCCCCAACTCTAGGTGCCTGGCGGGCTCCGCTTGGGTCCTCCTTGTCCTCACCACAGCCTGGAATTTCTTTGATGCAGAAGAGTAAGCTGGAAAATCACAGGGCTTACCTCATTGTTTCCCTCCTCTCAGGAATTATTGTGCTTCGTTGCCTGCTGCCCAATGTCTTGAGAACTGTTGTATTACAGATTTTGTCCCTTTATTGTTTCAAGCAGGAAGATAAATCCGGTCCCTGTTACTCCATCTTTGGTACAGAGACTTCTGATTTCTGTCTTCCATGACTATGAGAGGATAACACTTCTATTGTTTTAAGCCATCTAGATTGTGGCAGTGTATTATGACAGCCTTAGGAAATGAACAGAGAACGACCTATATATCCATTCATTAAGTGTGACTCAATCAACCAGTAGGTTAGCAATATTTATTCATCACTTTCCAGGTACCGTTTTACAGATATAGAACTGAGACTAATATTTGCTCATTGTTACCCAGCCAGTAAATGCCAGAACCAGGGTTCAAGGCCAGATCATTTTCATTTCAAATCCAGTTTATCTTTCTATTACGCAACTGGTTAGCAGCCAAACTTAGGGCCAAATAAAATTCTTTCCAAATCAAGGCCTCTGCAGTAGCATGTACACAAAGCACTTGCTCCCACAATTTTTGTTTTTAGTGCACTAGTGAAGATGAACATAGTCAGCTTCTTTTGGTTTAAATCTCTATCGTATCTCTCCTAAGTCCAGAATCCCAGTGTGTTCCAGTATTTCTAGTATTCTCTCCTTATATCAGAACAGGAAAATAGCTGATGTTGTCTGAAACCAGTTCATTTTAATGTTTTACTTCTACTAGGCCATTGGCCTTTTATACCTTTCACAGCTAATTTTAGAATGAAAATTTTCCCTAACCATGAAACAGCAAGACAGTTGGGTAAATCAAGGGACCTTGGAAATAAAGCCCCAAAGTAGTATTTTAGGGACCTGAGGTGAGGAGATCAGCAGGAATGACATCCTAGTTCCCTCATTCATTTATTATTTATTTACAATCTATGTCTCTCTTGAGCCTTTCCTGCATGCTTGCCATTCTTCTCAGCATTGGGGGTGAAAGTCCAGGCCCCGTTCTTGTCTGCTCAAGGAGCTGATGGCTAATGGTGGTGGTGGTGGCGGGGGGGTGTCGTGAGTGAAGCTCACCGGTGCGGACAGTCTTGTGTACACGTGGTGTTTCAGGGTCAGCAGGGCTCATCATTGGCAACAGGAGACAATAGGGCACAGCGGAGACTATAACAAGCTGCAGGAATCCCATTTTTAGCCTCAAAATCTCACTTGCACCTAAAGCACCTGACTTACGCCAGTAAACTGCTGGTCCCAGTCCTGAATGTATGTTGTAACAGGCTAAGCACAGGAAGAAGTGAGAAGGCCAAAGAGGGCATCTAAATAAGATGCTGCCCTGAAGATGAGCCGTGAGGCCCTGCCAGCCATCATTCCCTACTCCACCAGCTTCTCGTGCTTTTTCACCAGGACCCAAAGTGAGACCATAGCATCACAGACAGAGCTCACACCACTCAGGACGTTTAAGTGCATCCTTTATGCTCAGCCTTCATAAATTCTCACAACACAACCCATTATTCACAGATTACAAGCTGTAGAGTAAACATTCAGCCTAGATAAATCTCCAGGGACAAAAAGGGAGGAGCAGAGCTGGACCTGGACCAGAAGGAGCAAGGCTTCAATAGGATGAGAAGTGCAAGGGTAAGGCCACCTGGAGAGGGTGGAGGAACAGGCTGGAGTAGAATAAGTGACATGTGTCCTTTTAAAGAGATGAACTTAGGTTGGACTCTCCATCACTGGCTTTTTTTAATATTCATGTGTTCTTGGAACCATAGGAACAAAGCTGTAGTTGTTTGTAGATCAGCTCCACTTTTTCACTTTTACCTTTTTTCAATGCCAGCAGCAATCTTTAAAACTAAAAGCAGCTCCATCTAGGAAAGGAGTTGTTGTAATGAGGACCATGCCATTTCTGCAAGTCAGGGCTGCAGCATCTCCAAAAACGGCCTCCTTCTCTAACCTCAGAGAATGGTGCCCCAAGATACCCTTTAACCTTCCTAAATCCATAGTGAACAGATTATCCCAAGGGCTCCTTTTCTGGGAAGCCCATGAGTAGCTTCTAAAAGGACATCAAATCTAGAGTAAGTGACTTGAAGCTTCTCAGTAATTATGAGGTCACAGTGGGCACTGCTGAGAGAATTTATTCAGTTTGTGCTTATCAGCTACAAATCATAGATGCTGATATTAACTTATTTTAATGGACACCAAGAAGTACATTAAAGGAGTCCTTGGGACTAAGGAGCAATCACTGGAACTCCAGTGATTGAAGAAGACAAACCGTCCTAAAAGGAAGGGTCACCAGGACTGGATGTTAGAAGCCCCAAATTGGTCAGACTGAGATGAGTTAGTGATGTAGTTAAGAAGAGAGACTGCCAGCCCCACCCCACCCCCCAAAATAAAATACAGAAAAGAAAAACCTGACTTCAAATCCTATCTACGCTACTTGACTAGTTTTTAATTTTGGGTCAATTACTTTACCTCTGTAAGCCTCAGTTTCCTCATCTGATTAATGGGTATATTAGCCCTTCCCCATAGGATTCCTAAGGCATTCCAATGAGATAACACAGTGCCTTGCCCTGTGTCTTGTTTAGAGGAAGCACTTAATAAGCAGGACCTAGAATCACAGTGCCTGAGGAAGATGGCCATAAGTACTAGGAGAGTATAGTGAGTACAGTTGACAGTTATCAGGTGGGAAGTGTGAGGGAGGGAGAGAAGCATGAGGATTATCGCACCCCCAGTACAGCACCTGACTTCAAGTTTCTCAGCCCCGGTTCACGCTGGAATCCTTTTAGGTCAGTTTTAAGGAGTTTTTGTTTGTTTTGTTTTTTAATACCCATGATTGGAGCTCCCCATCCCTGCCTTGTATTTGATTGATTTACATATATATATATATATATATATATATATATATATATATATATATATATGTAAATAATGACCCCTGGCTTCTTGACCTGAATAACTAGGACTAAGTAACCACTTCCTGAATTGGGAAAGACTATGGGAGGATGGAACAGCCACTTTGAACCCAGAGGTGAGTGCATGAAGCACTCGGGCTATAGGGTTGTATCTGAGGCCACCCCTGCCTTTCTGGATCCCACTAGAGGGTGGGGACCACAGGCGTGTATACAGACTGACTCTGCAAGTGTGACCGTGCAGGGCTATAGGAGCACTTGGCCCTGGGAGCCACAACACTCAGAGATGGAAGAGACTAACCCTGCTTGGGGAGATCTACAGAAAGATCCTGCACTCAGCCGTATGTGGGATAAACTGAGAATGACACCACATTGGAGGGGGAGGGAGGGAATGGGCTGGGGACCATAGCCAGGCAAGTTATTGTAGAGGAGAGGAATTAGGAAACCTGGGTAGGACCATGAGAACACGCCTTGGGTCAGCCCTGTTCTTCAGTGTCTCCCCTGCAAGCATGTTTGTTTTGCTTTTGGCCCCAGAGCTATTTGTAAACAATCTGCCGCTCTCCAAAGTTCAAGGTCAACTTGCCCTTCACTCATGTGGCCTTTGGAGTCTCTTATTTTTGACAAGTAAAAGGACTAAATGGAATTTGATGGATATGTCACCTTTTTAACTGCCACAGTCTCCTCCAACTTCTTTATAAGCAGTTTCTTGCTGCTTGACTTTCTGAACTCCATCGCTGATCCAGATACTGATTCACCAGATCTTTTAGTCTTCTTCTGCCTTGATTGCCTTCACTGAACACTGGTTTTCCCACAGATATGGAAGTTACATAGTTATTAGTAAACTGAAATTTGCATAATCTTTGCAGAAAATTCCTTACATTATGCAAAGATACTAAGACAGTAGTGCATCTTTGTTATGCAGCTCAAACTCTTTTGTAGGACATCAACCTGGATAAGTAATTCATTTTTATTTAGTTTTGTTTTGTAGTTTCCCTGAGACTTTCTGTGAGGTCAGCAATTTGCTTTGCGTTCCAGCTCCAGTTTTTCAAGGACCCAGCACTAACTATCATATTATGGGTGGGCAGGAAAGGGCACACCCATACAATCTGAAAAACACTCTGAAAAACAATCTAAGTTTATCTTGTTATGCCGATTTCTGTTAGACATCTATGTATCACAATATTCATATGCCAGAAATATACATCTATGTTCGTATATATGTATGTATATAATTTATTATTGTGAGAGAGTGGTAGCTATGCTTCCAAGCCTTACCACAATGTACAGCCCTAAATTAACCTTCCTGGCAAGCTTCACACCCTCTCTGTAGAGTAAATTTCCATGTGAAAGCATTTAGCCGAGTTTAAATCAAGTCCAAAGATTTAACAATCCAGTATTGCCTTTTCATAATCTGCTTTAATTGTTATTGATTTGTATGTTTGGAAAGTGCCCGGAGGTGATAAAGGCCTCCCGTCTGTTATGTTGTTGACCATTTGCTGGTTGATCTCTAGCTCACCCTTGGCTCTTCAATCGGTCTCTCTTTAGTACTTCTACAGATGGTTATACCTCCTGCCCCACAGAGGTCCCCACTCTTGTAGTAAATCAAATCATCAATAAAAAACAAACTGATAAATAATAGGCAATTAAATAAAATCAATTATTCAAAAGCAGATTTAATATGGAAAGGCAATTAGAGCTTAGTTAGCAGTGAATATAAATTTATATGTATATAAATTTATAAACCAAACAGGACAATCAAGGAGAAAAGGAGAATTTCACCCAGGTCTTGAGCAGAGTACTATGCAATACCCCTTCTATTCTGACCTGGGATGAGTCTTATCTCCTCCAACTTGCCTGGTTTAGGCTCCCAAATTTTCAGCAGGAGTCAGAAATTTTAGTTATCTTTTGGTCTTTGAATGACTGGAAGCAGTAGGGGAAAAAAGCCAATTGTAGTCATGCTGTGGGGAGAAGACTGATATTTTGGTGATGAATGAACTTAAATTTTTACAGAACTGTCTAAATCTACCAACTAATTTATAATCATCCCCAATAACTTTTCCTCATAATGTCATTATTTATATTTGTGCATATGAAAAAGATAAAGTTTAAAACTCATTTAAACTAATTCTTGGGGTTGAGGAAAAGAGACTGAAGGCAAGTCTTTCCTTCTACAATAGGAAAAGAATAACTCAGCTGCTATGTGAAATAAGGAAAAATCAAATCTTGAGATTTGTGGATCATTATGAAGCTGTAAAAATGAACAATGGCAGGACTTTAGAATATGTGACAATAAAATCTCTCTTCTTCAATAACTTGTGTAGAAACCATTCCATACATGTGTTCTAAAGCTGTTCTAGTTTACTTAGATATAGTTTAAAATGTAGGTTCAAGTGGGAAGAAAGGAGGAGTGATTTCTCTTTTTAGAAATAAAGCAGCTGGGGATATGTTAGCATGGTAAAATGAAAATACTAAGCAAATTAATGAAAATTAACTTTCTACAGCTTAAACCATAAGTCAGCAAGAGATCAGTACTAGAGTGAGTATGCAGGACTGTGTGCCTGGCAACCCTTCAATTGTGGAAAGGGAAGCCTTGGGGCCAGTGCATGTGCAGAGGTTAGGAAAGAGAAGATCATCCAGATAAATGCAGTTAGTCCAACTGCATGCAGCCAAGAACCAACTTCAAGGCAAAACTGGTTCACTGGGGGGAAAGAAGTGGTTGGTGAGGGATTCAAGAAGTGACCCATTTAGGATTAAATGCAGATTGTCCCCAAACAAATACAGCAAGCAAACAATAAAAAGTAAATACATTCATGCCTTCTTTCTTCTAAGTGATCAGGAGGCCCATAACACCCACTCTATTCAATTTTGAAGCAAGTCTGCTCTGAACCCCTGAAGCACTGAAATCACTTATGGCTTTGCCTCAGAAATGCTTTAATTCTAAAGGAAACTATGAATTTTCCATATAAGTGGGAGAGAAAAATTGTGGGTTTTATCATTTTCTCTGAATCACAATTTATGCTTTTTTATGCAAATTCCTTTTAGTTTCTCAATAATTCAAACAAGTGAATTTTTGAATTTTAATGTATTTTTCTTGATATTGAACAGTCATTCCCTACTTAGGGTTGACTTTGCATTTATTTTTGAAAGCCAATGAGTTAAGAAATGTAACTCAAAGTTGTGAAAAATTGCTGCATTATAGTGATGCATCTACATTGTGATGGGCTGGGAAGTAAAACTAATAAGCAATGGAAAAAAAAAACAGAAAAGCAGCTTAAGTCATTTTATACACTATATATTGCTTTTGGCTCTAAGATTTGCCTGTTTACCCAGTTAATTCCTAAAATTTGTTCTTGTTGTTCAGTTGCTCAGTTGTTCAGTTGTTTGTTCAGTTGTTCAGTTGTTTGTTCAGTTGTTCAGTTGCTCAGTCGTGTTCAACTCTTTGTGACCCCATGGACTACAGCACACCAGGCTTCCCTTCATTATCTCCTAGAGTTTACTCAGACTTGTGTCCATTGAGTCAGTGATGCCATCTAATCTTCTCATCCTCTTGTCGTCCCCTTCTCCTCCTGCCCTCAATCTTTCTCAGCATCAGCATCTTTACCAATGAATTAGCTCTTCGCATCAGGTGGCCAAAGTATTGGAGCTTCCACATTAGTCCTTCCAATGAATATTCAGGATTGATTTCCTTAAGGACTGACTGGTTTGATCTCCTTGCTCTCCAAGGGACTCTCAAGAGTCTTCTCTAACACCAGTTTGAAAGCATCAGTTCTTCGGCACTCAGCCTTCTCTATGGTCCAACGCTCACATCCATACATGACTCCCGGAGAAACCCTAGCTTTGACTAGATGGACCTTTGTCAGCAACTGATGTCTCTGCTTCCTAATGCTGTCTAGGTTTGTCATAGCTTTTCTTCCAAGGAGCAAGGGTCTTTTAATTTCCTGGCTGCAATCACCATCCACAGTGAATTGGATGTAAATAATGGAGAAATGGAGAAAATAGTCTGTCACTGTCCATTTTTGCCCCTACTATTTGCCGTGAAGTGATAGGATCAGATGCTGTGATCTCAGTTTTCTGAATGTTGAGTTTTAAGCCAGCTTTTTTATTCTCCTCTTTCACCTTCATCAAGAGGCTCTTTAGTTCCTCTTTGCTTTCTGTCATTAGGATGGTGTCATCTGCTTATCTGAGGTTATTGATATTTCACCCAACAGTCTTGAATCCAGCTTGTGCTTCATTCAGCACAGCATTTTACATGATGTACTCTGCATAGAAGTTAAATAAGCAGTGTCTCTACAGCCTTGACCTACTCCTTTCCAATTTGGAACCAGTCCATTGTTCCATGTCTGGTTCTAACTGTTGCTTCTTGACCTGCATACAGGTTTCTCAGGAGGCAGGTAAGGTGGTCCAGTGTTCCCATCTCTTGAAGAATTTTCAGTTTGTTGTGATCCACACAGCCGAAGGCTTTAAAGTAGTCAGTGAATCAGAAGTAGATGTTTTTCTGGAGTTCTCTTGCTTTTTCTGTGATCCAGTGGATGTTGGCAATTTGATCTCTGATTCCTCTGCCTTTTCTAAATCCAGCTTGTAGGCTTTTGAGCATGACCTTACTAGCGTGTGAGATGAGCACAATTGTGCAATAGTTTGAACATTCTTTGGCATTGGCCTTCTTTGGGATTGGAATCAAAACTGACCTTTACCAGTCCTGTGGCCACTGCTGAGTTTTCCAAATTTACTGGCATATTGAGTGCAGCACTTTAACAGCATCATCGTTTAGGATTTGAAATAGCTCAGCTGGAATTCCATTACTTCCTCTAGTTTTTTTTGTAGTATTGTTTCCTCAGGCCCACTTGACTTCACACTCCACACTAAAATCAGAAGGATATATATATCCAATTTGAGGACCCAAATTGACCTTTCCTTATGTTCTTTTTTCTTTTATCTCTGGTCTGTTTAATAAATATGTAACCATGCTTGGAAACACTGGAAAGGAATGCCATCAGCCCCTATTCCTATGCCTAGGCAGGTATAACTAACTGGTCATGACACTTTCTCCAGTGAGTTTGGTCAAAGACACACAATTCTATGCAGTATTCCAAGCAGCCACTCCAATTGGTTGAAAGAAATCAGTCCTATTTGATGTCTTTGGCCCAGAATCTCAGCTTCTGAAATTTTTAAATGCATAAGAAAGGCTGAGAATTATACCATGGTTGTATTTTTTCATAGCTTGTATGTATGTACTAGAAACTAGAAAGAAACAATAAAGGAAATGGTAACATTCACAGAATCTAGTGCCTATTCCATTGCTCTTCACTAAATGGATTTGTACTATGTCTGTTGCTATTTAAGTGCAACGTAATTACATATTATGGAGTCTATATACTACTTTAATAAAGGTTATTATTTTGGCTTTGCCATAACTATTTTTGTTTCATTAAAGTGCATAAATACTTTGGGGAGGAATGCTTTCTTAAGATGAAAAGATGGTTTTTAATTATTATGGCTTTCTTTGCTTGGAGCTGATTTCATAATTAACACATATTAGAGTCAAATGCAACCATGTATTTTATGCTCACTGGAGTATACAAAATTTAACTTCTCTCAATGGACTGTTTGTGCAGTAACATTTTCACAATGGCCTCTGCACACTCTAGCAATGGTAACATTTTGTTGATGTGCTAATCTATACAGTCTTTGGGCTTATCTGGTGGCTCAGATGGTAGAGTCTGCCTGCAATGCAGGAGACCAGGGTTCATTTCTTGCCTGGAAAATCCCATGGATGGAGGACCCCAGCAGGCTATAGTCCATGGGGTTGCAAAGAGTCAGACATACTTAAGTGACTTCAATATTCACTATACCATCTTTATGATCAGAGGTCAATTCTTTGCAGAATTTATGCAATGTCACATTATTAAACTTCATTTTAGGAATTCAAGAATCAGATGAGACTGACTAATCAGCAGATCCAACATAAAGGGCTGGGATCAGAATGAAAAAGGTATAGAATTGTGTTACTGACTGTTAATACAAGTTTCAAATCTAAAGCTCTATGTTCTTAATTTTGCTATTGTTATTCATAGAAGAACCTGGCTAGTTCTTCACCAGACCCATTTTCTCATCTTCCTGGGCACACAACTGGACTACATCTGCCAATCTAACTTGCACATGAAAATGGCCATGTAGCTCAGCTCCAGCCCATTGAATGAGAGTGAAGTAGCGCAAGCCACTACCAGACCTAACTCATAAAAACGCCCCAGACGCGCCCTGCAAGTCCTTTCCCCTTCTTCCAGCTTGATACAGAAGAGCACAGTAATCTTGGAAGTCAAGACTGAAATAAAATCATAAGTTGGAAGAAGCCAGAATCTCTGAGATACCACAAAAGAGAAACATTCATCTGAGCTTCACAAAAAAATCAGACATATCTAGCTATTATACATTATTGGATGTGTTGATTATTGCCTCTAGTATTATAGCTAATATATAGTTATCCAAGCAACTCGTTAGATAAGTAGTTCTCCATACAGGTATGGGCTTCCCTGGTGGCTCTGAGGGTAAAGCATCTGCGTGCAATGTGGGAGAGCCAGGTTCGATCACCGGGTCAGGAAGAACCCCTGGAGAAGGAAATGGCAAGCCAC
Source organism: Antilocapra americana (assembly GCA_007570785.1). Classification (NCBI taxonomy): domain Eukaryota; kingdom Metazoa; phylum Chordata; class Mammalia; order Artiodactyla; family Antilocapridae; genus Antilocapra; species Antilocapra americana. Next base: position 50,470,163 of record ML660200.1, on the reverse strand, counting down.
TCCACTACTCTTGCCTGGAAAAGTCCATGGACAGAGGAGCCTGGTAAGCTACAGTCCACGGGATTGCAAAGAGTCGCACACAACTGAGCAGCTTCACTTCTCATACAGGTATAGGGAAGAGGGGGAAAAAAAGGAGATGGAGTTGGGAGTCTCATAACTTCCTAGGTAACCTTTCCATCTGATCCTCCCTAGCCTAACAGATTCTCATTCAAATTCCTAGCAGGAAAAGCCAGGTTGGGGGCCATGGAGGGAGTTGGAGAGGGGGAGGAGGAGCGGGGAGTGGCTAGTGTTGTAGAAAGAACAATACGTCAAGGAGACTGAGACAAGGAGAGTTTAAGTAACTTGCTCAACATCCCACAGCTAGGAACTAGCAAAGCCAGGATTCAGACACTATTACTTTAACTCCAGAGCCCACATTTCTATCGACCATTTAGTCTGTCTCCTAATTCCTGCTTGCCATGGTTAGACGACGTAGTTTCCACTGGATTTCTTTAATGTGGTGAGCTCTGGATTGTTTGTCAGTGCAAATTCTACTGAATAGTTTATCTACAATAACATCCTAATGTTCATTTTCTAGCACACATCCAACTAGCAACTTATTTTCTCTTGATAAAAAATGAACATTTTTGTCAGAAACAGATTTAAAAGGCAGATCTGCTGGGGAGAACATCATTGTACACTCCAAAACCATATGCATGACTTGTGAACTATCTTGCTACTGCTTCTTTACTTTCCCTGCTTCATTAAGAATTGACTGTATAGGAAAGGGAAATAGTTTGTTCTAGCACTAGACGTATGTTGCCACCAGTAAGCCTAGGTGGCATGTCTTCAGGAACCACTGGATCATTGGAAATACCCCCACACCCTTAGGGGGTACTGGTGAGCACAATGGTGAAACAACATAAGCTTAGAGTTCCATACAAAAACCAGGGTTTGAATCTGAGTCCCTCCAGTGGCAAGCTCTTACTGTGGGCAAACTTTCCCCTTCATTTACAAATGGAATGGATGGATGGATGATGATGGTAGTGATAGTCATTTTCTAGAGTTGTTGGAGGTTTTATAAGATATTACATAAAAGTGTATAGGAATTTTTCTAGAAATATTCCCTATTGCTATTATTCTAAAGACTGTTGTGCTAAACAGCTAAAAAATGGAGGCCCAAAGGACCAGTTCCAGTCTGAAGGTCCCAGGGGACATATATTTTAAAATATTAATTATATGTTGAAGACAAATGGGACAAGGTGGTATAATGAGGAAACTTAGAAACTGGCCAAACATGGCACAGATCCTGCTCCTGACCCTATCAACCTGGTCTTCAGCAAATCATGTCACCTCCATGAGGCTCAGTTTCTTCACGTGTAAAATGAACTAAGAAATGCAGAGGTTTTCTTTACATGTCAACCCTTGATGTATATTTTCTTCTGAATGTTGCTCATTTATATGAAACACAGTTTTCTATACTATTGTTAAGCTAAGTATTAGCTATTTGAAAATTCAGCAACTCAGTTGGCTAGGAAAGAAGGAAAATGGTTTTTATGGCAATTATTGAAAATGTTCTCTCTTGATTTGAAAGGCTAAAGAAACAGCAAAATATTCAGACTTTCACTTTTTGCCCTTTATCCACCTCTTGACTAACCAGTATGGAGTTGACTGCCTACCTGACTCCATCCTGGGGGCATATACTTACAGCTATTGCAATAATTCCCCATAATCTATCAAAAAGTACACCATTTCTAGGTGAGAAAAATTACATGGTTACATTCATTGTTTACTATTTATTTAAAATATTTTACATGCTCAGATCTTGGTTACTAAGTAACATTTCACACTAGAAAAAATTGGAACACCTTTGAGAAATGACTGGAGTAGCAAAACTACAAGATACATCTGAAATAATTTTGGTCAGAAAGGAAGTGATCAAATTATAATGTAGACATGTCACAAAAGATACAGGAGCCAATCTGAAGAGATTCTAAGTGGCCAAATCTTGGACAACTTGAGCATCAAAATAAATAACAAATAGTAAATCATAGAATATATGTGGGTCTAGAATTCACATTGATTAGAATAAATAAATAAATGGAAAGTAAATGAGGGAAAAGGAAAAGCTTATCTTTACAGTAGAATGCATGCTTATGTAGAAAAATGAGTTAAAAATCACCATTTGCAATCATAGCAATAATCGGGTTGATCAAGAATTATCAATAAATGCTAATAATAATGGATGAAATCATGATGAAGAACAGGATATTTTAATAATTTTAAAGTATTTCCCTACAAACTACGTATAAATTGCAAATGGGAAAATAGCAATTTCATAAGAGGAAATCTGGCAGTCACCATCTTAACCAATTTATTGACATTTACATCACTGCAGATACTGGGAAAAATTGGCATCTTGTGATTCTTGATATGATTCACTAAGAAGGACAAGATGACCTCTGTGGTATCCCTGCCAAAATGTGTAAGCTGAATCCAATTCTGAGGGCACATAAGGTAGATCCAAACTGAGGGACATTCGGCAAAATAGCTGGCTTGTACACTTTAAAAAATTCAAGGCTGTGGAAGACAAAGAAGGCTGAGGCACTATTACAGATTAAAAGAAACTAAGATTAGAAGTGACAACTAAATGCAATTAAGAATCCTGGATTGGATCAGGGTAGGAGGGTGTGCAACTGGCAAAACTTCCATATGGACTGTTGACTAGATAATTGTATTATATTTAATGTTGAATTTCATGATATTGGTAGTTGTACTGTGGTTGTATAAAGAATGACTTCATTCTTAGGAAATAAATGGTGAATATTGAAGGGTAAAGAGGCATGTCTGTTACCATCAGATCGTTCAGAAAATTGTATCTACACCCATATATCTATTAACCTATCTGAGAGAGAGAAATGATAAGGCAAATGGATGAAAAAGAAACAAAACATTATTATGTATATTTTTTGCTTGAATAATATACTAATGTTCTTTGCACTATTGTTATATCTATATCAAAATTAAGAGTTACTAATAGGTAAATAGAATCTATTGTGCTATTTACATTTTTTTTAATGTACATTATATAATACATTTGAAAGAACGTTGGATTTTGGCCTAGGATTATATCTAGACTTTTTACATTCAGCCAGAATGGAATTAGCTCTTCTTATAAGTCTTTCCATTACAATTCGTATTTTTCTGGTCTATAACCTTGGCATCCAATAGGAGCATTGCTCTCAGGATTAAGCTTATCTTTTCCTGGGTTTGGGCTCTAACATCAGCTGGCACAATGCACCTCTACTTTGTCCATACAAACTGCCTTCCAGGTAATAGAGGCATAGTATATTTACCTCATTTAATTCAGTCCTTATAGAATTCTTGAGTGCTAGTCATCAGGTCTTCATTTCACAGATAAGGAAACTAAGGTTCAAAGACATGAAGTATTTTGCCTTGAGCTTGGCCCCAAGGCCACACTGTAATAAGTGGTGGGGCAGCTCTCCAGGCCTAGACTGCACTCACCACACTGCACCACACCACCTGCTCTGCTGAATCTGGGTTTCCAATGGAAACTTGCTCCAAGAACGGTGGGAGAAAACTGTCATCTCAAAAGATACGAGTGCTTTCTGTTCTGAAAGAATATACTGTTGTTTTTTTCAACTACCAGAATAAATATTATACTTAGAAAAGTTACCTTATAATTAGAATAGAGATCTTTGAGAAGCAGAGATCACAAGAGGTTCATATTTTAAGTTCTACTTGAATTTGAGTAGTATGGCATAGTGGGGTAATCTGGGGGTATTTCATACCTTGTGTATGATGTGGACAGAGTTGTATCTTTGCAGACCTTGGACAGAGGTCTTAGAACAAAATGTGTGCCCAATAAATCTTTAGTGTGTGAATGAGTGTGGATTTAGGTTACCTGGGCCTTCAAACTATGGTGGGTTCTTGTGGGAATATGTTCATCTTGACTGATTGGTTGTTGATAGGACATCAAGTACTGAAACCAAGAAGATTTCAAGAATCTGTAGGCCTGATCTTCAACTCTCAATGGAGAAAAGACTGTAAAATGGAAACTCAGTTGAGTGGACTCAGAGGTTTATCCTGGTCTGGTGTGGACATGTTGTTATTCAGTCTCTAAGTCATGTCTGACTCTGCAACCCCATAGACTGCAGCACACCAGGCCTCCCTGTCCCTGACAAGGTTTTATTTTAAAAAGAATAACCCCAGTATTAGGAACTACAACAAAATAAAAGGAGCCATCTTTTCTCTCTGTGACTGGGAAGAGTGAGAGGAAAGCACAGCTATTGGTTACACACCTTTTCTACTAATATGAGAAAATGAATATTCACACTAACAATCATCCTGAATAAAGGGAAATCTTTGGGAGGAGGTAGAGAAGGCAGGCCAGCCTAAACCAAGGCAAGGAAAGATGCTTCCTCCCTAATGGGTGATCAAGTGGTTGGACTAGTTGGAGATCTAGCCCTTAATCCTAGGAGTCTAGAAATGTTTAAAGCACCATTAGGTGTTGGAAAGAACGTGGCTTCATTTTAGGAGACATCCAGGAGTGGGCTGGACTAGAAATTGTACCGTGGCTGGCCAAAAAAATGTTTCTGTCTAATTGGGAAGGGAAGAAGACCTACAGGTGAGCCTAGAGGTAGCTTTTACAGGAACTCCATGAGAACAGGCGAGGGTCTTAGGCTTCGGAGGAGTTCATAACAAATTGTAAAGAGTTGTGATGTGCTTCCACTAACCCAGAGCTTTCAGAAAAGTCTTGTTCTGATATTCAGCTGAAGTTCAATGATGCATTGTAGATGTTTAGAGGGGAGGAAGGTCAAGGAAAGGGCTTCTCATCCATGCTAAGGTACGAGTGAAACGATCAGTTTGCTGAAGTTTCCTTGGTGGTAGGAACACAGTGTGGGAACAGGCTGAGAACTGGAAACCCAGAAGGAGGTTCTCAGCCTTAGTGGGAGTAGTGGTGTGCAGGCAGTCTGGAGCCAGACAGTGCTGGCTGGAGGACCAGGGGGCAAGCAGGAAATTAACGAGGTGGATTTGGAGAGTGTGTGAACTGCCATATACCCGAAGACTCATCTGAAAAACTGGCCAAGACTTGAAAGAGAGAGAGGCTGGTATTCAGAAAGCTGAAATTAAAATACTAAAAAAAGAATCATTAGTAGCTCCATTCCAGCATGTTGGGGATAGACACACCAAGATTTAGGGGAAGTTATGCAAATTTTTCTATATTGATACTCATCTATAAGGACACACTAATTACTCTAATTTAGCACAACAAAGAGTAAATCTGATCTAATAAATTATTTGTACTGAAGTACAAATGCCTCATTATTCAACGTCACAAGAAAGTAGAGGTATATTAAGATTTATATCCCTGTTGAAGCCTGCCATTCAAATAGGTGCATGTTGCTTATTATTTAGAAATATAATTATTATGCATGAGACTCAGCTTGTTTTGGCAGTCATTGGCTAAGTAACTTTGTTCATAAGTATGTTAGTCATCATTAGGATAAAGTACATGGTAGTGATTGATCTGGGTATGAATTTGGAGAAATATCAGCTCTTTAGGGACTGCATAATGTAGGAAGACATGGCCAAAGGAGGTAAAGAAGGCTCTTGGCATTAAAATCAGCCCTCAGATCTACTGTGGTACTCATTTATAATTTGTGAAACTAGATGATTCTCCACTGTATCTAGCAGCAACATACTTGGGACCTGCCACCTATTGATATTGTGGATCTTCCCTTTTTCTACCTATAATCTGCTTCCACCATGATATCCTGCCTTTATACCACTTTATACCTAACTCCAGCCCTGCCAAGAACAGTCCCCAGGGTGTTCTCAAATTTATGAATCTTCTCCCAGGACCTGGAGCCCTGGGAAGGGATTCTTGTGTTCTCACTCCTGGGGATAGCCCCTTTCTGTATGTTTTCATACCCCATACATCCACAGACCCCACCATCGAATTCTGCCTCCCACGAATAACCCCTCAAGATTTAAGTCACCCGTCATCTGAGTCCAGTTGAATGCTGCTGATTTTCATATTCATTTAAGCCAGATTTCACTTCAGTGTGTAAAAATACATAGAGTGGCCAAATAATCCTGGTGTGGTGAACACATCATGGCTCTGAATTAATGGAAGTTGATCCTTCAGTGAGCTGTTAGCTTAGCTCTGTTCAGTAGCTTTCATGTGAATTTACCAGGGGTTAGTGGGGTGGGAGAGAGTGAGGATAGATGGAGCCACCTCAAGCCTGCAAAGTGGGCTGAGAGTCTCTTGTCAAGTGAGAGCATACGCCATTGTTCCATGTAATTCTAGGAGCTCTCACCAAATAGTTATGCCAGGAGAATCTGGTCTATTGAACAAGCAGACAAATTGCATCGTAGCTTTTCTTTGATGAGTAGTTATAGGGACACTAGGTCTCCAATCTTTGAATAGTGGATGGGATTTACTTTCATGCCATGTGGTTGTCTGTTGTCTCACATGTTCATTACACTGCTCTGAGGGGAGGACCCTTTGCTCTTATTTTGCTGGCAGGCAGATCTTGATCCCACCCACCCATTTAACTCTTCCATTTTACCCCAGGAAGGCTAGCCTTGCTAAAAATTCCCGTCGCTGGTTTGATGTGAAGTTATATACTGAGAGAGCCTTCAGTGGAGAAAGAAATGGAGAGAAAGCCAGTAGACCAGATGAAATCCAATTCTTTGAGCTGCTTGGAATGTCTTCTTATTACACATGATACTCTTCCTGTCAAAAGGGGAAAGTATATCATAAATCCACACAAAGCTGACTTGTGTCTATTACATACCCTTCTAACACCATGTCAAGAAATTGCCTCAAGGTTGGATAAGTTCCAGAAATACATCTTCTGGGAAAAGAACATAAACACTTCTTATTTTAAGTTTCCTTTTAATAGATGAAAACTTTAAAGGCATTTAAGGGAAGCATAGCTACTTTAATTTAAAATGTCTTTTGCTTCTGTCAGTTTAAATTAAGTCCCTAATATCTAACCACAATTTCCTATATTTAATAATACATAAAGCAAAATAATTAAAAAGTATGTACACATGCTGAGAGAAACACCGTTGAGTAAAACACTGACTTTAATCCCTGCCTCTGTTGATGAAATGTGTTGAAACCAGGCAACTCAAAGCAAATAAACACAAAGGACATTGATAAAGACTGTTCTCCACTTTGGCTCTCTCTCCTGAGCCCCAGATGTCCATACCAGCTATTGACAGGACCTTTCCACTTGTAAGTCCTTAAAGTAGGCTTCATGAACAACATTCAAAACCAAACTAATCACCAACCCTACTGTGAACCTCATTTTATGAATGAGAACACCGTGAACCATGTGACCTGGGAATCATCCCTGACTCCTCTCTTGCCTTCAACACACCAGCCACACGGCCACACACGCACACGCGTGCACACACATCACACACAGGTACACATACCTATCTAATCAAGCTGCACGTCTACTGCTACCACCTCACCCAACCTTGTCAGCCACAGTGACAGCATCCTAACTGCTCTCTCGGCCTTCAGTTTTGCCCCTTTGCAGTTCATTCTCCACGCAAATCCAGAGTGATCATTTTAAAACAGAAACTTGATCATTGCCATTCCTATTGTAAAATGTCAGTAGCTTCTCTTAGAAAATATTTGGAATAAATCTTACATTCTTTCCTGTTATTTACAAGTCCTGTATCTCTGGTACCAGGCTTCATTGCTTCCGTCTCCTTGCCTTCTATGAGCTAGTCTTAGCATGTTAGATGCACCTCTACCATATATGTATGTTGGGAGTACCTGTCTCCTTCTCTGTATTCCTCACTAGGATAATATGCATCATCCTCATTTCAAATCCCCAGAAGCTGGCACATAGCAAATACTGCATAAATACAGAAGAAAGAAACATGGGAAGGAAGTATATAGCTGTGAATTGTCTTCATTAGTCCTTGGGAGATGGTGTTCTGCCTGTGAGCTTAGGGACAGAGATTCCTTTGACACTAATGTAACCACACTCTTCTGAGATGTTCTGCAGTTGCAGAATTGAAGAGAGACTTACCCAGATCTATCCAAACCCTGCCCCCATCTGCCTAGGTCCAGAGGCTTACATTGATGATTACCCCATACTAAGTTATAAATTCTTTGAAGTCAAGATCCATATCTAATTCATCTTTGCATTCCCATGACATCCACTACAACATTTTCCATAAGCAAGGTATTTAAATCATACTTGTTGAGTGAATTAATGAAAGAATGAGAAGCCAGAATCAGGAGACCTACAAACGCATCCTCAAAAAGTCATGGCTTGGGCTTCGCTCACATAGTGTTGCCAGTGAACTGGATTGCCCACAAAGCCAGCACCTGCACTGGTCACCTCACCTCTCACCATACTGGCACTGATGTGGTCCCAATTACTGGCAGTCACAGGGTAGGGAGCAAACCTTCTGGGCAATAGAGAAAATCATGTCAATAGATATCAGAAGCCTTGACCTCTAAGTTCTCAAATGATTCCTCCCTTGTGCTGAACAAGCAAAACACACAAACACTCTTTCACTCTCTCTTTTAGGAGAGTTTCTGGGGTGACTGAGACAGTGGGTGAAAATAGATCTGGGGGCACATTGTGGAAGGCAGCTAGAGTCTATATGTTTAACTTCGCACTGCTGAACATTTTATTTTAAGCTGGTGTATAATTAGAGAGCCTGCCATGAAAATGAGCGGTTTTGTTTATTTATTATGTAAGTATGTCTTTTATTAAAACGACTTTGTGAAAATCTAATTGCCACTCCAGTAATATAGCATAGCAGTCCCTTACATAAATACATGATTATTATGTACAGTCACTTATCTGTGAACGAGTTCTGCTACTACTTTCCTTAATTAAGGATACAAAAGGGCTCCTTCATCTTTGCATATTCCCTTGCTAGGACATTGATACTCATTATTTCCTAAGTCCAAACACTGAAACTGTGTCAAGAATGCATCCATCACTAGATGGGTACTTACAGTCAGCGGAATTTTCAACCCCGTCAGCAGTTTTAGCAATTTGCAATTTCTGTATGTCTGACATGTGTTTTTATTGGTGAAGATCACTTTCAAATACCAAGATCATGAGAATGATTCTTTGGGTAGTCTCTGCTGCAGCCTAATGTAATGACAGTAATTAACAGCCTGTGATTAGCAGCCACTCCAGAAAGTGTTTGAATGTTAATTTGCTTCAACTAATATGCAGCACTTCTGTGTAATGAGATCTAAGCTATAGGTTCATGGGGAAAGCAAATTATTTTCCAGCATTTAATCATACAAATGATTTTTAGTTAATCACTTGAACAGTAAACCTCAACGTTCTAATAAGTGACATTTGTTTTTCTGTCATTCAGTTTATTACGGTATAGGCCAGGGTAAAGATGCTCTTTTTCTTAATGGTCAGATTCCCATTTGCCAGCAACATCACTCCTAAATAAGGGCTCACCATGTAGAGGAATGAAGCTGTGTTTGTGGGTGAGTACAAGATGGAGAGAGAACCTATATCACCCCAAATTTGCCTTTCTGACTTTAAAGACACTGCTTGGTGCCATCTTTACCTCAGTTTACACATCTGTAGATGGAATGAATGACCCTTGGCTCTTTAACACAAATATCCTGACACCAAACATCCACCAAAAAATTGAGAACAAGGTGTTGCTCATTAACCAAGTAATAATTAGTTTACTCCCTACACAGTGATAAGGTTGAGTAGGAAAACATAAGTCACCAGAACATGAATGTATTCACTGAAGAACTGACTTCTTTGAAAAATACGTGGCCTCTCACCATTAGCCTAGAACGCTCAAATTTTGAAGAAAAGCCATTCACAGGTGACCCTTTGGCTAAGTTAGACCAGCTAAGAATCAACAACAGCAGACATTTCAAAAGACAATGATGTAAGTATCCAAGAATAAAATGAGGACTTTGGGAAGTTGGATGAAACCCTAGATTATTTTTTTGGTAAGCTAAACAATTTCGCATTCACACTGAAAAGGTCAAAATGCCATAAAGGACACTGAGTCATGTTTTCACAGTAACATCAGAAAAATTATACCCAACCCCGCCCCCCAGAACTAGCTATTGATTGATTGTTCCTTTGTTTTTAGAAGTGGCACATAGTTGCAAGCATGAGGTGGTCAAACTTAAGAAAAAACTATTTTTTATAATTCCTGTTTTATTTTTAAGCTAGAGTTTCCCACATGTGTGTTACTCGCTCAGTAGTGTTTGACTCTTTGCAATCCCATGAACTGTAGCCTGCCAGGCTCCTCTGTCCATAGATTTTTCCAGGCAAGAGTACTGGAGTGGATTGTCATTCCCATCTTCAGGGGATCTTCTTGACCCAGGGATCAAACCTGGGTCCCCTATATTGCAGGTAGATTCTTTACCATCTGAGCTACCAGGGAAGCCCCAGTAATTCTCAGATCTGATAAAATATTGTGTAATTTTATTCCTCATTCTATGTAAATTTATTTCAAGTGTCCTTTTCCATCAACAGTTCTCCTTAAATACCAAGAACTTCGTGTATTTTTTTTAAATTCAATTTTAGGGATAATCATTATTAACAAGAGTGGTTTTTTTATAAGCTCCTAAGAACCTGAGTGAAATGCAATCCCTTGACTGTATAGGTATAGGTCCTCTAACATCACATGGAGATGGCAGTAAGGGCAGATACTGACACGATGTCATAAATGAGAGGCAGCCTCCTGAATAGGAGTGAATGTCTGCCTGCCAATGAGGTATAACATCAGGGCATTTGGATGGCTTTTTTTGTTCACCTCTCTAGGGGATATCCCAACCACATACTTGACTGTTCATCCTTTGACTTACCAAAACAGAGGTTTAGTCCCTAAGGAAACTGGAATTAATGTCATATAAGTCGTTTAGATCCTGACATAAATGGATTTATTGGATCCTTTCCTAGAATAAGTTCCATGACTTTATAACCTAAAATGTACTTTGGGAAAGAAAAAGAAAGTGGGTTTATGATGAGAGAAAAGAGAACATAAAAAAGAGCCTTAAGACAAAAATTCCACTTTACAATTTTGCCGAGAATTATCCATGAGCTGGATGGCATTTGGGGAGGCTGCTGCTGCTAAGTCGCTTCAGTAGTAAATCCTGACATTTCCCAAACATCTCTCCGATCACTTGCCATGGTGCTTGAAGTTTGCCATTTAAGATTCATCTCATTCTTTGACCCAATAATTCCACTTTTATGAAATTATATTAAGGAATAATCATAGGTATGGCAAAGATTTAGCCCTTCATGACAACATAGTTTATAATAACAAAACACTGAATGAAACTTGAATGCTCAAGTACTATAGTTTATACAATGGCATACACTCTGTATAGCCACCAAAATATTGTAGAGGAATGTTTGATATGTGAAAATATGCCTGTGATATTTTGTTCATTGAAAACATCCAGTTATGGTACAGTAACTTCCTGTGGTTCCATCTTATGGAGAAGAAGAAATGGACATTTTGTGAAAGAGAAAAATAGACATCACTGAATGAGTAACGGGATGAAACTAACACATCTCACGAAAGCCAAACATGAGCTGTTTGTAAACCAAGAGAGTGAGGAAGGGACACTGGGTCCTCTCTTTAGAGCCACAGTGGTGGGTAACGTGGCTCTCTTGATACTATCAGTCAATTCTAAGGCCAAATATTTGCTTCACAAAACAATGGTGCATCTGCTTTCCAAAAGTACGTGCCCAAGTGCATACTACCTCTGCAAAAGAGAGCTCTTTTAGCAGTGCTATAGTAGGTAACTTAGTGCTCAAAAATTACTTTTATGGAATCTTATATCATTTCATTTATCCATTGATTAATCCATGCAAGTTTTATTAAGCATGAGTGTATATGAGATGCTCTACTGGGCCCTCCCATATTCACCTACCTTTCCCCATCTCCACTCATGTCTCTCTCTCTCTCTCTCTTCCTCCTTCTCTCCCTCTTTGCTTCCTTCCTTTCTTTCTTCTTTCCTCTCTCTGCCTGCCTTCCTTCCTTTCCTTAATTTTTGGATCATTTACCTGGAAGAACTTATGGCAGTAGGTAACAGTGTTAAGGTATTCCTGTGGCAAGGGAAAGTGAAATGCTATGGATTCCAATGCAATTACGATGTATTAGAATTGATCTTTAACTTAATGTTGCCTGTAAGTAAACTAAAAAATCTTCTCATCACAGTATATGGAGAAAATTTTATAATTACTTATGACACCAACAAAAGAAGATTCCAAGGTCTAACGCTAGGAGTATACTTATATATTCCAGAGCATAGAGAAAGTCAGTATAAGAGAGATCAATGGGATAAATTTGGAAAGACTTTTAAGCCAGGAAGGGAAAAACAGACTCCTCCTTAAAGACACTTTGTTATCCAGCAGTACCACTTTGCTGACCATCCCATTTTCTGCCTCATTTGAAACTGGCCAGAATTTCCATCCAGATGGATAACATTGCTTGCTAACAGCTCCTGTGGTCATTCTTTTCCATTGCTCACTATATAGTTGGTCTTGCTGCTTAATTGTATGTTTTAATCAAAGTTCAGCTTTCCTCATCTGTTTTCTAAATTGTCCCTTACTTTAAGAAGAAATAATCTATTTTTTCAAACACTGATGAACTACCAAATTACTCTCAAAGTTAAATAGCAAAATAACTTATCAGATATGTATTAGATCTAATTATCCAGTCCAGCAAAGCTACCATCTCCAAATGAATGTCACTAGAGCTCTCTTTAAGAGTTGCCTTTTTAACTTCCAGGCAGCTATCTGGTTCCCTCTTCCTCCTTCTCACAGTGTTTTACAGACCTGCAGTTTCCTCCACTTATAGCAGCCCTGACACTATCATGAGAATCACCAGTGATATTCTGTAAATGCCAGCCAAAATCTATCTGCAAGAACATCTGCTCAACAGTGCAAAACTGATGTAATTACCAACCATCATCTTTTCTCCTCCTGCTGGGGTAACTGCTCTAAAGCATGACTTTTTGCCCTAAGCTAACAAGATCCAGAAACTCCCTGTTATGTACAAAACCTGCCGCTAAAAACCCATGTAGCTTCGGCAGAAATTATAACCCAGTCTCTCAATTACAAGAGTCAGCAACACCCTTGTGCCACAGGGTCTCGGAGAATCTTGCTCAATACCCTGTGAGTCCAAGACCTCATTCTCTGCCTCCTACCTGTTTTTGTCTAATACAAACAGTCTTATAAAGGATGTGATAGGGGAAGAGAGGATACATCTACAGTTCCAGTAACATTGTTTTAAAAGTAAAACTACTGAAAAGAATAATTAAATGTCAAATATCTGAACTGGAATTTAGACAAAAAGAATTTTTTAGAAATCTTTCTTGAGCATCTACTATTTTCCAAGTTCTGTCTGGAATACTTTGTATATCATTTAATTGAGGTTTTTAAAATTCTAGTAATCAAGACATTCCCAGTTTGAATCCATCAAGTATAAGAAGCACTTAAGTTTAGCTCTGCCTCCTGTGGGTATAGAGAAGTTTAATGAATGATGATGAAAAATAATAAATTCTAAATATTTGTTTCCAACTGTGTTAAGAGAATGAAGGTGGAGAGACCATGTAGTTCAGAGTATGACACCAACAAACTACAGAGTGGCCAACAGGTTTCTTCATTTGAGTTTCAGTTTCCACATTTACAAAACCAGGCAGTTGAATTAGATGACCTCTGAGGTCATTAATCAGTCCTGGAATATCATGATTCATTGATTCTACAGATCGTATTTCATTTCTAAATTTTTCTGAACTACACACTCATTCTTCTCATTTTTGGTTCCTCTTAAATTCATGGTGAAGCTGAGAACAAACTAGACTGCTATCAGAATGACTAGGAATTAATAGTCTAACAAACTATTTTGTTGGATTATATGATGTTATTGTATGTTAAGAAAAGATAGGCCATGTGAACTTCTAAAATAAATGTATTCAATCAGGTTAAACTGAGATAGGAAATTACTCTTATTCCTCAGTGGAATTGTGACCACTGTACACACAAAATATTTATAGATGAAGAACAAAACTCCAAGAATACATCCTCTGATCATCTTAGAAATTTCATTTCTACTTTGCTAAATGAAAATAATGTTAAACATATATATGCATTAGGAATATAAGATATCAATAGAAGGAATGTTGCCTTTTCATTGTGAGTCATCATGAAAGAAATCTCTGTCATTCCACCTTAGATGTATGAGACTACTTTCCAGCTCTTAAGCAACAACAGCTTAACAAGCTTAAGCTGTTAAGCTTAACAGTTTAACCAAGCAACAACAGCTTAACCAAGCAACAACAGCTTGGTCGCTCAGTCGTGTCCGGACTCTTTGCAACCACATGGACTATAGCCCACCAGGCTCATCTGTCATTGGGATTCTACGGGCAAGAATACCAGAGTGGATTGCCATGCCCTCCTGCAGGGGATCTTCCCAACCCAGGGATTGAACTAGGTCTCCCAAGAAAGCCTCAAAAAAAAAAAAAAAGAATCAAGTATAATTTTTGAAATGTTTGCCGAGTTTACCCTTTGTGACCCATCACTGTGTCAGGCACTTGACTGACAAGCAAGACATCTCAAAGTGATACAGATAGTAGATCCATTAACACACAAATAAAGCCTACTATGAAAATACAGAGTGACACAAACTAAATGTAGACAGAGAGGAAGGAGACAGGTAAGGGTCAAGGGCAGACCCTGCACCTCAGCAGCCACATCTTCTGAAGATGCTAGGGAGAGGAGCGAAGGTCATATATAGATGATGTTTATGGTATTTCCACCGTAATGCATGAAGAGTCGGAATCCCTAAATACATCAGGCACGATAGATCTTCTGCCACATTTGCAAATGTTCTCTAACACATGAAATGAGGCATGTGGATTGTTTAGTAAATTCCAGCTTTCTGTTATATGACTACTTTTATTTCACTGGCCTCCTTGGAGTTGCACTTTTCTAAAATAATAATAAGCTGATTTTAATTATTTATTTTTTACAACTATGTTAAATTCTAACATTTCCAATCACAGAAAGTCTCTATACACGAAACTTAAAATCATCCCCTATAATAATAGTTCTAAATGATTATCAACCAGAAAAGGGAGAACATATACCCATAAGAAATACTTTCCCAGGGGTCAAAGGAAAAGTTAGGTAAAAAATCAACAGCTGAGAACTATGGGGTTTCTTCAGAGCCTTGTCCCTTTGCTAAGTTCTAGTTATGACATTACCTGATACACCCTATTATACATTTATACCCTGAACTGACCTTGACCCCTAAAAGCAAAGGTACTCCTCTGGCCTGGACATCATCCTCCCAAACAGGATGAGTACTTCAAGGACCCTCTTCTCCAGGATCCTCTTCTCCTTTTAATTGGATACTAGGACACTTTGCAGTGTTTTATTAAGGTATTTATTCAGTTGCAGGCCAAGGAGTGGGAGATCTTGAACATCTTCCTTAATTCTTGTGAAGAAAAAGAAATTTCAAATACCCACTCTGTGCCAGGCAGTATGCCAGGTATCTCTTGAGTGCCTGCTAGAGCCTGAGGTTCCTTCTCACAGCAACCAGGCTTGAGGATCACTGATCTAGAACAAAGATGGCGATTTAGTTGACTCCATGCCAAATTCTATCAACTGGTAGTAGCTTCTGGGAACCAGTATTAAGAAGGATTCTGAGATCATAACAGAACTCAGTAGGGTAAGTGTTAGAATCTGCTAATGGTGTCTGCTCTGGGCCCAGGAAGAGACAGTTGCAGTCCTCTAGCCTCACCTCTGCCATCGCTGAGCTAGAGTAAGTTCACACACAGCCGCATGCAAAGCTGTGTTTTGAGAATGAGAGGTCTGCAAGCAGAAAAGTACCAAATGCATGTGGCTAGATTTAAGGATTTGTATCAAACAGTGCTTCTCACAGTAAAGACAGTGGACCATCTGCCTCACAACCCTAGGAGGTGAGGCCGGAAGCCTGCATTTTTAAAAGGCTCCCCAGATGATTTTTTTATGAGCATAAGTATTTAGAAACAGCATAAATTTCCTTCAGAATTTTGTATAGAAATATTGCTTGGCTTAAAGGTATGTCGTCTCCCAAGCCCAAGAGTTTGTCTTGAGGTCAGCACTTTCAGTTTCATAAGTATTATTTTCCTACCTCTTTTTAGGTAAATCAGGCTGCAAATGCCCATCTCATGCGAACCCGGGCCCTCCTCCTAACTCTAACCCTTCCCCTTTGAGTGCACCTGCTCACTTGGAGTGCATTATGCACAAAGCAGGTTTTTCTTCCCCAGGTCAACCATGTGTAGCTTCAACCAAAAATCGATAAGTTGGTTCCTAGTTTGTAACAAGTCTCTTATGAATTTATTTAGCATAAAGTCCTGTAGTATACTCAGAATGAGAGCACGGGGAACTGAATGTCTTTGACAGATATTTCTACCATGTACTGAACTACATTACTCTACCCCAGACTCTAATAATAATGTATCAGACTAAGCATATATAATAACCTTGCACAATCAGGACATCTGGGACAGAATTCACTGACCATGTTTTGCATAAAGTGCCTCTTTTCCAAGTTACCAATATGTCATGTGTTTGTCTCATGTTACACTGTGAGTGAATCTTATTTTATCTTTACTCAACTTTAGATGTGAGTGTTTGGGAGCAATACTCCAATCTTACCAGTAATGTATTTGCAAGTCTCCTGATAAGGTGAGTTGCTCCAGGATAATTTCTAAAAACTGCTAAACATAGTTTATGTGACTTTTTCATTCTAGTTATCATGATTCTTCATGATCTTACTTCTTAATTCTGGAAGTGCATCTTATTTTGGGTACAAGTAAGATGACTAGAGATAACACCTAGTAATTAATTTTAAAAAGGGATGAAATACTTACATTTAGTTTACCAAAGGCAGTAAAGGAGTTATCTTAGAAAAGTGGCATAATAAAAATCATGTTTGAAGTTGAGATTGGGGTAAATACAGAGCTCTGGAGACCAGAAAAGCAGTTACCACTGACCAATCACCATTATAGTCATTTCTACACAGGATAATCATGATGGGGAAAGTGAACAGGAAGAGCTGAATTAAAGAAATGAAATCTCAATAGGAATTAGAGATGGGTTGATTGAAATTAGGAGCTAAATGAAACAGTTGAAAATGACTCAAAATTCACTCTCAGAAAATTTGGGAAGCAGAGGTCTCTATACACTTCAGAAGACACTTTTTCAATAAGTAGCCTTCCGTTGAATTTACCACATTTTGTTTTTACTAAGGAATTAAAATTGAATACAACATTTCCATAAAGGTCTGTCAATATGGAAAGGAGGGGAGGAAACTAAAAGGAGAGGAAGATAAGAAGGAAAAGGAGGAAAAACAGAAAGGAGGAGGAGGGAGGGATAAAAATGCAGAAGAATATTTCCCTCCCCCTCCCACTTCCTATCATTGTTAAGTTACATATAATTAACTAGGAGGAAATCATGGCCTGAATATACACAAGTGAAAGTGAAAGTCACAGACTCTTTGTGACCCCATGGACTGTATAGTACATAAGATTCTCCAGGCCAGGATACTGTAGCTATTCCCTTCTCCAGGGGATCTTCCTAACCCAGGGATCAAACCCGGGTCTCCCACATTGCAGGTGGATTCTTTACCAGCTGAGCCACAAGGGAAGCGACTATACACATTCACTCTGTAATTTAGCCTGTCCCCCAGCTTCAGTTCCATCAACTCTAGTTGCCCTATTGTTGAGATCATCTTTTGGGGCAGCAACCACTTGGATTCATGCTTCAGCAGAATGTCAAAAAAAGAACAAAGCTGGGGTCTATTGGAGAGATAATGCAATAAAATAAGTTTCTGGAAGGAAAATTCTAAGCCCCAAAGCTTCATATACATAATAACAATAGGGTCTGCTTAGCATTTGGGCTAATTTAGCTCACTCCCTGATTCCTAGAGCCGGCTCCTCCTATGAGGCTGTGCTCTGCCAGCATTCATTAGATACAATATGCTGGCTAATGTCTTTGCAGTGCCCAGAAGACCTACTTAAGGGCTTCAGAGTGAGCATGCATGAAGGAAGACTTTCCAAGAGGAAATGTTTCTTCCTGGAACTCTTAGTGGTTTGACCTAAAAGCTTTATGAAAAGGCAGCATCATCGCCTTACATTCTTCCTCACTGTCCATTGTCCTAGTTTCAGAGGCTCATTTTTACAACTCAGCTTCTCTGAGTAGAGTGAGCTGCGTGAAGGAGGCCACATGTTTATCACCATACTGAGGATTCTGCACTGTAGAGGCTGAGGTGGCACAGGGTAAGAAAGGAGTTCAAAAGATGCTTGGCAAGAACCAAAGAACATCACTTTGGAAGACACTTTTTCCACTGAGACAACTGACCCTTTATTAGTGGCAGACTCTTTATCCCATAATCTTTTTCTTTCTCAACTTCAGTTTGTACATTGGCATTCAATTGCTTTTTTTTTTTCTTTGCTCACTTGAGCATAAGTGTCTTCCTGACAGAAGGCATGATTGCGTGGGACACACTGTTCAGGGTTTTTCAGTAACAGCAACAGAAACTTTCATCAATTCTAGATCACCACTACCTAATCCATGTACCAGCTGCCAAGTGACCTACATGTGCAGAGTAATTCAAAGAAATTGGGTGGTGCTGACAAAATAGCTCCAAATGCTATGAGTTCCTCACATGTTTTCCACAGTACACTAAGTTTTTCCTCTAAAAAAACAACCAATATCTAATTCTCCTTTTGTTCTCTACCACTTGACTATTTATAAGCCAGAAGGGTTTGGTTAACAGTGAAAACAAAGAAAATGAGATATCTCAGAGATAGAAATTAAATGACACTGTCCATGGCAGAAGAGTTTCAAGCCAAAAACTTTGGATTTCCAGAACTCTTAGGCAAGGCCACCTCTATTGTAAGCTTTTGCATCAAATTTCATTAATCTGACACAGTTAAACATTTGATTCTTTGAACTCTTTGCTTTTCTTCAACATTCACTGAGTCAACTTCTAATCACAATTTGATTGCCTAGAGGGAAAATGGAGTTTATCTCTGGACTGAGAATAGGTTCATTCCATGGACAGATACATTTTCACTATTCATAAAGCTAGTAAATTGTAAGTTATGGTTTTATACATCAGTCTCATGAACTTGGTTACCTGAAATCAGTCCTGAGAGATGAATTCACTCTTGGTGAGCCAATAAAAATCCAATTTTAAGCTTGTAAAACTGAGAAGCCATCCCCGGGACGGGTAAATCCACCAAGGTAATGAGTACCATTCCATGCTGTGTAAACAAACAAGCCAGCAATTTCCTAGGCAGATGCATACTCCGTGTGTATCATTTGTAGAGCTGCGAGGCCCTTTGCCCCTTTGTTACTCCTAAAACTCAGTTGCTTACTAAAACTCAGTTACCCATACAGGAACTTCGTACATTTGATATTCACATCTTTGCTGAATAAAATCTTTCCTGAAAGTACAGATCAATTACAGATAGGCATCCCTCAGCTATTAGCAATTCAGCTTTGTTGTACTAAGCATATTTCACAAGCCCAGACCAGTGACAGCAGTGTCCCAGTCTGCGTTCTGTGGCTCTCATAAATGAATGACTTCTGTCGTATCTCCTCTTCTTCTAGTAAGCCACCGTTAAATTCCTGATGCCCCTACTTCAGGTCATTGGCTAGGACAGGGTTGTCCATTTTTCAAAATAAATAATGTTGTGTATTTCTCAATACTGTGTATTTTTCGTCATGATGGAGAAAAAAGCCTGTAAAATCACTCCTAAGTGCTGCTACTGACACATGATCAACCATTTGACCGATGACCCAACAGATCGCATCTTGTGTGAAAACAGTACCTTTGACTGTCTCAAGATCACTCATGAAGCTGAAAGAATCCTCTCTACTAGAAAATATATTAGTCAGGATGCTCTGAGCCAGCCATAGTCAGTTTTGCCTGCTTCTGATAAGCATCATTTTCCTTCAAGGAGCTCAGGACAGCCAGCAATACACTTTTAATTTCCTGTCTTTTCATTTTTGAATCCCCCAGCCCTAGCAATGCCTGGCATATAACAGGCATTTAACTCAATAAATACTTGTTGATTGAACTCATTGAATAATAAACCATTTTGAATTTTAGTTTTCTGTCTCCAATTTTATTTTTCTCCCTTATATTCATAATTCCTTTTCCCTATCTTTAAAATGTTACCTTCATGTCATATTTTTATGCTTTTCTCTTTCTCAAGAATATATGACAGAAATAGTAATAACTAGAAATGCATAAACCACCAAAACAAGAAGATGAAAAGATCCCTTAGAGCCCTGAAGGAGCAGTCTAAGATTCTAAATGGCATGTGAGGACATTGGTTACAAAGTATTTTCTCTTTATCATTCTAAAATATAGTAATATAAATAATTATGAATTTCTACAGTGCTATATGGTTTGTAAACACACTAATAAATTTTCTCTAATCTGGTGCTTTTAAGAACTGTATATCTGTATTTATAGACACTGAACTTGGTTGTTGTAGAGATTCTGATGTTCTACAGCCTCTTGTTTTATTCTTTAACCTATTTTCTCTGTCATTCCATGATCTCCACTTCAAATAACAAATAACAATTTCATCACTGCTTCTTCAGGTACTACCGTCTTTCATTTCTTGGCTTTGAGGCCTCCATTTCTATAAGCCTTTATAATTGCAATTGTGTGATTGATTTGTATTTATAGAATAAAGAACAAATGACTTAATAGGAAATAGAAATAGAGCTCATCATGGTTTCATGTCATGAACAGATTTCAGAAGGTATATATATGTCAATGTTTCATTACACTTACATACTCGCTTAAAATTACACGTTTCCCAACCCAACACTACACTAAACTATAACTTTGCTGTATCCAGAGGTTATAAAATTCAGGGGAAATCCCAGTATTCTTAAACTTTATTTATTCTTATCGCTGCTCTGAGTGACCTTATAAACTCATGTATATGAAAAGCATCAACTCCAAAGTCATTGTCTCTGGAGGGGAATCAGAAAAGTTCTTGACATGGAATCCAGGGTTCTAGGATAAGTGGATCAAACCCAGTGTTATTATTTTTTAAAAATCATTTATATACATATCGGAGAAGGCAATGGCACCCCACTCCAGTACTCTTACCTGGAGAATCCCAGGGATGGGGGAGCCTGGTGGGCTGCCATCTCTGGGGTTGCACAGAGCTGGACACGACTGAAGCGAGTTAGCAGCAGCAGCAGCATATACATATATTTGGAGGGGTGCTGGGTCTTCATGGCTGTGCATGGGCTTTCCTCTAGTTGCAGAGAGCTGGGGCCACTCTTTGTTGCAGTGCAGGCTTCTCGTTGTGGTGGCTTCTGTTGTTACAAAGCATGGACTCTAGAGCACAGGCTCAGTAGCTATGGCACATGGGCTTAGTTGCCCTGTGGCATGTGGAATCTTCCTGGAACAGGAATCAATCCAGTGTCCCCTGCAGTGGCAGACAGCCTCTTAACCACTGGACCACCAGTGAAGTCCAAACCAATGTTTTATTTGCAAACCAGTTACATTAATATTCTTTAGTTTCCCATCTAATCCCTCGATTGAATAAAATTTCATTCACCGTGGTAACCTGCACAAATTCTGTAGTTTGATAATTTCTCATTACATGTATCTCTATATTTCAGGCAACAAATTCTCTTCTCTGGGAATTAAAATTGGAATGTATGAATGTTGGAAGGTGAAACATTTCTACCATTGAAATGGGGTTAAGATTGCAAGGCAAGTTCATCAAAGGCCTTTCCCTCCTTCCAGGTTCTGTGGCTGCACTCAGCACACTGAGTTGGGTGGTTGGGTTAGTAGTCTAAAGCAGCAAAGGTGCCCCCATGATGCTCACAGCTCTTCAGAAGGGTGCGTCTAGGTGCCACAGGACCCTCATCTGAGTGTTTTCTAAACAGTGCTAGTTATTTATTTCGATAACTATACTAATATTTCTTAGTTTTGCTTCATGTCTGCCAGAATAAGGGTTAAGAGAAAGTTTAACTCCTAAATGCTTCCACCTGACTCTAAATGCTACAGCTCCACATCCGTAGATATGTTTATTTGCCCCTCACTGAACTAAGGCTTCCTTCCTCACTTTCAATTCTCTAATGCAGAGCTGTCTGTCCTACTTTCTAAAGCTTTTACACCAAACTTAATAGATGAAGGGAAGAAGACAGGCTTGTCACAATTGTCCTGGTGGCTCCTTGGCTGTGTGGACAAGTTATCTGAAGGTCTCTGGCTCAGAGTCTCCATCTGTGACCATAACCTTGACAAGGGCCATAGCTGCTTATTTGCAAAGAAAAATATGCAAAGTCAAAATTCTGTTCTCTGTCCTTGGAAACATGTGCTCTAGGGGGGGGGGAAAAAAGCTGTTAAAATATTTTGGTTTATTTTGGCCCACACCCAAAAACTAAAATATGTTGGTTTTAGAAATCCTACTAGATGACTACCTAACTGATTAGTATAATGATCCTTGCATTTGGTTATCAAATTGTCAATTCTCCCTCCTAAATGTCTCTCATTTAGTTGAAGCTTGCATTTTCTCTTACCCAGGCCCTTCAATAGATCCATATAACTGCTGTCCTTCACTGCAGTCTCCCAGCAAAAGAATGTCTTTTCTAAGCCCAGGTTGTATCACTTCTTTGTTTGGAAACCTTTCATAGATTCTCAGACTATTAAATTCCAAATTGCTAGGAGTGGCAGGCCAGTGTCTCAACAAATGTGGTTGAGCTCCCAGTCTGTTCTGGTTTCCTGTCAACAATCTAAACTCCCCACACCAAGTCGTTCCAACATCCTCATCTCTAGGCTGTTGTATATGCTGCCTCCTCTGCCTAGAAGCCCTCTCTCTCCTTCTCTACCTGGTCATCTCCTTCCTTCACTGAAGCACATTTTAATGTTTCTGAGGAAGGGGGAATCTTACAGTTGTTGTCAGAAGAAAACTGTTAGCTTCAAGGCAAGTAATTTTATATCCTGAGTATATCTGAAATCAGGCTTGCTTAGGAAGTATCTGTTTTATCCTGATTATCATCTCAAATAAGTTATTTGCATTGGTAGCACCACAAGTAGATGGACTTTATTCAAAGGTGCGTACTTAGTTATCCTGAAAATACCTTCAGAAACATTACATCATGATGCAACATTGAAAGAAAAAGTTATTGCAAACAAAAGAATGCTTGTCATGTGCTTAGAACTAGAACCAAAGACAATAGAACTTGCTGAATCTAGCAGATTACATTTTAGAATTAACAAAACTAAGGGAGACTAGTGTGACTGATTTGTACATCCTGAGGGATTATCTCTCAAGTATCTGCATTTCAAGAAAAGCTATTTAACTTCTTTAGCTACGGAGAAAATGCCATCATTTAACCAAACAGGAAATGCAGGTGAAAATCTGGTTTTTTCCTAACCTGAAAAAGTTTTATTTTCAGTCTGAGAGATGCTAAAAAGATCAAGATCACAGGTGTCAGCTAAGGAAAGCCACATGTCACTAACTTGCTACATACACATAGCTGTTAATTACCAAAAGTGATTCAGCAGACTCTTTATCTCAGTATGGAGAAAGCTAAACTGTAGATTTGGAGTGTGATAACAAGAGAGTACATAAATATATATACTACCAACAGGTTTTATTTTAATGTTTGTGTTTAATCTAATGTTCTTTCTTTGTCTCCAAAGTTCTTATTTGGCCAATGGTGTAGTGTCCAGCTGATAACATCTTCAAGTCAAGGAAATCTAGTATTTATGTCCTAGACATTTTCATACATCTCTCTTTTAATTGTTACAGCAGTTCTCTGACCTAGATACTGCATTTTACAGATAAGAAAACTGTTATTCAGGATGTTTAAGTCACCTGCCCAAAAGTATATAGCTAGGAGAGTCACAAAGTGCTTGAACTTGATTCTGATTTGACAACTCCAATGCCAAGTTCTTGACCATTATGCTATATGTCTTCCCACTCTTTCCTACACGAAAGTTTCAGTGACCATTGCACATGTGATAGCTTTGTTTTCTGGATGCTTAACTGTTTGTTGTTGTTGTTCAGTCACTAAGTCCTGTTGGACTCTGCAACCCCACGGACTGCAGCACCCCAGACTTCCCTGTCCTTCACTATCTCCCAGAGTTTGCTCAAACTCATGTCAGTTGAGTCCGTGATGCCATCCCACCATCTTATCCTCTGTCACCCACTTCTCCTCTTACCCTCAATATTCTCAGCATCAGAGTCTTTTCCAGTGAGTTGGCTCTTCCCATCAGATAGCCAAAGTGTTGGAGCTTCAGTTTCCGCCTCCGTCCTTCCAATGAATATTCAGGGCTGATTTCTTTTAGAGTTGACTGGTTTGATCTCCTTGCATCCCAAAGGACTCTTAAGAATCTTCTGCAGCACCACAGTCTGAAAGCATCAATTCTTCGGTGCTCAGTCTTCTTTATGGTCCAACTCTCACATCCATACATGACTATTAGAAAAACCCTGGCTTTGATTTTATGGAGTTTGGTGGCAAAGTAATATCTCTGCTTTTTTTGTTGTTGTTGTTGGCAAAGTAATGTCTCTGCTTTTTATTTTTTTTTATTCTTAAAATACTTTTTTTTTTCACTAGTCTAAGCAGAATGTGTTTATTATTTTTTTTCCCCATCTCCCTCCCGATTCCATCCCTCTGAGTCATCCCAGTGCACCAGCCCTGAGCACCCTGTATCCTGCATCAAACCTGAGTTGGTGATTCATTTCACATATGATAATTTACATGTTTCAATGCCATTCTCCCATATTATCCCACCCTCGTCCTCTCCTATAGAGTCCAATCTGCTTTTTAACACGCTGTCTAGGTTTATCATGGCTTTTCTTCCAAGGAACAAGTATCTTTTAATTGCATGGTTATAGTCACCATCTACACTGATTTTGGAGCCCAAGGAAATAAAATCTGTCACTGTTTCCACTTTTTCCCATCTATTTGCCATGAAGTGATGGTACTGGATGCCATGATCTTAGTTTTTTGAATGTTGAGTTTTAAGCCAATTTTTCACTCTCCTCTTTCACCTCATTAAGAGGCTCTTTAGTTCCTCTTTGCTTTATGCCATTAGAGTGGTATATCTGCATATCTGAGATTATTGATATTTGTCCTAGCAATCTTGTCTCCAGGTTGTGAGTCACCCAGACCCACATTTGACATGATGTACTCTGGGTATAAATAAATAAGCAGGGTGACAATATACAGCTTTGATGTACTTCTTTCCCAATTTTGAACCAGTCCATTGTTCCATGTCTGGTTCTAACTGTTGCTTCTTGACCCACATACAGCTTTCTCAGGAGACAGATGAAGATGGGTTGGTATTTCCATCTCTTTAAGAATTTTGCACAGTTTGTTGTGATCCACAGAGTCAAAGCCTTTAGCATAGTCAATGAAGCAGAAGTAGATGTTTTACTGGAATTCCTTTGCTTTTTCTGTGATTCAGTGGGTGTCAACAATTTGTCCTCTGGTTCCTCTGCCTTTTCTAAATCCAGCTTGTACGTCTGGAATTTCTCAGTTCATGTACTGCTAAAATCTAGCTTGAAGGATTTTGATCATTATCTTGCTAGAATGTGAAATGAGCACAATTGTACAGTAGTTTGAACATTCTTTGACTTTGCCTTTCTTTGATGTTAGAATGAAAACTGACATTTCCCAGTCCTGTGGCCACTGCTGAGTGTTCCAAATTTGCTAACATATCAAGTGCAGCACTTTAACAGCATCATCTTTTAGGATTTTCAATAGCTCAGCTGGAATTCCATCACCTCCGCTAGCTTTGTTAGTGGTGATGCTTCCTAAGGCCCACTTGACTTCACACTCCAGGATGTTTGGCCCTAGGTGAGTGACCACACCATCATGGTTATCCAGATCATTAAGACCTTTTTTGTATAGTTCTACTTTGTAGTCTTGCTACTTCTTCTTAATCTCTTCTGCTTCTGTTAGGTCCTTGCCATTTCTGTCCTTTATTGTGCCCATCTTTGCATGAAATGTTCCTTTGGTATCTCAGATTTTCTTGAAGAGATCTCTAGTCTTTCCCATTCTGTTCTTTTCCTCTATTTGTTTGCATTGTTCACTTAAGAAGGCTTTCTTATCTCTCCTTGCTATTCTCTGGAGCTCAGCATATTCAGTTGCATTTATCTTTTCCTTTCTCTTTTGTCCTTTGCTTCTTTTCTCAGCTATTTATAAGGCCTCCTCTGATAGTCACTTTGCCTTCTTGCATTTATTTTTCTTTGGAATGATTTTGGTCACTGTTGCCAGTACAATGTTAATAAACATCTCTCCATAGTTCTTCAGGCACTCTGTCTACCAGATCTAGTCCTTTGAATCTATTTGTCACCTCCACTGTATACTCATAAGGGATTTTATTTAGGTCATACTTGAATGGCCTAGTGGTATTCCCTACTTTCTTCACTTTAAGTCTGAATTTTGTGATAAGAAGCTGATGATCTGAGCCACGGAGAAGACAATGGCACCCCACTCCAGTACTCTTGCCTGGAAAACCCCATGGATGGAGGAGCCTGATGGGCTGCAGTCCATTGGGGTCTCGAAGAGTTGGATACGACTGAGCAACTTCACTTTCACTTTTCACTTTCATGCATTGGAGAAGGAAATGGCAACCCGCTCCAGTGTTCTTGCCTGGAGAATCCCAGGGATGGGGGAGCCTGGTGGGCTACCGTCTCTGGGGTTGCACAGAGTCAGACATGACTGAAGTGACTTAGCTGCAGCAGTTGCAGCAGCAGATCTGAGCCACAGTCAACTCCAGCTCTTATTTTTGCTGACAGCATGGAGCTTCACCATCTTCAGCTGCAAAGAATATAATCAGTCTGATTTTGGTATTAACCATCTGGTGATATCCATGTCTACAGTTGTCTCTTGTGTTGTTGGAAGAGAGTGTTTTCTATGACCAGTGTGTTCTCTTGGCAAAACTCTGTTAGCCTTTGCCCTGCTTCATTTTCTACTCCAAGGCCAAACTTGCCTGTTATACCAAGTATCTCTTGACTTCCTACTTTTGCATTCTGATCACCTATGTTGAAAAGGACATCTTTTTTTGGTGTCAGTTCTAGAAGGTATGGTAAGTCTTCATAGACCCAGTCAACTTCAGCTTCTTTGGCATTAATCGAAAGTGTGAAAGTGTTAGTTGCTCAGCGGTGTCCAACTGTTTGTGGACACAAATATTTGTGGACACAACTCTTTATGGCAAAAATATTGGGCAGGTTGCCATTTCCTTCTTCAGGGGATCTTCCTGATCCAGGGATCAAACCCAGATCTCCTGCATTGCAGGCAGATTCTTTACCATTTGAGCTACCCAGGGAAGCCCTTAGCATTAATGGTTGGGTCATAGATTTGAATCACTGTGATGGTGAATGGTTTACTTGGAATCAAACTGAGGTCATGGTGTTGTTTTCAAGATTGCACCCAAGTACTGCATTTCAGACTCTTTTGTTGACTGTGAGGGCTACTCCATTTCTTCTAAGAGATTCTTGCCAGCAATAGTAGATATAATGGTCATCTGAATTGAATTCACCTACTCCTGTCCATTTTAGTTCACTGATTCCTAAAATGTTGATGTTCACTCTTGCCATCTCCTGCTTGTCCATGTTCAATTTACCTTGATTCATGAGCCTAACATTTCAGGTTGCTATGCAGTAGTGTTCTTTACAGCATCAGACTTACTTTCACCACCAGACACATCCACAATCAAGTGTCATTTCCCCTTTGGCCTGGCCTCTTCGTTCTTTCTGGAGCTATTTCTCTGCTCTTTCCCAATAGCATAATGAACACCTACCAGCCTAGGGGCTCATCTTCCAGTGTCATATCTTTTTGCTTTTCAAACTGTTCATGGGGTTCTTGAGGCAAAAATACTGGACTGGTTTACCATTGCCATCTCCAGTGGACCACGTTTTGTCAGAACTCTCCACCATGACCTGTCTTGGGTGGTCCTGCATGGCATGGCTTATAGCTTCATTGAGTTATACAAGGCTGTGATCCGTGTGATCATTTTGGTTAGCTTTCTGTGACTGTGATTTTCATTCTGGATGCTGAGGGATTGTAGTTCTTGCTTCTTCCATCTACCCTCTGATGGATGAGGATAAGAAGCTTGTGCAAGCTTCCTGATTTGAGGGAGTGGATGTGGGGAAAACTAGGTCTTGCTCTGGTGGATAGGCCATGCTCAGTAAATCTTTATCTGCTGATGAGTGGGGCTGTGCTCCCCCTCTGTTAGCTGTTTGGCCTGAGGCAACCTGTACTGGAGTCTGAAGGCTCTGTGGTAGGGCTTGTGGTGACCTCCAAGAGTCTTATGGCAGCAAGCACCTCCCAGGACTGCTGCTACCAATGCCCTTGTCCCCACGGAAGGCCACTACCAACCCACACCTCCACAGGAGACCCTCAGACACTCCCAGGCAGGTCTGGCTCAGTCTCCTGTGGGGTCACTGCTCCTTTTCCCTGGGTCCTGGTGCACACAGGGTTTTGTTTGTGCCCTCCAAGAGTCTGTTTCTCCTAGTCCTGTGGGAGTTCTGTAATCAAATCCCACTGGCTTTCAAAGTCAAGTTCCCTATGATTCCCAGTCCCTTTGCCAGATCCTCAGGTTGGAAAGTCTGATGTGGGGCCCAGAACTATCTGTACTGTTGGCTTAATGATGACTCTACGAACACATAGCTGTCATTAACGGAATGAGTTCCTATGGCAATGTCAGCTTCAAAAGAAGGATGCAATCATCCAGTCTCATTTTCCCCTGTGTATTAAGGTCCCCAAATAGATTGACTCCTTACATACAGGAAACCATGGCTTATGCCTCTTTGTCTCACTTGCGCATACCTGGGCACATAGTAAGTAATCAATATATTGTTGCTGTTGTTTAGTCGCTAAGTTGTGTCTGACTCTTTGCGACCCCCAGGACTGCAGCATGCCAGGTTCCCCTGTCCTTCCCTGTTCCCCAGAGTTTGCTCAAATTCATAATCAATATGTACTAATTAATAAATTGTGTGTGCACGCATGCTAAGTTGCTTCATTCGTGTCCAACTCTTTGCGACCCTATGGACTGTAGCCCACCTGGCTAACAGGCTCCTCCATCCATGGGGATTCTCCAGGCAAGAATACTGGAGTGGGTAGCTATGCCCTCCTCCAGAGGATCTTCCCACCCCAGGGACCAAACCCACATCTCTTATATCTCCTGCATTGGCAAGCAGGTTCTTTTTTTTCTCTTTTCTTTTTTATTTATTTATTTTTCTTTACATTATCGTGTTGGTTTTGCCATACATTGACATGAATCCACCATGGGTATACATATGTTCCCCTTCCAGAACCCCCCTCCTACCTCCCTCCCGATTCCATCCCTCTGGGTCATCCCAGTGCATCATCCCTGAGCACCCTGTATCATGGCAAGCAGGTTCTTTACTACTAGAGCTACCAACTGATCTTACCCTAAAGAAACAGCATTATAATTTATTTTCAGAAAACAAAAATAAAAACAAAGAAATCTGGACTTGTTTACCTACTCTGCTCTGTTCAGTGTATTTTTGGTTTGGAATCAACAGTGAAGAGTTTATCTTTGGGTCTGTATAAAACTTCTTTTATTTTTTCTTGCACTCATGTTTTCTCTTAACAGTGAAAGTCATCATATAAACTCAAAATTATAATATTCCTATTTTACCTCTGGCACATTTGTGACACCCACTGATCCCCTAGCACCTAGCAGTAGGTACTAGGAACTCCAAGAAGAATAATCATGCATCTCTTCCCATGAAATGCCCATCTCCCTAGCAGGTGAGTGCTCCTTCCCCAGTCATCTCCCAAAGAAGCTTGGCAGGCATTGTCATTGATCTCTGGAGGAGCTCAAAATCCATTCATGAAAGACAGAAAGTGGCCATAGTGTAGTCGCCCAGCCACGTCTGACTATTTGCAACCCCATGAGCTGTAGCCCTCCAGGCTCCTCTGTCCATGGAATTCTCCAGGCAAGAGTACTGGAGTAGATTGCCATTCCCTTCTTTTTTTTTTTTTTTTCATTAACTTTTTTTTTTTATTGTTTTTGCCATACAATGTCTTGATATCACCATGGGTTTACATATGCTTCCCCTCCAGAACCCCCCTCCCTCCTCCCTCCCCCCCGGGAAATCTCGCTACACCAGCCCCGAGCATCAATCCTGGGCTGGCGATTGATTAGACATACGATAATTAACTTGTTTCAATGCCCTTCTCCCATATCATCCCACCCTTACCCTCATCCACAAAGTCCACGAGTCTATTCCATACATCTGCGTTCCTTTTGCTGTCTCGCATGTTGGGTTCTCGTTACCGTCTTTCTAGATTCCATATATATGTGTTAATATACTGTATTGTTGTTTTTGCTTCTGGCTTACTTCACTCTGGATAATGGGCTCCAGTTTCGTCCATCTGAGTAGAATTGCTTCAAATGAATTTTTTTTTAATGCTGAGTAATATTCCATTGTGTATGTGTACCACAGCTTTCTTATCCATTTGTCAGTTGATGGGCATCTAGGTTGCTTCCATGACCTGGCTATTGTAAACAATGCAGCGATGAACATTGGGGTACACGTGGCTCTTTCAATTCTGGTTTCCTCAGTGTATATACCCAGCAGTGGGATTGCTGGGTCATATGGCAGGACTATTTGCAGCTTTTTAAGGAACCTCCACACTGTTTTCCATAGTGGCTGTACTAGTTTGCATTCCCACCAACAGTGTAAGAGGGTTCCCTTTTCTCCACATCCTCTCCAGCATTTATTGCTTGTAGACTTTTGGATGGCAGCCATTCTGACTGGTGTAAAGTGGTACCTCATTGTGGTTTTGATTTGCATTTCTCTGATAATGAGTGATGTTGAACATCTTTTCATGTGTTTGTTAGCCATTTTTATATCTTCTTTGGAGAAATGTCTGTTAAGTTCTTTGGCCCACTTTTTAATTGGGTTGTTTATTTTTCTAGAATGGAGCTGCAGGAGTTGCTTGTATATTTTTGAGATTAATTGTTTGTCCGTTGCTTCATTGGCAGTATGGTACTGGCACAAAGACAGAAATATAGATCAATGGAACAGAATAGAAAGCCCAGAGATAAATCCACGCATCTATGGACACCTAATCTTTGACAAAGGAGGCAAGAATATACAATGGAGAAAAGACAACCTCTTTAACAAGTGGTGCTGGGAAAACTGGACAGCCACTTGTAAAAGAATGAAACTAGATCACTTTCTAACACCATACACAAAGATAAACTCAAAATGGATCAAAGATCTAAACATAAGACCAGAAACTATAAAACTCCTAGAGGATAACAGGCAAAACACTCTCTGCCATAACCCAAAGCGGGATACTCCATGACCCACCTCCCAGAATATTGGAAATAAAAACACAAATAAACAAATGGGACCTAATTAAAATTAAAAGCTTTTGCCATTCCCTTCTACAGAGGATCTTCCCAATCCAGGGATCAAACGTGGGTCTCCCACATTGCAGGCAGATTCTTTACCGTTGGAGACACCAGGGAAGCCCAGGAAGTGGCCAAGACAGACAAAAACTATTAATAGACTGAACTTCTAAAGTGAAACTGTTTTGAACTGAATTCCAAACTTCAGCTAAATGCGACGTAACTTTGGTTTGTTGTCACATTCTAAGTTGCAAATGTGACAGTTTTGGTCTTTATCTCTATGAGAATCTTCCTTCTTGGATTGAAACTGGCAAAAATTATCCCTGAAATTTCATGTCTGTTTGAGTGTTAGAAAGAATGAATGCAGTAAATATAACCCGCTTTTGCAGTTGAAGAGCTCTGACCTTTATTGACTTCTGAAATTGAAAACTACTTAATACCCCAAAGTCTTTGCTTTTCTATTGCTAGCATTTATATTTCATAGTGGGTGTTAGAATAAAGCATTCCTTTAGAAATCACTCAAATCCACCTCCCGTGAAAATCTGAGAAGACCTAGAACATGTTCTAAAATTATATTTCAAAATTTGATTTGTCTAAATTTTTAACACCTAGATTTAACCTCATAAGCTCTCATTTTGAGCTTTAACTACTATTTGGAATTTATGGAAAACAGCTCTAAGTTAATGAAAGAGAATATATACTATTAAAAATCTATATGCCGATTAGATTTATAGAGCATAATTCAATAATTTTTTATAAAGCAATAAAAACACTTGCCAACTCTCATGAAAAACAACCATATGTTTTGGTTTTAATAATGAAAATGTTTTATAAATAAGCTCCAATTATGGTACATATTATTTAAAAAACATTGAATCTTTTCCTCTTCCATGTGTATTTTTTTCTCTATTTTTGAGGCAACTTTATATGTAAATTTATAGTATTTCCAGATGTATTCATTTGTTTTTATACCACAAAAGAAACATTGAATTTTTTCTTTTAGTTTCCAGTATGTCCTAAAAGACCATTTATCAAGTTAAATGACTAATGTTTCGATTATGAAAACATTTTATCTTTATAAGAACTACTTTTTTCCACGGATTGCAAGCAAATTAAATCATAAGTATAGATTCTTCTATCAAATTTAAGAACAGATTCACTCCATGAATTAACATGCCCACTTAGATTATATAAAAATAAAATGTTTAATGTCTTTAATATATCCCCATATCACTTATGTGTACGTGTAAAATATCATCTGATTCTTTTTGGAAAGCAGTTTGGCAATATGTATTAAGAGCCTTAAAAAGTTCTTACCCTTTGACCCAGAGTGTACCACAATCGCTGAGGCTTACCACAATTTCTATATAACAGTATTTATTACAGTGCTATTTACAATAGTGACAAATTGGAAATATGATCAATGTCCAACAGTTGGTCTGTCTAAGTGATTTATGGTCAATCTATTTGATGAAAACTATATAACTATTTAATTTTAAGGTTTCAAAGAATATTTAATGATATGGAGAAATGCTTATGATAAAATATAAAGTTAAAAAAGGCAAAGCTACATATGCTAGTTTTTAATAGTTTTTCCAAAATTAGAATTATAGTCTACATATTGCAAATGTACAAACACACAGAATGGAAAAAAACACTCACAAAAATATTAATTTTTATTTTCTTTGAGTCGTAGGATAATGAGTGACTTAAACTTTTCTCTGTATTTTTAATATTTTCTACAACAAATGTCTATTTTTATAATCAGAAAGAAATGTTATTATTGAAAATATTATAAAAAGTATAACAAAAAGTGCTACTTAAATAAATAATATTGAAGAAAATGATTTATTGATATAATAAGTTGTTTATATATAAGTGAAAAAGCATCTCAAGCATTTTGCATAAGATTGCATGTGATTGTATAATGATTGCATAAGTATTAATAATATGTGTTCTAATATACTAGAAGCCTATGTACATTGTAAATTGTACATTAAAAGAAAAATATTAAGAGGATGAGATTTATAATGCAAATAGAAATTTTTATAAAGCTTATAAAACTATATAGATTTAACTATTTCTCCTGTTTGCTTCCCAGAGGAAATCATGATCTGGAAGATATAATATTGCCTTTATAACTTTATCATTTTACTTTGCAACATATATATTTACCCATAACAGAATAGAAGTATCTAGTGAATTTTTTAAATTATTAATAGTTTCAAAGTGTATATATACTGTATATATCCATGCAAATTGCTTTTATCAATTAACTATATGTTTTTGAGATGTATCTGTGGAGATACATGCAGATCTAATTCATTTGCTTTAACCATTATATAGTATAAATTCCATTTTGTGATTTTACAACAATTTTTCTTTTTTTAGCTATGTTTTTCTTTAATTTTTTATACTATTTTGAAAGTTACTTCCCATTTACAGTTATTACAAAATACTGGATATATCCCCCTATAGTATAATACATCCTTGATCCTATCTTACGTGCAACAGGTCGTCTGTCCCACCCCCTGCCCCTATATTGCCCTTCCTCCCTCTCTACTGGTAACCACTAGTTTGTTCTCTATATCTGTGAGTCTGCTTTTTGTTACATTCACTAGTTCATTGTTATGTTTAGATTCCACCTGTAAATGTTATCATACAGCATTTGCCTTTCTCTGTCTGACTTTCTTCACTTAGCTTAATGCCCTCCAAGTCCATCCATGTTGCTGCATATGGAAAATTTTTCATTCTACTTTGTGGCATAAGTAGTAGTATTTCATTGTATACATACAGCATAGCTTCGTTATCCAATCATCTGTTGATGGACACTTAGGTTGCTTCCATATCTTGGCTATTGTAATTAATGCTGCTATGAACATTGGGGCACATGTATCTTTTGGAATTAGTGTTTTTGTTTCTTTCAGATATATACCCAGGAGTGGCATTGCTGGGTCATATGATAGTTCTATTTTTAGTTTTTAGAGGAACCTCCATACTGATTTCCACAGAGGCTGCACCAGTTTACATTCCCACCAACAGTGTAGTTGCCAACATTTGTATAACAATTTATTTTTCTGTTTCATACTTGATAAACACTTACATTGTTTCTCATTCTTTGTCATGTCAATACTGCATTGAATAGTCTTACCTGTGACTCCTTCTACACATCAACAAAAGTTCCTTTACTGTATACACTAGACTGGGAATTGCAGTGTTATGGAGTATGCTCAACTTTAGCCACATTGGACATTGCCAAATTCTATCCAAAGGGACTGGACAATTTATACTCCCAGCACTCATGAATAAGTAAGTGTGCCTATACACACATGCACACACACACAGAGTCTACTCTTTTATCAGTTATATATATTGCAAATATCTTCTAGTCTGCAGCTTCTCAGTTTAACTTCCGTTAACCTACTTGATCAATCTCTTCCTATGGTTTGTACATTTTATTTAACAAATCTTTATCCCATTTTATATAGATATTTTCCATATTTAATACTAAAAAATTACTAAAAGTTTAAATGTTTTCCTTTTCTCTTCTGAAATGCATTTTCATATATAATATATATCTACATTTTTACCTCTTTATCCATTTGTGCAAGCATCATTTTAAAAAAGGTGATGTCACTGAGATGTCATGCTATCTCTAGAACTGCTCACTGCCCATATGTCTATTTTGGGACTTTGTGATCTCTTTCATTGGTCTACTTGTCCTGCAACCAAGAGCCCAGAGTCTTCATTACTTAACTTTACAAGAAGCTTTGATATCTTCTAGGATGAATTCTCACTTCCTGTTTTCTTCATATGTACCTTGACGATTTTTGATTCTTTACCTTTCATGCAACGTTCCAACCACTAGTTCCAATCAGCTTGCCCCCTTCCAACCACTCTTTCCTCTACCTGCAGTTTACCCACTGAAAATGAGTCCACCAGTATGCCATTGCTCCAGTGCCTTTCCTGGAGTCTCACTACTCGGTTGCAAGTTCAATCAGCTAAATCTTAAAGAGATGCCAATCTTATTTTACTCAAGCTTTTCTTTATTAAAATGATATCTTGAAACCATGGCTAATGGTTAGTCAAAATCCATTTAACCTGCCTTCACTTATCAAGGTTGTTTTAATCATCGCTACAAGAGAGTTGCATGCCCTCCAAATGGCATGGAGCCTAAACAAAAAGATGTTTGCCCGAGCTGTTTTCCAGGAACTCTGAGTCAGCTGTGCCCGCTTCCTGCTGAGTTGATTAGACTGGATAGGACCATGGACCCTGCAAATGGGCATGCACAAGTGTCCATTCGGTAACCTTTTGACATTAGAGGGATGAAAACTCCACCCTCAGCTCATGCTACACCCATGCAGAGGCCTATAGCTCAGTCACACCTGCACCTTTACCCAGTCACCTTTCCCTGCACTCCCACGCCCCAGACGGGCCTGCTTCTTTATAGTCATCCTAGAAAACCCCAGCCCCTTGCCCCCAGGGACGCAGCTCTGAGGCTTGTTCTGTCTCCACTCTTTGCTGCAGCGTTTGGCGTCTCAGCATTTTGACTTACTGAGCAACAACAGGCAAACCAAACCTGGTTCAGTGCCTAAACCAAGTTTCTCTGCTGAGTTTATGATTAACTTCTCTTCCCAAAATTTTATTCTCTTTCTTGTCTCACGTTTCTTCCTCTCAAGATTAAGGAGACGTTTTAGAACAGTGAGGAGTGAGGGGTGGGGAGGGGATAGGGTTCAAAAACAAGCAGGGCTCTGTGGGGTGCTCCTGGGTAGTAGAAAAACCTTCCTGTGATTCCTGTCCCTTGTTTGCAGGGAAACAGGCTTCTGGCTCTTTGACTGTCCTTGGGTTCCAAAGGGTAGATTCAAACATTCCTAATTAGGGTAGTGAGGGAATGTAGAAATGAAGGAAATGTAGTCAAGAAATAAGAGTTCAGGGATAAAGCAGAGTCCTAGTTCCTGAAAACTGCCAAGGAGTACTGTCTGGACCAAAAATACTATGCAAGGGAATAACAAGTTCCAAGAGAAAGGCAGTTTGATTGCCAGTTTCATTAAAATAGGGTACTTATAGCTGATTGATGTTGTTGTACCTCGGAAACCAACCCAACTTTACAAAGCAATTATTTTCCAATTAAAACTAAAATTTAAAAACTTAAAATGTTCTCTAGGTTTTCAGGGTGAACAAACTTATGCCTGTAGAGCCTTAGCTACAAGGCACTAAGGTTGAGTCCAGAATGACACTTGTAAGAACTTCAGTGTTTCTGACATTTCATTAGCCTTGCTGTTTACTTTGGGGACATATATCTCTTGGACTATTGCTAACAGGAGACTCAGTCCATGTGTCCCCTAATCTCTTGAACATGGCAGAATACCTCTGGACACTGAAACCCATGGTGGGAGGAACCCAGTCAGCTAAAAGATTAAGGAGAAATAAGAGGGAAGCCAGGATCGCAACAGAGGAAGGGGGTGGGTGCTTGACCAGCTGTAGGCCTGTCTAACAGGCACTCCCTCTTAAAGTGATTCTGGAACTCCTGGTATTTGCTTGGGTAGGGCCCTGGGGGAAGAGCTGGCCCAGCTCAAGGCCAGGGCCAGGGCACCTTAGCTGAGGGATCTTGTGGCTGGGCTTCGCAGCTGCAAGAAAAATGAGTCCTATCAGACCAGTGCCCGGCAAGTTTGAGCGCCTGTTAATCTTTCCAGGCAAAGGGGCCAAGACAAGGCAAGTCGGATGGGGGCAGGGCAGAGAGGCCGACAATCCAAAATGGACTCCTGTGTATAAAGCTGTACAAGTCCTGTTGTCTGCTCACTTCAGCGCCCTGGCAGGATGTTTCTCTGTCAACATTAGCACCAAACACTTGAGCACAAATAAAAGCTGGCTTAATGGAAGGTATTTAAATAAGTGCTAAAATCGATCCCTAGAAATCTAACTATCCAGGCCCAGGTGGAACCTTGTCTGGGAAGTGGGGTCTGCATGCCAGGGACTCCTAGATTATCAAAAAATATCCAAACACTCCTATTTAACATTTAAATAAGTAAGAGGACCAATAAAGACTTCTCTTGCTTAAAAGTACTAGCATTTTACAACTGTAAAAGGCTCCACCATAGCCTATATGAAGCCCCGATTGCACAAGAAACATCCAGTTAAGCTTGGGGTTTGGCCCACACTGTAATCTCACGGCAGTACAGGCCACATATTATGGAATTCGGCTTTTAGAATTTCAGACTAATTAGAGAGGCACCCAGTAGCACTATTCAGGTTCTGTCAGCATTTCCACTATAAAACCCCCTTTTCTGAGGTTTATAACTTGGCCAATAAAAGATAGCCCCAGGCTGGAATGTGCCATGCAAAAAGGTTCAGCACAGGAATGAGATTTTTTCTGTTGTTTTAAACTAAATTTCATTAAAAATCAGTTCTTGTAAGAAGAGAGCAATAAAAATATGCCGCTTTCATTATTTCTGATGTTTTCAGCTCCTTTGTTTAAAAATAAAAAGGAAAAAAATAAATGCACTTTCCAGGCTTCAAGTAAGTCCAGGGTTTTGTGTATTTTAATGAAAATATTTGAGTTATTGGGACTTAGGAAAAACAATTGCTTGCCACACACCAGTTTTGTTTCAGTGTGGGTCTAGGATTTAGTGTGGTTCAAATCGATTTGGAAACAGTGTACAGTACTTTCAATCACAGAGGTCTTAATAATGGTTTTTCATGATTAGTGCATGTTAACCATCATATTGTGGAATAAAATCCTAAACATTAGCAGGGCCTATTGAGAGGGAAGCTTTTCAACAATACTAGTGTTTTCAAATTATCCATCAATGCTTACGAATGGCCATTTCATTTTCTACATCTTTGCAAGAGGAAATAGGAAATGTACAAACTCCATATACTTAACTATAGCACACCTTATATACAAATAAAGCTAAATATCTCCTAGAGTTTTATTTGTTTTAACCTTTCTCATTATAGTGTTATCTCATTTGTAGGCATTTTATCTTAAAAGGTTAAAAGAGCATGAGTAGTTGAATTTAGCCACAAAACAAAAGAAAGTAAAACTATAGGGAAATCAATAGATCTAGAGCGGCCGCTCTTTGTGCCTGCTGTTTTAGGTGCTTTATATATGCGTTTTCTATAAAATTTCACAGCAATCCCATGAAAATAAGGCTCCAGGAGGTTTACCCAGAGTCACAAAGTTAAATGGCAAAGCAGATATTCAAATGCAGTGTGTCAGACCTCAGCTCCTACCCTGCTTGCAGTAATTTATGGTGCAGTCAACTCTTTCCCCTCTCTTACTCATTGAACTACAGAAAGTTTGCTTCATACTTTTCTCAGTTTCTGCCTACAATAACTCTCAAATTAGCCTGGCTTGTTGGAAGACCTTTCTAATCCTAAAATAAATGGTGAGAATGGAGCTTAATATCCAAAACATTCAATTCCCAGTATGCCCAAATCTCATGGCAACCCTACAGCATGACGTATCAGAAAGGTTCTACCAGAGAAATGCAAGGGGCCTGCTCCAAGAGAACTGTCTAGACAGATTTACACAATTGAGAATTAAATGCAAGTTTCTGGACCCTCTTCAGAAGAGGTTCATCCCCAAAACCACATGAGTGTTTTTACAGAGAGCAGAAACAGGTCTCAGTTTACTGAGGTGCATTGCGCCTGCACTGTCTGCTTAACCTCAGAGGCTCTGCCCTGAGATTAGTTTTATCCTTCTTTACATTCTGCCACTAAGCTACGTGTATCTATTCAACAATCTGTATTTGCTTCTTTGGAGACCCATGCACTATGAGAACTCCTTCTGTCTGTTCCCTCTGCATATACTGGGAAGAATGGGAAGGAACTGGGAAGCCAGGAAACTGGCACTAAGTGCCTCCCTGGCTGGGAAGAGACTGTGGGTCAGGACCAGGAGACCCAAGAGGCGCCTCTCTTGCCACTAACCGTTTCCATTTCAACATATACCATTCTTCTATCCCAGCCACAGCCCTCACCACAGGGATGGTGTTTGTGCCATCTACACGTAAATGAAAGAAGAGGCACCTCCATTAGCAACATCATTGCGTCTGTCTATTTAAATTAAAGCCTTAAGGGAAAACCCACATGCTTTTAATGGCCTTTAATTGGTTAAAGAGAACAGTAAGTTCCCTCCCAGAGGCTTGGGAACAGAGCTCCTTCTTTCCTTCCTGATTTGTTTCTTGGTTAACCAGTCTAGGGAACAAAAGAGTTGTAAAATATTTGTTAGGCTGCAAAGTTTAACAAAGAAACGTTAAACAACACTGATGATGATATCGATTTTTTTCTCTTGGTTCCTGCTTGCTCTCTGCTGCTGACTCAAATGGACTGTCCTTGGCTTGTGGTGTTTGGGTGCATAAAGTCCAGGAGCAAGGGGCTCCTACTGATCACAGGCTGCAGAATCACTTCTACCTAAATATTCCCTGGCAGGGTCTACCCGTATTTCCTGCCTCATTGGTTACTCAGACTCGCTGAGAGGCTTTATACGTGCATGTACACACATCTGTGGATCAGGAAAACCCAGCTTACCAAAACTCAGACCTAGAGGACAAAAAAACATCTGGTGATTTATCTGTGTTAAAAAGGTTCTCCTCTGTTTAGTAAAAAGAATCACAGCAGGATTTCTTTAAATGTGTGTTTCAAATGATACCACTGTATAGCCACCACTTCAACAACATGTCTTTAATGTAAAACAAGGAAATGAAGCCTAAATATAGATGTTGCATCTCCTTAATTGATTACAATTTTTCTGAAACATATTCCATCTTATGTTCTTCAGGGAGAAAAATAAAATTATAAAATTTGAGAGCTGAATTTCTTTAACGTTCCTGAAAATTACCTGCAGTATCTAACAGTGCTTTTTACACAATGAGAGTTCAGGACGAATGACAAGGCTTGAAGCATGTGGCTCAGTGTCCATTAGGGTCATAAATTACTTGAGTTAACACTGATTATTTTTTGCTGCCAGTACTCATGATTTGTGCTTGATTTTTTTATTCTAAATGTATTCCTTTGCATATTTTTAGAGTTTCCAACAGTGGGCATAGGATCAAGGGCAGAGACCTTCCTTGTCTTGTTTTTCATTGTTTCTTCTGTACCTGGCTTAGTGAGGAATACACAGTAGACAATAAATATCTGTTAACTGAAATAACTGAAAGGGTCTGCCTTTACTAAAGTGAAGTTAATATTTTTATGTATATTCTGTGGCAGTGCTTTAAAACTCTCTTCCCCGAAAAAAACAATGAGTCACAGAGAACTGACTGGAGATTCTTAAAAAATAAATGAGTTTATTGGGACATGATTAATTCCTGCCTATTGCATAGCTATCAGATCTTATATTGTTTGCATTTCAGGAAAAAGACCCTTGTAAAAGAGCTCTCCAGCTTTAGAAAGTTTTTCAAAAGCATAGTTAGATCAAGTTAATACTGAGTGCTAATTTACCTTATTCTGAGTGATTCAATTTTATCATAAATTAAGTGCCAACCGAAGAACAATTCTACACAACCAGGTCAAGAGCAAGTTAAATCTTATTGCTCCCTATTTTGATTCCCACTATTTTGATTTGTACCCTGTATCAGTTTTCAGCACTGCTCCCCCAAACCTGTGACTCCTAGAAAACTAACTTCCACTGCTTTTGCCCACTCACTCTCCTTTCCCCACAACTTTGAAACTTCCAATCAAGAACACAGGCTAAACTATATAAAGTAAAATGGACCCCAAGGCCACTCTATGGAGTGCAAGCTCCTAGTTAAAGGAGAAAAATAAATGTCATTAGACTCCCAAAGCATGTGGTCTAGTATCTAACAAAAGTCATTTATGTGTTCAGATCATTCTTTTCATCCACAAGTCGCTGGGCCACAGTCTATATTAGCCACTTTCTTCTGTGGCTGTCAGTCTTGACTTCTCTCTCTTATGTAAATAAGTAATTAAACAATGGGAAATATCTGGAATTTTGCTTGAGAGCAGAGATAACATGGGAATACTAAATAGTTTTTAGAAGACTTTTTTATGTCCCAGGTTTTTCTTTTTTTCTCCTTCCTCCTAAATCCTGCAAATCATTTTGTAGTTCTTCTTTGCTGCTGATTCTGCCCTAAGCTCTCCATTCCTAGCATCAGTGACAATTACAACCCACATTCACTGCAATAAAAGCAAACAAGAAAGAGGCTTTACTACGTCATCCCAGCCATACATATGTAGTGAAAGTGAGAGAGACCATAATATTTGTCCTAGCAACACAAAAGCACACCCTCCTTTTTGCATACCTATTTACCCAATTTCTTCTGTAAGTCTCGCGGGCTTCAGTTGCTCATTTATTCTTCAACCTTGGATAAAGAGACGAGGAGATAAGGGAGGGGGAGAGACAGACAGACCTATAGATGACAGATCTGTAGACAATGTTGTTAGCATGCCAGATCTTATTACAGAACCGTGGGAGGTCATGTACGCACATCCCGACTCCATGGGGACCACCACATTTAAAACAAGATGGAAAAAATGTGATGTGGGGAGGGTGGAAACCCTTCTGGGCAGCCTTCAAAAGGAGAGACAGGTTGTGACTGGATTAACATTTATTGACTGTTTAAGCCTGCTTTTTTGCTTCAGGACAGAGATACACGAGTTTAATTGCAGAGGCTGTTCTGCCAACTGATCACCAGAGTGGCAACCAAAGCTTAGCTAATCGGTCCTTCATTAGCGAAAAGTCTCTATTACAAAACAAATTAAGCATGCTCTGATCCTAACCTACAGGTCCAATGGCATTACGGCAAAGTTTAAGCTGTTAGAGCACTGAAAAACTTATTAAGGGTTAGCGCTGAAATAGCACTTTGCTATTGATTTTACAATACACAGGTATTATGATTTATGGAGTGCTGGTGTCACTCTAACAAGCTGAAGGACACACAATATCATCTCCAGCATCATTAAAATTCAGAAGCCTCTAGAACTAACTCATCAACCACTGTGCATTGTCACAGTCTATGGAGCTGGGCTCCAGTTTCAGAATGTCCTAAGCTTTGGGACAGTTGTCTCTCTCTGCAGAGTTGTCTCCTGTCTGTAATCGGAGATATAGGGCTACCCCCTCAAAATGCATTCAGTGCCTTCAATTTAATTATCAGAACCTGTTTTCACAACGAGTTGTCAAAGCATTTTGTTATTTAATCTTGCCTTTTAACATCCAGAAGTATTCTGTACACATCTATGGCACACCTGCTTAGGAAAGAAAAACACCAGGGCAGTATATAATTCAAGCAAGCAGGGCTCTAACTAAACCACGGCCCCAAAGTTACTGCCTTTATTGTTTAAGATAGATAATCTGGCAGCCCTAGCTGTGATAATCAATAGAGAGTCAATGAGCACCAATTATGCTCAGGTAATAGTAATGAGAGCTAATCATTATTGAGCATTTACTATATCCCAGAATTAGTCTCAGTTCTTTCATTTATATTAGTACATTTAATCCTCCCAAAATCTTTTGAGATAGCAGCCACTTTTTAATGTTGATCTTACTGAAAAAAATAGAGAGGCCCAGAGAAGTTAAGTAACTTTGCTCAGAGAAGTTAAGTACTTAGCCACCAAGTAGAAAAGCCAAAGTTCAGTAAGGCAGTCTGACATCCAGCTTTTACCCTGGGCCAGTTTCTACATCTAATAATCATTTCTATTAGCAAAACAGCATTCTTTCAACTAATTTCAATGACTGTAATCCTGTAATTTGAGCATGTTTCAAGTTAAATCAGGTGAAGACCTAAAACTGATCACCAGTTTTCTCAAAAGTCTTCCTTCAGAGTGCTACTGGGGACACCCTTCATTTCTCTTTCATCTGAATTACATACCCACTGAGTATAAGGTTCCTTCAGAGGACCTATTTTCTGTGCCTTGAAAATTTTATCTAATACTTTCATTTGTTTACATCTTTCTGTTTTGTGTAGAATGATAACCTAATTCTTATTTTAAACTATTTTCCAACTCCACCTTCATCCCGAACTAAATACTATGTTAAATTTTATAAGCGTATCTGTGATATTTACAATCAATGTTTGGCTTAAACGAATTGAATTACAAATTTATAACTTGGCTTGAGAGCCATGTTTCTCCACATTGGTGTTTACCAGAGAACGGAAATGGTACGTGCTATGTCCATCATATGTTTTAAGTTAAAGGATCTGAAACTGGTAAGGCAGAAGCATCTTCTTTCAAAGCTCTCTCACCTTTTAAGAGACCCCAAAGCATGACCCTCAGTGCTATAACTGTAATATTGATTCATGTCCAACTTTATACCCCATCTTTTCCTGTCCAATGTGCACAGTGAATCATCTTCTAAATTTCATTTGCGGTTTCTTTTCCCATGTACATTACATATATTGTATTCCGATAAAGAGTTGTCTCAATTATCACTAGCCATTTTTACAACTTGAAAGGTCATTAGATTTCAAACTGTTTGTCACTTTATCTCATGATCTTGGTGCCATTCCATTATCTAAGTTCCCAAGGATTTCAGAGATATCGCACATCAGTAGCTGGCACCTAAGGAATACCATCTGCCTAGCTAGTATCGAGTTAGAAGAATCTTCACTTCTGGTTTTCATTCACTCAGGTAGGTTTCCTCTGTTTCTGAAATGTAACCTGTCAGTTCCAAGAAGTCTCAGTGGTCCTGGTTGTCTTCTGACATACCAGAACTTTAATTCAAGATGCCTTTCTGTCCATTCTCATCCTATAAAAATCAGAATTCACTATTAGTAATTGGGCCCTGTTGTCATCTCTTCTGGGAAGCCTTCCACGGTTCCTCAAATTAGAATTAATCACTCAGTCCTCTCATTTGTTTTCTTATGTTAGTCACTTAATTTTAACTGAATCAAAAGGAGAATCACTGAAAGGAAGCTATATATGAAATCAGTTTTGCCCAAGTATGGCTTTGCTGCATTTGTTCAGTTGATCCCATGGAGCTTAGAATCTGCTGTAATATTCATTCCTAATATCCTAGTCTCATTTTTCAGATCTTACAGTATTGTTTTCTAAACTTGAGCTCTTTGGCCTTCATTTAGTCAAGTTGTTCCTTGGTAGCATTTATCTTTCTCACATTAACAATGAGATAGTTTTTTATGTCCTTAGTGGTATTTCCTTTCAAATATTCAGCTCTTCTGAACTCCATTGTCTCTTGGGATAATGCCTTACTGGGTCTTCAGTCTTACTTTGATCCCAGGATCCTTTAGAGCTAGTAGGGACCCCAACTATAAGCCGATACATCTTATTTTATAGAAAATTATCTATGAATTTAAGTTGAATAGAAATTATTTTATAGAAAATTAATTTTAAGAAATTAATCTGGAGAAGACTAAAGAGACT
This sequence comes from Antilocapra americana, assembly GCA_007570785.1. Taxonomy (NCBI): domain Eukaryota; kingdom Metazoa; phylum Chordata; class Mammalia; order Artiodactyla; family Antilocapridae; genus Antilocapra; species Antilocapra americana. The sequence goes on along the minus strand of ML660200.1, from coordinate 50,425,394 downwards.
AACTCCTAACTAATTAATCCAGCTAGTTAGGGTGACATAAATGGATTACAACCAGTACTGTGTTCCCAAACCTGAAAAGCAGCAGATTGGCTATAGTTAAATGCGGAAAAGTGAAATAGGCAGTGCTGTGAGATGGGGTTTTATTAAATCAGCCTTTACACAACGATGTACTTCTTTCCAGTGGGGTTGTTTTTGACAATCCCCTAAGCTTCCTGACTCTGATTCTGGGAAATTAATATTCTATATTTAACCTGGTTTTCTTTCCATTCCATCACAATCTTGAACTCTGAATTCAACCCACCTTCACCAAAGCTGTCTTTATCCTTTGTAATTTCGCCTATCTTCCCTTATCTGGAAGAACAAGCCAGCACATCTCTTACTGTTTACCCCATGTCTGTGCTCACTGTCATTCCATGAATAGCCCCCAAGTCTTTGCACATGAAATTATCTTGTCTCCTGCACTGGCCACCGTAGTCCTAAACTTCATCCACAGCTTATCTCAAAGGCCAACCCGTTTTTTAACCACACACAACCCCCTCTCTCAGAATTAATCGTTTAATCCTCTTTTCTCTCTCACTGTCTTACTTTTGCCTCAATGCTAGCTCCTTCCTCAGTCTGTTTTTCTATTAGGATTTCCTTTTTATTTATCATTTACTAGACTGCACTCCCTAAAGGGGGAGATTTTCCTTTAGACACCAAGTGACTTCACAACGCACAACCTAAACAAATGTTTGTTAAATGAACGAATGAGGAAAGCATGTTGAATACCTGTTGCCTTCTACACAAATAGATCCAATCCCCAAACTGCAGAAATAACCGTTGGTCAGGGAATTTTAAAAATCAAAATTTCACAGAATGGATGGCACAAAGGAGTTTGTGATGCATAAAAAGAAAGCATGTTATAACACGTTTTATATATCATGAACCTATATTGCTACTTCTAAATATGACCTAAATTTTAACATCCAATTATAGTAAATCATAACTGACCTTTCTGAATTTTCTTACTTTAATTATCAATAATAAAGGAGCAGAAAGACAAGTTTAAACACTGACAATCTCCTAAAATATGAATACCTTTATAAAACGTTATTAGGAGCTAATTTCAGGGTTGAGATTTAGACAGTCAACTCATTCCCAAGACATTCAAATGAGAAAAGATAAATTCACTCATTCTTTTGGATGTTTCATCTAAACAAAGACACATACTTAGGTATTTGGAAATACCAGCGGAGCTGCCTGGCTATTCTTTCCTCCGTTTGAGGAACAGTCAGATTGTGTCTGCGCTGTTAGGTTGAAGGTGTTCTCACACCAAACCTAGACATGTCTTTGCTTCTCCTCATTACTTGTGACGTCATCCTTTCACTCCTTGAATAAATCAGTATCAGCCCCGGCCCATATAAATCTGTTCTGCCCCCGCGCCTCTGTCTGCATGCACAGCATTCTGTAAATAATCATAATGGAGCGCTTAGACGCAGTTCTGTGATACACCGGAGACCCCTATTGGTGAGACGCGGGCAGTGACTGCCTAGCCCCGCGCCCCACTGCAGAAACTGAGCGAGCTTCTGTTCAGCGCCTTTGGGTTCCAGCAGAGCTGAAAGCAATGCCATGGACAGTTTTTGCATACTGATTAATCCATTTGTGAAAACAAATGTGTGTGTGTTTACTGAACTTTACGTTTGTATGAAGACATCATGAAATCAGAAGGTGGTACAAATGACTAGAAAAACACTGTGTGACCTCCTGCAATTTTCGGGTGATTCATTTTTAGTAGGTAATAGACAACAGGGATAAATGCAGCATCGCTGTTATATAAGTAGTATTGATCAAATATGGCAGAGCATCCACAAAGTCCCAACCTCTCTGAGAGTTAGGTAGTAACTTATACACTTCTCATGCCCAACTTTAGAAACAGTATTGTATCCTCTTTAAGTATTGCTGTGATAAGGATTTAAGAAATAACTAGGCTTTTGCAGAGCCCTTAAAAGATGCATTGCTTAATTTAAAGGTACTAGTTTAGAACTTCTGAGTGCTCAAAGTAAATTTGTATTTCAAATCATAAAGTACAAATTAATTTATGATGAAAAATGATTACCTCTCAAATATCTAGACTAATTCTTCAATGTATAATTGAAATTAGTTTGGCAGTTCAAAATAGGCAACAGCTAGAGTCCCCACAACTACAGAATTTCTCCTGTAATGTAAAAGGTATTGTATGATGCCAAATGCACCATAAATCTTCATTCCTTTGGGATGGAGGATTGTCTGAGAATGTTAGTTCAAAAATGGGTTGGTGTTTTCCTCTTTATTTTTACATTTACATTTAAAAATTTTTAGAGAAGAATGCTAAGATGAGTATGATAGCTATTTATTTCAAATACCTGCTTTAAAAAGATTAAAAATTCATAAGCTGGCCACACTCTGAAAAAGCAAAATCTGTCATTTATCAGGTAAAAAATGCCTTTGTGCTGAGACTTGAAATATCCCTTAACTGGCATATTAACATCATACATCTTATTAAACAAAAACACTGGGGGAAAAAACTTCAAAAAAATTTACAGACACATTCAGTTCTTGATTCATCCTTGTTATTTGTTGTGCTAACATTTTCATACTTGTTTTCTTCCCCATGATTTTCTTTTGCAAGCTAAATTGCTATTTCTCCTGCTTTTCCCTTCCTCTTCTCCCCCTGCCCAAAACATACACACACACACACACACACACACACACACACACACACACACACACACACACACACACACACACACACACACACACACACACACGGCCTTGAGAACACAATACTTCCCTTGCCTTTGGCTGAAGCTCCAAGCATAGAAGAGAGCCTGGGTCTGGAGCCTAAAAATCCAGTACCTGTGAGTTCCATATAAAATACAAATTCCTTTTCTCACACTGTGATCACTGATGATGATTTATTTCTTTGCCACGTGTACCAACCTGTCCCACGTGCATGTACAATTTAACTGGAAGGAAATATTTTAGCTCCACTACATGGAACTGCCGCTGCAACAGCTCGGCACGGTTTACTGACAAGCTCAGATTCAGTCTTGCAAGGTGAAGCTGGAGAGGGGGTGTTGGAGAAGAGAGCTCTCCTTCAGGGGAAACACACTCCTCTTCCTGCCTCCAAAATTCCCAGGAAACACAGCCTAATTGAACCAGCACTGAAACGGTGCATTCCTGGCCTTGAGTTCTGTGTGTGACTGGGGTGGGGAGGGGAGGGAGCAGGATGTTGGAATTTTTAAAAGGTCAGAAAACTACAGGCCTAGTGATGTAGACATCAGAGAAGGGAAACCCTGAGTTCTGATCCCAGTGCTGTTGCCTGTCACCACCTTTCCTGAATTTTTTTTAAAGGTGATTTTCTGGGACTTTATGTACTGCCTAAACTACCTGGAACTAATAACTTTTTTGGATATATAACCCTTATTTAAGTTTATTTGACATACAATATTATGTTAGTGTTGTGTGTTGTGTGTACAACTAGTGACTCGAATTGTATTCATCGGAAATGGTCACCACAAGTAGTCAGGGTCACCACACAAAGTGAATGCAGTTTTGTTTACATTCACATTGCACCCTCATGTCTTACTTTGTAACTCAAGGTTTGTACCTCTTGAACTGTGATTTGTAGATACAGAGTGCATGAAGCCTCACTGTGGTACCTTTGCGGGCTGCTGGGCAAAGCCCCACAAAATACAGTCCGAGAATGCACGCTTGGAGCGGATAATGATCCCACGAAGAACAGACCTGCAATAACACATTTCTGTACCCACTCTCTTGGCTCTTGACAACTGTTTTCTCAAACTCGAAAAGGCAGGAAGAATGCCCTATACAGGCAGTATTTCTGCCACCTTTAGTGATTAAAAGAAATATTATTATAAAGAATAGAACTGATTTATTCAGAGGAATGAAAAGAGGGCAAAAATCAGAAAGTTCAAAGACCAAAATGTCCCCAGCTGTGCTATAAGCTAAATCTACAACCTTTTTCCTTGTTTTGTTTTTCCTCGTCTATCGAATGGGCATTATAATCCCTATTATAATGGGTGTTATAATCCTTACATAATCCCTGTGTTATATGTAAGGATCAAGGAGGGTGATGTTAAGTGAAAGTGCTATAAAAAGCTCTAAGTCCTCTCTCTATGAATGGGGTTTATTATTATACTGACTGTTGACAAAAAATGCCAATGCTGTTCATTGCTATTAGCAAAATCCAATTCCTTTTGTTTGAATTTTGCCTATAGAAAGCAATAAAGTGGAATAAATATCCATTAGTCAGTAGTCAACATATATTGGAACAGCTGAAACACCAAATCTTTTTCCTCCAAAAGCAGAATCCTAAACTAATGTTATTTCAGGAGTTAGGAGGCGGGCACAGTGGGGAGGCATTGCTGAGTTGAGGTGGGGGTAGACTGGGGAGATGCAGCTGAGATGGTGCAAAAAAAAACCCCTCTTTCTTCCTCCAGAGAAAACATCCCCACTAAATTCCGCTCAATCTAATCATGCCTAAGATAAAAGTCAGAAGGGTCAGCTTGAACGGAGGCCAGTTATTGGTCAACATTAAGACAATATTGATAGAAAATGTAAGGCAATACATTTTCCTCTGCCACACATTTCTGAATAATAGCAATTTGCCAACTAGCTAACCACCTCAGCATAAACAGTGGAACGCTCCTGCTGAGTCTCAGAAAGCCTGCTTGTCTGCACGTGCACAATACACAAGGAAATTCACCATAAAGCCCTGTGCCACCGTTCAGTGCAAACAGTCCTCAGGTCCTGCTGTGACTTGGCACACCCCGCCGGACAGCTGGAGACTGGAGAAGGGGGGCTGCTGCCAATAACACATTACAAGGGATTTTCAAGCAATTTTCCGGAAACCAATAGTCCTGTGCTCTATTATTTCATGGGCAGATATTGCTATGAGCTATACATAGTTATATTATGGTGCAGGGCACTGTCTATTTATACCTGATATGATATACAATAAAACACCCCAACACTTTCCAATCCCATTTGTGAGCTCGAGCAAGGAAAAATAGGGAGACAATTTGCTACAGCCTTATGTTATGCCTAATATAATTTTGGAAATCAGCTATTGCCCTAAACAACATTTTATTACATGCATCAAAAAGATTTAACTTACTAAGGGTCACATAAGTGTACTCAGAATATGCTTCAAAGACAAGAGACACTGCAGAGAGATGGTTTATTGTACATCCCATTCCTTCTCCCACCCTCAAGATCGCTTGCAATGAAGTGCTACCAGAGATCATTAAAAAAAAGATTGCTCATTTTATGTAGCTTGAATGTATAAAATGGCAGTTATCTAAATTCCAGAGGCAAGAATGTTTAGAAGACAATGCTGAGAGATAAACTAAAGTGAGTTAAATCAGGAAGACAGGCTCTGAAGCAATTAGTCTAATGTAATATCATTTTTAATGTAAAGAAGCTACATTTTCTAATTTCCACTAAAAGCCCTAGGTGCTGAACGGGTTATAATAAATGCATGCAATAAAAAACAGGTACACTCATCTTATAAAGCAGCCTATTAACCAGACTGCTAGTGCTGCAAAATCCAGTACCCAGTAAACAATACTTTTTCTGTTAGAATAATGATGCATAGTTTATTCCTTTATACCAGGCGGCACTTGGGGACCACATCCATTTACCAAAATAATACCAAATTAGTACTGTAAATATTGAAATCAGACCTTTCAGGCTAACCAGTGGCCTAATTTTCTCTTCAATCTACTCTTAATCTCAATTCATCAATAACACTACCTTATTATCAGACTTTGACAGCAAGCTAAGGCTTTTGATAAATTATACATCTCAAGCCAGATTTAAAATTTGAAGCTCAAGTGCTAATTATCTGTACAGGCCTAGTTAATAACGAGATTTCTTGTTAAGTATCTGATCACAGCATGGGCATCATTTGTCAAGATCCTCAAGTCTACCTTAGAGACCCGCTCTTCGAATCCTCCCTTGCCTACCATATGTAAAATTGGGATCTTTGTTTCTATAATAACCTTTTATTAGGAAGCTGACATAATGATTAAGTTCACTGTAGACACACACAATGAATTAGACAATTACCCTTGCTGCTTTAAACCACTCAGACTCCTAGCAAGACAAAATAATTAATATTGAATTTTAATTTGATGTGTTCCACATTTAAACCCCAATTTGCAAAGTACACCTGGAAAGCTGCCGCTGTTTCCTTGCAGTTTGTGCTGATGAAATAAAGGCCCCTGCAGTTTGAATGTAAAAGCACAGAAGGCACGATGCACCACGATCACTTCTCAGTGGAGCACAGAATTTTCTAGCATTAATGGGAAAGGTAATTACCTAGGTCTAACTTTATAGCCTTTTCTCTAATGAAACCATAATCTCCCAGGCCTATCCACTTTAAGCATTTGCATGATTTTAATGATTTCAGTGCCATAACTGTTGGTATACCCAGTCATTTTGAAATGTCTAAAACACAGTGACGTTAATTATATTTCCAAGCTATTCTTACTAGCATAAAGTAAGGCTGAGTCACAGAGAGGCATCTTCATAAAAACAACCAAAGGTAGCATTTCTCACATGGTCTCCCAAAAAAGATGAGCCCCAAGTGTATAAATCCATTTCTTTCACTTATCCTGCCCTCATACTTTACCTGTACTACATGGTAATAGGGCATGAAGCTTGAGTACTTTTGCCATCACTCCCATACCTAATATTTTCCAGAAAAGGTTTAGAATAGGTATAGCATGATATGATCATAAAATACTTTCACTGTAACCAAATTTCCCTTTTCTTGTTCAGTCATTCGGTTTTGTCCGACTGCAACCTCATAGACTACAGCACGCCCGTCCTCCTTGTCCTGCACCCTCTCCCAGAGCTTGCTCAAACTCATGTCCATTGAGTCGATGATGCCATCCAACCATCTGTTCCTCTGTTGTCCCCTTCTTCTGCATCCTATCTTTCCCAGCATCAGGGTCTTTTCCAATGAGTCAGCTCTTTGCCTCAGGTGGCCAAAGTATTGGAAGCTCAGCTTCAGCATCAGTCCTTCCAATGAATATTCAGGACTGATCTCCTTTAGGATGGACTGATTGGATCTCTTGCAGTCCAAGGGACTCTCAAGAGTCTTTTCCAACACCACAGTTCAAAAGCTTCAATTCTTCAACACTCAGCCTTCTTTATGGTCCAATTCCCACATACATACCTGACTATTGGAAAAACCATAGCTTTGACTATACGTACCTTCGTTGGTAAAGTAATATCTCTGCTATTTAATATGCTGTCCAGGTTTGTCACAGCTTTTCTTCCAAGGAGCAAGCATCTTTTAATTTCATGGCTGCAGTCGCCATCTGCAGCAATTTTGGAGCCCAAGAAAATAAAGTCTTATACTGTTTCCATTGTTTCCCCATCTATTTGCCATGCTGTCATGGGACTAGATACCATGATCTTCGTTTTTTGAATTTTGAGTTTCAAGCCAGCTTTTTCACTCTCCTCTTTCACCTTCATCAAGAGGCTCTTTAGTTCCTCTTTTCTTTCTGCCATAAGGGTGGTGTCATCTGCCTATCTGAGGTTATTGATATTTCTCCCTCCAAACTTGATTCCAGCTTCTGCTTCATCCAGCCCAGCATTTCTCAAGATGTACTCTGTATAGAAGTTAAATAAGCAGGGTGACTATATACAGGCTTGACTTACTCCTTTCCTAGTTTGGAACCAGCCCATTATTCCACATCTGGTGCTAACTGTGCAGGTTTCTGAGGAGGCATGTAAGGTGGTCTGGTATTCCCATCTCTTTAAGAATTTTCCACAGTTTGTTGTGATCCATACAGATTTTAGCATAGTTAATACAGCAGAAGTAGATGTTCTACTGGAATTCTCTTGCTTTTTCTGTGATCTAATGGATGTTGACAGTTTGGTCTCTGATCCCTCTGCCTTTTCTAAATCCAGCTTGTACATCTGGAAGTTCTTGGGTCACATGCCATTGAAGCCTAGCTTGGAGAATTTTGAGCATGATCTTGCTAGCACGTGAAATGAGTACAATTGTGTGGTAGTTGAACATTGTTTGGCATTGCCCTTCTTTGGGACTGGAATGAAAACTGACATTTTCCAGTCCTGTGACCACTGCTGAGTGTTCCAAACTTGCTGGCTTATTGAGTGCAGCACTTTAACAGGATCATCTTTTAGGATTTTCAATAGCTCAGCTGGAATTCATCACCTCAGCTAGCTTTGTTCATAGTGATGTTACCTAAGGCCCTCTTGACTTTGCACTCCATATGTCTGGCTCTAGATGAGTGATCACACTGTCGTGGTTATCAGTATCATTGGGATCTTTTTTTGTATAGTTCTTCTGTGTATTCTTGCCACCTCTTCTTAATATCTTCTGCTTGTTAGAGCCATACCGTTTCCATCCTTTATTATGCCCATCTTTGCATGAAATGTTCCCTTGGTATCTCTAATTTTCTTAAAAAGATCTCTAGTCTTTCCCATTCTATTGTTTTCCTCTATTTCTTTGCATTGTCCACTTAGGAAGGCTTTCTTATTTCTCCCTGCTATTCTTTGAACTCTGCATTCTGATGGGAAAAGCTTTCTTTTACATGATTAACTTTCCTGGCTGGGGGCCTTATGGGAGGGCCTGGTATTGGTGCAATTTTTCTTTCCATGGAAATGCTGGAGTTTGGGAGAGGAGAGATGACTTTCTCCTGTATGGCATCACACAGGGCTAAGATTGAACTATCAGATTAAACTGAGTTATCTGTTTTATGACCTATTAAGGCAACTCATGTTATTACAGGAAAGGAATAAAGATTCACAATCCATTTATCGTGAACTCTAAAAGCCCTTATTCATCTCGATTGAGAGCTTCCATACTCATGAGTGAGGTGGCCAAGTCCAAAAACGATGGATTCCCTTCCCTCCTTGGGTTTGCCTTTTACCTGCCTCCTATTCCAGCGACTCAGCGCCTCGGTCCCTCCCCACCTGGGTGGCAACCAGAGGAGGATATAATGCTGCTGACATGGAGAGGTGCCAAGGAGAGGTTCTTGAAAGTATAGCAGCTATTTGGTTTGCCAGGACTCCCAGGGGCAGGGAAAGGTTGCCTCTGTCTCACAACAAGGCACAGTGTATCCAAAGATCCTCAGGTTTTGTTCTATCAACAGTGCTAGGGACTTCCCTGGTGGTCCACTGGCTAAGACCGTGCTCCCAATGGAGGGGACCCAGGTTCAAATCCCTGGTTGGGGAACTAGATTCTGTATGCAAGACAGAATGCAGCCAAATAAAAAAAAAAAAAAAGAAAGTGCCAAAATGAGGACACTTCTTTCTGAGCACATCCCCTCCCACCAGATCCCTGCAATACCCAGATGACACAGTCATGGGAAATAGTTTCTGAGCTTAAGTTTGACACTTTGTTAAGTTAGAGAGGAAGAGCAGCTTTACTGAGACTTTATCATATAGATGAAACAGTCATTTACACATGTCTCAAAATTCAAAACTTTTCCTCCAGACTATAAATGAGGTCTATATAAGGAGAATGGAATGATGATTACTTTCTGAACTAAGTATCCTGATAAAAGAGAAAAACACCAGGGCTCTCAAATCTATTGATGAAACTAGCAACAACTTCACGTCTTCTTAAATATTTCTTCTTTTGATTATTCCCATTAAACTATTAAGCCAAAGTATTGAATAATACTTTTTCCCTGGGCCATCTATTTTAAAATTAGAATCTAAGTTCTGCAAGTTACAAACTCTGTGACCTTGGGAACATTAAATAAACTCTCTGAACTTCAGTTTTATCAGGAGTAAAATTTAGAATAAGAAGGGTCTATTTCCTGAAGTTGTTAAGGGGTTTAAATAAGATAATATATATCATACTCTCAGAGGAGTTGTTGACACTAGTTAATGCTTAATACACTGGTTGCTACTAATAGTCTGGTTAAGTGTTATTGTTATTTAGAAAGATGTTCTTTTTTAGTCACTCCGTTGTGTCCAACTCTTTTGTGACCCCATGGACTCTAACCCAGCTGGCTCCTCTGTTCATGGGATTTCCCAGGCAAGAATGATGGAGTGGGTTGCCATTTCCTTCTCCAGGGGATCTTCCTCACCCAGGAATTGAACACCCATGACTCCTGCATTGGCAGGTGGATTCTTTACCACTAAACCACCAAGGAAGCCCTATTTAGAAAGATGCTGCAGACTATTACTTAGTAGTTCTTAAATAAATCATTTACACAATTTAATGAGGATCATGAGAACCTCAGTTCTAAGAATAACAAATCAAGGGTCAAAACTATAGTATTTCTTCAGGCAGGATTTGCAAATTCTGTTTGCAGAATTTGACTAATTTAGATACCTCATGCAAGTAGAATTATCAGTATTTGTCCTTTTGTGACTGGTTTATTTAACTTAGCCTAATGGTCTCAAAGTTCATACAGGTTGTAATAATATGACATGATTTCCTTCTTTTTTAAGGCTAAATAGTGTTTCATTGTATATGCATTTATATTAATACATATTTTCTTTATCTGTTCATCTGTCAGGGGACATTTAGGTTGCTTCCGCCTCTTGGCTAATTATGAATAATGCTACAGTGAACATGGGTATGCAACTATTTCTTGAAAATTCTATTTCATACATATATATTTATATATTTGGGAGAAATATATTACATTTTAATGTCATTGTTATCAATGTTGTTACCTTTGGTTGAGACTATGAGGGACCAATCTGAATCTTGCACACTGTATTTAATTATAAAAAGGTATAAGATGGTATAACTGGGAAGGATATGAAATATTTTCATTTCATACATGTATAACCTGGACTCCAAGTCTCTATTTCTGCTAATGATAGAAAGTATAAGCCTGCTAATTTCAGATACAATTGATGCAATACAATGATTTTTCAGCTAAAAATGGTGTCATTATACGTTTAAGTACAGTGCTTTACACCATCTCCAGTCAGTCTCTCATTGGATTGGGGCCTAATCTAATGATGATGGTGTCCTAATAAGAGGAGGGAAATTTGAACTTGTACACACAGAGAGGAGAATGCCATGTAACAACAGAAGTAAATGTTGGAGTGATGTATTGACAAACCAAAGATTCCTGGCAATCACTAGAAGCTAGGGAAAAGGCACAGAACAGATCCTCCCTCACAGCCTTTGCCAGCGCCCTAATTGCACACTTCTTTACTTAGAGAGAATAAATTTCTGTTGTTTTAAGCCACCAGGTTGTAGTACTTTTGTTTCAACACCTCTAAGAAGTCAAAATACCACCCATCCTCAATTTCTTTTGCTGGTACAGATGGAGTAGTACTCTTGTCCCTGCTCATCTGTTTTGTCCCTAGGATTTCTACCTTCAATTAATCATCTACAACTCTGCAGATTAGCAAGCCGACTCCCCTCTGCACTTGCTACTCATTATGGTAATTGTGTCCACCTGGCTGCCGAAGGTTAATCACTGCCACCTGGCCTCTATTGTTTCATGGTCTAGGACTTTGCAGTCAAGTGCCTTGTTCGGTGGCAGCATCTCCTACCACCAGCCCAGGTCCACAGAGGAGAGCTGTCATGAGACTTCTTGGTGTTGGTTATACCCTTCTCACCACTGAATCTTGTGTATCCTTGATAAATAGTGTATCCTGTGAGCCTTTCCACGGAACATACCATTGGGTGAGATTTTTGGCTTTCAACAGTATATCCACTCTAGCTTGCTGACTTCTCTGAGCCTTTGAGCCCTTACTTCTCTCCTCTGTCATGGCAATTCTGACCCTGCAGCCTCACTGAGCATAGGCCATCACTTTTTCCAGGCTTCTAGGAACCATCCTAGAAGCAAGTTTGCACCATCTCCTGGAGTCCTTGTCTAAATATTAATATTCTGGATTCCCGGAGAATGCTCTCAAATTAGTAACTCTCCCTTACTCAGCCTTATGTTCTTGAATCAAGCAGTGGTGGTGGAGACCGCAGGACTCCCTGGCCTCTGGACCACAAGCCAAGTGCTAGGAACCATCTTAGCTCTTTGTGTCTTCTCTCCAACTCTTCTAGAAGTTCCGTGGATTAAAACCCCTTTCTCCTGAATTAGTTGAATGTTTCCTGTTGGCTGCTCTGATGCATAATTTTTATTTTATGTTGGAGGGATTTTTTTTTTTAGTTGTCTTTTTTTTTTTTTTGGACTGATACACTTAAACAAAATTATATTTCTTAAAACAGAAGAGAAAAACAATAGTTGGGGACAGGTAATGTCAAGGAAGGATAGAGAATGAAGATGTACTTGAACACTTAACTAGTGTGTAAGGACCTTCCAGCCAGTCAGAACAGGAGTGAATAACCCTTTGACACCAGGCCACAGGAGATCCATGCATCTCCAGTGGAGGAGGAGGCACTTGGGGTGCTTGTAACTGGTGTTTCCCAACTGGTACTAAACTCATATTTTAACTGCGAGACCAGTATACTAGAAGCTCCCAGAAGGGAAAATACTTGAGAACCAATATAGAATAATAAGGGGTAAAAATCACCCAATGGGGTGATTTGTTGAAAATGAAAATTGCCATACCCTTCCCCAAAGATTCTGATCCAAAGATCTGGGGTGAAACTCAGGAATCTCTTTTCACAAGTGTTCCAAGAGATTCTGATGGAGGACATCAACAGGATGTGATCTGAGAAAGAATATTCAGCAGACAGAGAAGAAACAGAGGAAAGGAAAGATTGTTGATGGAGTAGAAGCAGGGGGGCTGAAGTTGGAGAGTGGAATCTGTGTGGTTCTTTGAGTCTCCTTCCATGACAACTCAGCAGAAGAAGCCAGACGTGTCAACAGTCTCATGAATCTCATGAAAGCTCAAGGGAGATCTTTCTAGAATATTGCTCTGGAACACCACAAGTAAAGAGAAAAGTGCTACGTTTTCAGTCACCTGGAGTGTCCATGCTGAGTAGGAAAGAAGAGAAGTGAGAAGAGGTTGAAAGATTAGAATAAATTGAGGAGTCAAGCAACCATAAACCTCGGAGGTCAAAATACAGATTGCACAGGAGACAGGGGTGTGGCAGAGAAGAAAGGAGATTGTGGTCAGTTCTCTAACACAGAACAATTCTGGGGTATGACAGTCCTCAGAGTATGCTGTCCAAGAAGTAGCTGGCTGAACTGGAAGAATTCATGGAGGGGCATGGAGAGGGCAGCTTCCAAAAGTGCCGCGTTAGTGTGGCAGTCTGAAAAATGGTCCCCCAAAGACATCCACATCCTAATCCCTGGAACCTATGAATGTCACCTTATGTGGCAGAAAAAAAATGATAGTGAGTAGGGTCCTTAAAATGTGATTAAGTTAAGGATTCTTGAGATGAAGAGATCTTCCTGGGTTATGTGAGCGGGCCCTAAATGCTGTCAGATTTTACACACTCAGAAGAGAAGGAGGCAGTATGACCACAAAGGCAGTTGGAATGACATAGCCACAAGCCAAGGAATGCTGGCAGCCACTAGAAGCTAACAGAAGATAGAAATAGATGTTCCCCTAAAGGAACATAAAGGTATGCATTCCCCACATGTTCTTCCAGAGGAAGTGTGGCCCTACCCATACCTTGATTTCAGCCCAGTGACACTGATTTCAGATTTCTGGCCTCAGAACTGTGGAAAAATAAATTTCTGTTATTTTGAGCCAGTAAGTGGGTGGTGAGCAGCCACTTTAACAATACAGCTAGGCTGTTGACTGTGTTTATATGGATGTTGAAATATTCTAGGTTTACAGTAAGTTGGCCAGAGTCTTTGATGGAGAATGTAAGTGCAGAGCTCAGTAGTTTTCACTCAGGAAGTGCTAGGCAGTATGAACCTCAGAAAGGGAGGAGCTTTCACAAAATGGTGGACAAGTAATTGTCTCAGAATGGTCATGAGAGAGCAAGATAAATGCCGCCTCCTGGCATCAAGGATGTGAAAAGTCTTTCCCTTGAAGGGAGCTTTAGGGAAAGATGGATCTAAACCTTTAACAAGTGAGCTATGGAATTAGTTTTTTTAAAAAGATGTTAGGGATGTGCAGATATGGAGATAACTTTCTTTGATTCCAGTCAAATTCTTTAGAATGTCAAATGCACTAAAAAAATGTTTAACCAATGATATAAGATGCAGAATATTGTAAAGCCACATGTAACTATGACTAGTACACATCTTCCTATGTTGCAAACAGGGCAAAATTTGTGGGGCCTGAAGTTTATACAAATTGAGGGGCCTTCTTCAAGAAAGAAAAACAAAGTTATCGACGCAAATGAAATACAAACATGGATTTTTATTTGGAATGAAAAAAAGTTAAAATGATTAAAAGCTAACTAATACCACAAACATCATAAAGTCCAGAAAAATACATATATATTTATAATTTATTTTGTGATACACCTCTATTTTTTCAATATGTTTAGCAGCATATTCTGGAAATTATACGATATTCACCTTAAGGCATATATAAGAACAATTAAAATGTAATTTTTTAAATTCCCACTACCTTGTACTGAAGTATAATAGTGTAACTCAAATTTTATGCTTATACAACACACATTGACTTGACTATGTAGAGCTTTGTTTCTTGATTTTTCAGCCTGTTTGTTGAATCACGGACAATTTTCTCCACCTTTTTCTGGAACCACCAGATTTTAGTAGTGCAGTCTACACTGGAATTTTAAGAGCCAGTATTTAAAGGTACATGCAGCCTCACCTAGGGATGAATTTGTTGGTGGTGGTATAGCTACAGATTCTTCCCTACCCTCAGGAATACTAATAAATTTGAAGTCTCATAAAAAGAGAAATTATATGGTGCATTTATAATTATGCACTGCATAATCAAGAATATCCCTGATGGGAAGAACTTCTGTTTTGACTAAGCTTTGATGAAAACCAACTCTCCCTTCAAATATTTTCACATCTGGTTTTTCTAAGGCACTTCTAATCATGCCTCTCCACCACCACCCACCTAGCATTTGTGTCTGGCACTGTAGTATGCTCATATCATGATCCAGCTTCTGGCCCTGCACATTCATTTCAAAGCTGGATATGTCAGCCCAGTGGGCAGCGGAAGTATTCCTAGAAGTCATTCCATCACCAGAATGACTAAGAATAACTTAACTATACACCAAAGTGACTGCAAACCACATAAACATATCTCTCTAAACCCACAATAAATGCATCTCCAACTTTATTCAACTTCTCCTTACAAGAACCCCAAATCTCTGTAGTCATCCCAACATGACCCAATTCAAGGACAGGTGCAATGGGAAGATAGTCAGAGGGGAAACAGATTTTTTTTATTATTTATTTATGCAAAATTTTCAAAAACACAACCATGTGACCACACTGCTAAATTTTACTTGGCTTCACAGTAAATCTGCCTCTGGTTGCAAGGGCTCAACACATACTTAAAGAGCCACCTTCTTGCCAAAATGAAAGGTTATTTGCAGATACCTAAAGTCATTCAAATCTGAGGTCTGACCTACTATAATAGCCCTAAAATATGTCTGGTTAGTCACGTCCCACCCCAACAAACTTCACGGGACACCCACTTTCATTTGCTGTCCTGAAATTTGATGGTGTGGGATATTACTGATGTACATAAATGCATCCTTAGATGAAGCTTAGAAATGTTTGTGATTGTCAAGGTCTTTTCATTGGAAACACAATCTGATGTGCATTGGCCCTCCAAGCTCCTTTTGCACTTTTATTTGGAGTCAGTAAGCCATGAAAATAGAAAATGGATCCTGAGCAGAGTGAGCCTCAGTTTTTTCTTTGCATAAGGTCCTTAAAATAGTCAGTGTTTGTCAACAGAAATGAAATGCATTGTATGAGAATGCAGCACGTGCAAGCCAGACAAAGTGCTAACAGCTGGTAGGAAAAGACCATAAAGGCTTCAAAAACCATCCAGCTTTCATCCATTTTGTTTCATTGTCTCAAATGTGAAGTTGACGGGTCCTTTTGGAATAACTCCACTGCAGGGAGAGCAGTGGAACCCAGAACTATGCTTCATAAGCCCACAGGACCTTTTTGGGGTGAATTAAAATAGCATCCACACCATATGAGATTAAGACAGGTTTCCAGTGTTTACGTGTCTCCTGCTTCAAAGTAAACGAAAATACTCTGAGTTCAAAGTAAGATAAATGGCAGTAGACCCTGGTATAGCAACATATCACCTTCCTGACAGCAAGCTTACCAGAGCCTCCATGCTCACCATCTTTCTCCTGCAGGCTAGAAAGTGGAGGCAAGCACCGCTGTCCCCATTTCTAACTATGGTTTGTCCAGACCCATGCAACAACCAGAGTCTGGGTGGGGAGAATGCTAAGGTGTGAAGAACCCCTGAGGCCTCATGCCTGGTCAGAGTCCTGCTCAGGGCTTTCAGATACAACCCTGTAAAAGAGCAGACTCATGTTCCCAATCTTCAGGTAAGAAACCAGTCAGCCTGGTAGCATTTGGTGTAGTAATTAATCTCCCAGAGGCTAAAAGACATGGCATTAAATCTGTGTTGGGGCTATAGAGCTACAATCATGTAGAAAAGTTCAGTGTCCTTATCTTAACACTTACTCTAAGAGCTATCCTGATGCATCAAAAAATTTAATTAATTTTGATCTTTTACTAGCTAAAGGGGAAAAATTAAGACAAAACAGAGATATGGTTTAAAAAGGAAAAAAGTTCCAATGCTAGTACATTATCCAAATTATCCATATCCCATGAGAACATTGGAAGGATTACCTCCATCAGGGCAACAACCATTTAAAATGTTGTTATAAATTGTTCAAATTTAAGAGAGCAGATCTGTTTGGAAGCTTTCAAGTAAGCTCTATTCATACATATTCTTGGTAATCAGAGGTAGCTTTACATGTAGGAAGAATGGTGGCCACATCTGACATGTGATTTCAGGGAAGAGAATCAGTAGTCACTGGACCCTTCGCATTTTATCTGACTCCTCTTAACACTTAACAAGGAAGCTAAAATTCTTAGCATTTTATTAATGCACACAAGGAAGGTGAGATCCATCCCCTCAAATTTAAGCACCTTGCCCAAGGTCACAAAGCTAGTAAGTTAGTAAGCCAGAATTCAGACTCATGTCCATCTGTCTAAAGTATCTGTCTACACCATGTTATTTCCTGGGCGCACCCAGCAGCCCCCATCAGCCCACCTCAGCTGCTATCACAGAAACCCACGATTATAATGCCTTAAGCGAGAAAGACATTAATTTGTCACGTGACGTGTAACAGTTCGGGATTAGCTGTCCAATGTGGGTATGGCGTTTCCATAGTGCTGGGGCCGCAAGTTTCTTCTTTATTGTTGCCCCACCATCTCAAGGACCTCGTGGTCCAAAGTGTCTCATCCACATAGTTCAAGGTGGGCCATTACTATCATCACTGCATCCTAGTAACTGGAAGGACCGCCCCTCCCCTCTCAGGGTATGATCTCAAAGCGGTACACGTGACTTTTGCTCACCTTCATTTACCAGCACATAAGACAGCCGCTGGCTGCAAAGGAGGATAAGAAATAGAGTCTTTATTCTCTGAAATCATGTACCCAGCTAAAAATCAGGACCTCTGTTGTTATTAAGGGACTAACAAGGGGCCAATTATCAGTCTCTGCCACACTGATTCCTTAATACATTAAATTTCACCTTAACTCTTGTGACTAACTTAAAGCATGATTGGATCATTTTTGGAGAGAAGCAGAAAGCCTCACTGTTTCCGACAAAAAAATAAAATACTTGCTCAATGCTGAGTTTAAAATTTTCTTGTCATTTTATCTGGGACTCTTGTTTCCCATAGTACCATGGTCTTTCTGATACTTCTCTTATTCTGCTCTCTTTTCTCTTGTGTCATGGTCCCTGCATATTTTGTGCTATGGATCATGCTAAATGGGTTGAGTTCTCACAGAGACTAAGGGCCCAACCTGGAAAGGACCTCCTTGCTCCCTGAGGGAGCCCAGGGTTGTGACTCCACCCAGAGAGCCCTCTTCTGGACTTGAGCACAAGAGTGAAGCTGGAGACATGTAGCCCTCCACCTGGCCACCTTTGATCTAATCCATATGATGGGGTCATGAATGATTTTGTTGAGTCCAAGTCCAAATCCCCCATCTCCTCAGTGGCATTCTAAGGACCCCAGGGTGGAGTGTGTGGAGCCAAGACTAGGACATCGCTGATCCCCAAGTAGGGATCACCTATGGCCGGAAAAGAGTCATCCTTATCCTCTCATGTTCTTCCATTAAAATTTCAACTATAATTTCACTAATTTACCTCTAATTTTGCTTAGTGATCTTGGACATATGATATATCAAATCAGTATTCAGTTGAAGGGAAATATCCTTACATGTATTCTCAAGACCTTACTTTGGTCCTAGGCCTCAAGAAGTCCACACAGATGGTGGAGAGTGAAGTGCTGGTGAAAAGATACCAAAGGAAAACATCCACAACAGTAGTAGTTGTTGTTGCTGTTGAGTCTCTCAGTCTTGTCCGATTCTTTGTAACCCCATGGACGGCAGCACACCAGACTTCCCTGTCCTTCACTGTCTCCCAGAGTTTGCTCAAACTCATGTCCATGGAGTCAATGAGGCCATCCAACCATCTCATCCTCTGTTGCACCTGTCTCTTCCTGCCCTCAATCTTTCCCAGCATCAGGGTCTTTTCCAATGAGTCCGCTCCTCGCATCTGGTGGCCAAAGTATTGGAGGTTCAGCTTCAGCATCAGTTCTTCCAATGAATATTCAGGGTTAATTTCCTTTCAGATTAACTGGTTTTATCTCCTTGCTGTCCAAGGGACTCTTAAGAGTCTTCTCCAGCACCACAGTTTGAAAGCATCAGTTCTTTGATGCTCAGCCTTCTTTATTGGCAGTACTTAGAATAATTGAGATTGCAAACAACCTCAATGTGGAAAATAATTATTTAATAAGTAAATATGAAAACAATTCTTAAAAAGTCATGGCACAGCCACATGCTAATTCATTATATAGCCATTTAGATTAGGTTTATGAGGTGTTTGAATAGCAAAATGCTTGCAATTTAATATCAAGTTAAAAATGCCAAAATTAGATTTGCAACATGGTCACAGCTGTCAGGAAAAAATAGGGAAAAACATGACAAAAGTTGGTTGTCTTTGGGTAATGACTTTATAAGTGATATACCTTTCTATTTGTCTGTATTTTAATAATTGTTATTTTTATAATAGCAGCTCCTAAGGAAACGCTATTTGGGACATTTAACATATTTTAACTCATTTAATCTCTCAAAAAGCCTGTGAAATAGGGTAACTAGGAATATGTGCGTTCAAAGTATCTTTGTGACCCTGGTGTGTGGTCACGGTGCTGGACGATGGAGTGTCACGGTCAGCAGCAGCATTGGCTGACATTGATGACAAAGCATCTGTGATAGGCAGAAACGGGGACGAGTTTGGGTTTTGAAGTCAGACTTGAACTTGAATTCAGGGTCTACCACCAACAAGCAGTGTGACTTTGATGAACTCAAGGTTTCCGAACCTCAGTTTCTCCCAAATGTTAAATGGCTTTAACAATGCCACAAGGATAAAACTTAACGATTGTAAAGCCTCTGGCATGGAGTTAAGAACAAAATAAATAGGTATATAGGAGGTGTGTGTGTGAGTGGGATACAAGGCCGTCAGTAGAGGGATGACAGATACAACTTCCATACCAGGAAGAACATTGAATGTTTAGGATCTTCTCCCTCACAGAAATCGCATTATCCAAAACTGTTTTGGGGGCTGATTTTGCTGCTGCTGCTGCCACTACTAGACTACAAGTACAGGAGAGGCAAGACACACGGGTTCATTCCCTGGGTCAGGGAGAACCCCTGCAGGAGGAAATGGCAATCCAATTCCATGGACAGGATCCTGGCGGGCGGCAGTCCACACACAGACACACTCCCTGGTGGCCACTGCTAGAAACTGCCACAAGAAGGAGATGTTTTGCCCCGTCTGATATTTGGAGGCCAACCACATTTGGGGTTTTCTCTTACCCTTTCTTTCGAGAAAAAGAAAACAAGTCAGGCCCAGTGGTCTGACCCCCGTAAAGCTTCTAGATGCAGACTAGACAGAGGGCAGGCTCAACACGTGCTGAGTCCAAAGGAGGCCCGGTAAGGGCAGGTGGCCTCCCGCGCTCTGTTCACCCCAGGGCTGGACTCCCTGGCTTTCCAGGTCCTCACCATACCCAGAACCTCACATACCTCTCCCTCTGGCCGGCCCACCCCTGGTATTCCCACTACCAGACCCTGTCTGATTGTAGGTGTACGAGGCTGGCTTTGAGTCCTCTGCCCCATGAAACAGCCCTGGGCTTGTCACTGAGCCTCTGTTTCCTGATTTGTAGAGCATCAGCTTCATCAGTTATAATGAAGACTGATAATATAATAAACATGAAAGTACTTTAATGGGAAGTGCCCGTAGCTCATTCATATAATGTGGGTGTGGGAGGCCTCAAACCCATCACATTAGTGCGTACCCCTCGTTCCATGAATTATAGCCCCTGCTTCCTGCGTCCACAGTGGACAGGGAAGAAACAGACAGTGCGTTCTGCTCAGTTTAATTTACTTACCGAAGTTCGAGGGAAGGAGCTCTGTAAAAATGCTCAAAGCACACTTCCTCACACCTGTCCCAACTGTCTGGCGATTCCTCACACATCCATGGTGAACTGGGGCACTGGATTTCACTATAAGAAGGCTCACAAAGAACGGGAATGCTTAGTTAGGAAGGTGACCCCAGATGACCCGACTTAGAGTTTCCCAGAAGCCTTGGAGATTAAAGGGAAAATATTTCAGTTCTGGGCCAATGATAAAAGACCCCAACCAGCAGTCAGGAGCTTTTACTTTCTAGCTGCCACCACTGGGGTTAGGGAGAATCCAACAGCACGCACTTCACTTTTCATGTCTGGAAAATAGAGATAATAACAACTTGTGTGTTTGGGTGCTCAGTTATTTCTGACTCTTTGCTGCCCCTTGGACCATAGCCTGCCAGATTCCTCTGGCCATGGGATTTTCTAGGCGAGAATATTGGAGTGGGTTGCCATTTCCTGCCCCAGGGGATCTTCCCAACCCAGGGATTGAACCTTCCTCTCTTGCATCTCCTGCATTGGCAGACGAATTCTTTACCACTGTGTCACCTGGGAAGCCCCTCCGCCCCCAAATAATGTTTAACACTAACAGTCTATCAGACACTGTTCTCAATGCTTTACACTTAACCCTCAGAACAATCCAGTGTAAAGGTACTATCGTCTCCATTTTAAAGATGAGGAACCAAGCATAAGGGAACAAGAGCTTTAAAAGTGCTTAGCAATGATTATCATGAGTGAATATAGATGTCCAAGGTCTTTATACTTCTGTGTGATTGCTGCACATTTTGGAGAATTGTTGATAATCAATTCTACTATTCAGATGAGAAAGACAGTCAAGTGAGATGGATTTTCGTGGACTCTCCTTAGACTGGGGCCCTTCACAGGAGCACTTCTCACTGACAAAGGGGACCCTCTGTGTGGTTCAAATGAACTGGGATACTTGGAGAATCCTATCACAAGAAGAAACATGATTTGTACGTCAATAATACCTCTCATGGTACTGAGTCCCTGCCTTTCCTTATCATCCCAATCCTTTTCCTGAATTTTCTTCCAGTTCCTCTACAACCCACTCCCAACTCCAGACCCCAAAGCTGGTGGCTCTGTGACTCTGTGTCATTCTCCATGATTTGTGCCCCAGTCAAGCAGTCCTCATGCATCTGTTGGAGTGGAGTGCTCTCTCTAGGGACCAGCAGCAGAATCTAAAACAGAATCTAGGGGCCCTGTGAGTGCTGGAGCCTGAAGAAGGCTCCTATGGGCCAGTGGAAATCCTATAGATTTCCAGGCTTGAAGATTTCAGAAGTGAACCACTTACTTGTGACTTTGAGAATTTTCAGTAATTATCATGAAGGCAGACAGGTTTTGATTCATATATGTCAAGCACTGTACTAGGCACTTAATGTGCATTCTTGTTTTTTTTAAACAATCCTTTGAGATTGACATTTCACATTTAAGGCTGAAAAAGCAGATGGCTCAAGAGTAGTGGTCAGCAAGCTATAGCCCGTGTGCCAGGCACCTGTTTTTGTAACTAAGGTTTTTTGGAATACAGCCATACCCATTCATAAGTATTGCTAATGGCTGCTTTTGTGCTACAGAGGCGGCGTTGAGTCATTGAAACAGACACCACATAAAGTCTGGAAGCCTTATTATGAGGCTCTTTAAGACAGCCCTTCTTTGGAACCAAACTGCCTGCCTTTCAATTCTGTCCCTGCCTTTTATCAGCTATCTGAACTTGAACAAGTTTTTTCACTTCTCTGGGCTCAGGCTTCCTCATCTGTAAACTGGGAATAATAGTAGAAGAATCTATATCATAAAATATAGTACACAAGCACAGCCTGAAAACTTGTTAGAAATGCAAATTCTGCTTCATCCCAGACCTTACTAAATCAGAAACTCTGGGAGGCAGGCCCTAGAATCTGTGCTTTAATAAGTTCCCAGGTCATTCTGACACCACTGAAGTCTGAGACCCACTGACACTTGTTTTTAAAGTAGTTGCCCAGAGTCAGTGCTAGATAAAGTTTCGCTAAGATTATCCCTAAGAATAATGTTTACTCAATCTCTATTCTGTGGGCTTGTCTTGAAAATCAGCCATAAATTCATAAGCTCTTAGTAGGAAGAGTAGTATTTGACATTCCTTTTATATCCATCATGTGCCAAGCACAAGTTAGGTGCTCCTTCAGCATTATTTGACTGGTCGAACAATTTCTAAAAATGGGGTTGTTTTTCTGGGATCTGTGAAGCCATCCAAGTGGCTCAGAGTATGTGGGTGGGCCACAATGAATGCTGGAATCCTTGAAATTAGGTGCAAATGTTTGCATTTTCTGTTATATATCTTTCTCTGTAGATGTGCTAATATTTTCACCCCATTCTCAAAGACTCCCCAGATTTAGACACTACTGCTCCAGAGCTCGGGTGCCCACAGGTTAAGCTGAAGGCTGGCAAGTGCCATCACACTGGAGTGGGGCCAGATGGGTGGACCCTCACCCCCTGGTGGTGCAGGGTAGGAGCCCGAACAGAAAGGTGGCCTCCTCTGTCCTCTGTTTCCCCTCCTCTGCCCCAGCCATCTCTGCCCTCCTCCTCCCCGATTCTCCTTCTCCCAGAAAAACTGCTTCTCTTCTTCCAGCTGCTGAAGAAAGTGGGGTCGACAACCCTGCATCACATCATGGAGATGGCTGTTTAATTTGAGATGAGTGTTACATTACTCATTGCTCGGGGCCCCCTTTGATCCACCAGCATTTGCTTCTCTTATCCCCATGTAGCGCATACATTAGTGCCCTGAGTGCTCCGTGGTCTTGTTGTCTTTTAGATGTTGTCGGAGATTATTTACTTGGGAAAGCAGATGGATATCTTGTTTAATGTCACAATAATTACTGTTTGGTTGGCCTGATAGTTTATTTACACTTTCAATGTTTTTATGTTTACATCAAAAGAGCATTGCCAAAATTATATTTTCTCTGTTAAAGTAAGCAGGATATGACAACATTTTTTGAACCTGATTTTTCTGTTTGAGGAGTTGGGTCATTAAAATGGTTAAAAGATCACGGAACCAAGTGGGAATGGTTACTTCAGTTGCAATGCAAATGCACATCTGCCTGCTTTTTATTTGTAAAAATAGCTGGGAAAAGGCCGTAAACAAGGCTTTAAATGAGAGGCCGTATAATGCAGTGGTTGCGAACAGACTTCAGCTCCAGTTTCAAATCCCAGCTCTGCTGCCGACGAGTTGTATGAATTTTAGTTTTTCAACCAATCTGCGTGCCTCGGTTTCCCCATCAGCAAAAGAGATGTAACGATGGTCGTGAAAGTTAAAGGAGTTCATGTACATAATTTCCAAGCATATATAAAATGCTGTTTAAATATTGGCTATTACTTAATAAACGTAAGTTGTAAAGTAGTTCTATGAGTTTGAGGTCGAGAGAGGAAGCAAGCTGTATAATCCTATGAGAGATTAAAAGACCTGGAATGAGTCTCCAGGAGTCACCACCTTCCAGCTCCTCAGACTGGTGATCACCTGTCTCCATATTGTGAAGCAGGGTGCCTTCTAAGTTCTGAAGCCTGTCCCGATCCTGGACGAACGTTTCTAGTTCTTAACTGAGCTGAGTTAGAAAGGTGTTAAAAAGTGAGGCTACTTGGAGAAATGTGCCCTCTGTTTCTCTTTTCAATGAATAACTGTAAGATAGTTCATCTGCTTCTAAAGGTTTCTCCAGCCACACCCTTTTACTCATTTTCAACTGAGTAACTCAGCTCATTTCAAGCTGAGCAACTTGTAGTTCAGCTTGCTAGTTTACCAAAGAAGTACAAGGAAGGAAATTTCTCCTGGCAGGTTGCTCCCCTGAACCACCTGGGAAGAGCCACAGGGGCAAGGAATTCTATAACTCAACCTCTGGTGGAAGTTCGTTTGGTTATTTTGACCTAACTCTTGTGTGCTGCGTTACTTCTTTATTTTTCATATGATTGCAGCCTTCTATTACAATAAATATATATTACTAGATGCTAGTTAATTCAGCCAGTCCAAACAGATTGTTTCTAGTTGCAAAACAGTAGTTTTGCTAGCTGTTTGATAAAATAAATGTATTGGTTTAACCTCAGGTCTGCTTTCTCAACTTTACTATCTTGATTCTCAAGTTTACTATGGTTCATTAGAGACTTGTCTTTCTTTAGGATGTCACTTCATAGAGCACTAGTCTCCCATCCTGGGAGGAATGCATTCAGAAATCGTTGCATTCATGTGGTAAGCTAGTAGGTTTGGGGTCTGTTCCAAGTCTGTAGAACCCTTGAAATTCCCTTTTTGTCCTGTAGTGATGGGTAAGATGACTAGATTCAGGGCCAGAAGAGAAGGCTGCCAGGGCCCACTAAATTCCCAGAAAGTAAAGAGAGTGTGGCTGGCTCCCTAACTTCCCCTGAGTCCTCTTACAACAGTCCAGGGACCGCATGATGTTTTGTCTTGCACTAGATGGTGTACCTATGTACATGTGGCCCATATGGCAGGGGTTATTCATACTTACTGTACTGCAAATTCCCCAAGTGTACCTGGCCTTAAGATTTGGCAACGATCATTTCTTACTTTTGTAACACCAGGAATTTCAGGAATGTCAGCACCGAGAAGTCTGAGACGGGCACAGGACTAGGCAACAATGTGAGTTAATCACTAATAAACAGCAATGTCATCAAGAAGAGTCACAGTGGGATATAATTCTGTGTTGGGAATAAATAATTCTTAGACCTAAAAGAGGGGTTTCCCTGATAGCTAGCTCAGTTGGTAAAGAATCTGCCTGCAATGCAGGAGACCCTGGTTCAATTCCTGGGTCAGGTAGATCCGCTGGAGAAGGGATAGGCTACCCACTCCAGTATAGGTGGGCTTCCCTTGTGGCTCAGCTGGTAAAGAATCCACCTGCAGTGTGGGGGACCTGGGTTTTATCCCTGGGATGGGAAGATCCCCCGGAGAAGGGAGAGGCTACCCACTCCAGTATTCTGGCCTGGAGAACTCCCCGGACTGTACAGTCCATGGGGTCACAAAGAGCTGGACACGGCTGAGGGACCCTCACTGTCAGTGTCACTTCACTATCGCCTTCGCTATCACAGTCACTCCACGTCACTGTCACTCTCAGACCTAAGAGGACCTTGAGAGGCCATCCAGTCCTCTTATGAGATTAAAAATTTCAGAAAACTACATCAATTGACAAAAAAAAGTTTAAAAGTGAGGGATGTAACAAAATGGAAATGTGCTGCTTGTTAAGAGTAAAAGGCAGCTGAAACATTCTGGAGAGCCATTTGGCAATATCTAGAAAACTCAAATATGTACATACCGTATGCGTCACATATTCCACTACTAACAGATACCCCTTACAAAAGAATCTTACATAAATGCCCAAGAAGACATGCAGAAATATGTTCACTGTGGACCGGCTTTAACAGCCAGATACTGGAAACAACCTAATCCATCAATAGGGAGATAGACAAACAAATTGTGATATATTCATACAATATACTATACAGCAGTTTAAATAAACTGAGCTATATAGTTCAACATGAATAAACGTTGGGAACAATGCTGAGTTAAAAAAATAAAGGCAAGTTGCTGAAGGGTGTACAGCGATATCACTTATGGGGAAGCTAAGACTCTCTCCAGGTATGTGCACACCCAATAAGAGGATAAAAACACAGAAAGGAAGAACGGACACTGATTTCACAAGAATGGTATCTCTGTATAGGGAACCTAATCAAAAAGGACCAGAAAGAGGTTTTAACTGTATCTGTATGACTTAAAAAAGAAATCTGAAACAAATATAGCAAATATTACCATGAAAGGCACATGGATACAGGACTTTTTAATTACCTGGACATTTTGTGCATTTGAATTTTTCTTTAATTCCTGCGTTTTTGGCACACGTACTCTCTTTTATGGCCCTCATAACTTAGCTTGCAGGTCAGCTGGCCTTTTCCTCAAATCATGCTGCCATATCAACTTCTTTATGACGACTGATACCTTTCATCATCCAATCCTGGAGTAGCTTGGTTTTCAGGAAAAGCTTTTTTTTTTTCCGTAGGAAGCTCTTGCTGACCTCAAATCCACTTGTTCACAGAACTGAAACTTTTTTCCAAGTTAAATTAAATCGTCAATGTCCAGACAGACTGACTCCTCTGCCAATATATCTCATTCCTTCCAGGTATTCCCTCTCTCCCCAGGGATGTCCCAACACCTCTCTATCTAATTTCATTGGCGATTTCCCTAAGGGACTGTTTGTTCCTCCACTCAGATCACTGTTAACTCTATCATGCCTTTCCATCTCTTGGTTCCTGCTTAAGCTCAAGGAAAGAACTCTCTCTAGATTCAACAAAGCTGCCAAAATAGTTCTGTAGGATTGTTCACTGGATCAGTCTCTGTGTGCTCTCTCAAGGTTAAAATGAGAACTTGAAGAATATATTGCATAATGAAAACCCAATGTACTACCCTGACTTACCTCAGCTATACACTCACATCTTCTCTGTAGGCAGCCCCAACTCCAAAAACTTTATTCCTAATTCAAAACATCAGATCAAGGTTAGCTAGATAGAAAACCAGCTTTCAAATGTTCTTTATAAAACCTCCAAGGACACTAAATGGGAAATAAAGGAAATAGATAAATTGCTCCAGGGCTGCTAAATAGAAATGAGAAAATTTAGTGCTTAAGATGTTGACAATCTCTGTCCTCTTCTATTTTCTAGTCCCTCCAAGAAGAATTAATGAGAACATTGAAAGGTGTGGGTGGGGGAAGTCTGAAATATAATGAATAATCTTAAAGATAAAAGCATAGGTCAGTTAAAAGAGGGTAAGGTCAACATTTGTGAATTAGGAAAAAGAAGCCAATTTCTGTCATATGCCTCCATAATTTTATAAGTATGCTCATTCATGATAAATTATTATTATTGTAGAACAGATGGATGAATCTCAATCATTATACAATAATGGAAGATTAAACATTTTCTTAACTTCTATTCATCAAATTAAGTCTTTATACTCACAAGGAAGGACAATGCATCAATGTTATCATTAGGGCTTTTTTTTTTAGTATAACTTTAGCGTGAAATATAATAAGACATGATTAATGTACTGACAGAAGTAAATACTAAACAACCCACATTAGTCTAGATTGGAGTCACTTTTTAAGTTCTCTTATTTCTGTGGCTTCTCAGCTCCTTGTGAATTTTGTCAGAGAAACAACCATCAAAATCATTTGATCTTTTAGCTAGGTGTTCCTTTTCAGCTATGTCTTTATTTGTAAAATGTTAGCTACTCCCTAAAGTGTGTGGTTTCTTTTCTGGGAGGGAAGGGAAGATAGTATCTGTTCAGCCCCCACTGAGGAAACAGATTTCTCACTGTGTTGAGTTTTGTGTCACATTTAACAGATTGTAATATTTGGAAAAGACAGAGATAAATCTCGTGATTCTCCCTCCTGTCCACCACACCCTAACATGAGTTCAGCCCTCAAACTATTCCTGCTCTAAAAAACATACCCAGTCTTTACAACACGTGGAAGGCAGTTTCACAATCACCCTCAAGAACATATTTCAACACTTTTCATCATTACCAAGTAGTCATTTGTAGTCACAGACTGAAAGAACTGACAGTAGCGAAATACGGCAGGGTGGGGCAGAGAGCCCTGACCTGGAGTCCAAGGACTCAAGGTCAAGCCCCTCATCTAGACCTTGCACATGCTGTTCTGTTTCTTTTTGTTGTTGTTGTTCTGTTTCTTTTACATGTAACATTTATTGCCTTCTCTGGCCAACTGCACATATAACATATCAGTTTACTCATTGCGAAACCCCCAATACTTAAGTCTAATCTTCTCCCCATGGTTATCTTTATGAATTTATAAAGAACCGGAATGCGATAAAATAGGAAGACTCCAAGAAAAAATTGTAAGACTACTTAACAGGCTTCATACATGGTTTAATAAAAGATCTGTAGTTATATCTTTGAAAATATAATAAAGAGCATCAACTGTCAATTACTGTGCATAAGCACACCATTTATTAAGCCTGATAATCCTCAGGTGGTATATGTGCTGTGACTTTTAACTTGAAAACAATTTTCCATAGCACATTTTCCCCATCAACAACAAATTTTGGAGATAATTCTTCCACCAATAAAGCCTAACAAAGTATGGTTCTATGTTTCAGGAAGAAAAACAGTGTATAAAGTAGAGTATCAGAAAGGCCACTGGTGACACTACCTTGACTTCACCTTCCAGAGAGAAGCTTGTCCCATACAACAAGACTTAGCGCAACCTTTCAGGGACTGATATAAAAAAGTAGTGGGATAATGTTGTTTAAGGACCTGCAATATGGGAATAGTTATCCCTACCCCTGCTTCCAAATAATACTGATATAGATGAATCTCTTTTAGCTAACAATCCAGAGGTAATAATGTCAGATCTTGGGTGGGGGCACTAAGTCATCATTTCTCATATTAATTATCACTGAACAGAATTATTATTTCAGAAACCATACAAAGAGAAGCAGAATCCTAATACCAGATCACACATTTGTCGTTTATCTCCATCTTGTTAACACACAGTACAGGCACATGCATGAGTGTGTACATACACACAGTTTGGACTTCAGATAAAGAATTTATGATATTTTCAGTTCAGTTCAGTTCAGTCGCTCAGTCGTGTCCAACTCTTTGCGACCCCATGAACTGCAGCACGCCAGGCGTCCCTGTCCATCACCAACTCCCGGAGTCTACACAAACCCATGTCCATTGAGTCGGTGATACCATCCAGCCATCTCATCCTCTGTCGTCCCCTTCTCCTCCTGCCCTCAATCTTTCCCAACATCAAGGTCTTTTCCAGTGAGTTAACTCTTCGCATGAGGTGGCTAAAGTATTGGAGTTTCAGCTTCAGCATCAGTCCTTCCAGTGAACACCCAGGACTGATCTCCTTTAGGATGGACTTGTTGGGTCTCCTTGCAGTCCAAGGGACTCTCAAGAGTCTTCTCCAACATCACAGTTCAAAAGCATCAATTCTTTGGCACTCAGCCTTTTTCACTGTCCAACTCTCACATCCATACATGACCACTGGAAAAACCATAGCCTTGACAAGATGGACCTTTATTGGCAAAGTCATGTCTCTGCTTTTCAATATGCTATCTAGGTTGGCCACAACTTTCCTTCCAAGGAGTAAGCGTCTTTTAATTTCCTGGCTGCAATCACCATCTGCAGTGATTTTGGAGCCCAAAAAGATAAAGTCTGACACTGTTTCCACTGTTTCCCCATCTATTTTCCATGAAGTGATGGGACCAGATGCCATGATCTTAGTTTTCTGAGTGTTGAGCCTTAAGCCAACTCTTTCACTCTCCTCCTTCACTTTCATCAAGAGGCTTTTTAGTTCCTCTTCACTTTCTGCCATAAGGGTGGTGTCGTCTGCATATCTGAGTTTAGTGATATTTCTCCTGGCTATCTTGATTCCAGCTTGTGCTTCCTCCAGCCCAGCGTTTTTCATGATGTACTCTGCATGTAAGTTAGATAAGCAGGGTGACAATATACAACCTTGATGTACTCCTTTTCCTGTTTGTTTTAATGTAATTCTAAATTCTTGTTTAAATCCCATTGCCTTTTATTTTTATACTCTGAAGAAGAAATGAAAAATTTTACTCACAGATAAGATGCTGTTGTGAAAAGAACATAGACAGATTCTCCCATTACAAGGAGGAAAGCGAGCTTGGAGGCAGGCCTAGCAGAGGTGAAGATGTCATAGACACATAGTTTGGTGGGGGAGCCAGCAAGCAAATTTATTGTCAAAGAACATAGAAATTGTTTTGTAACCAGCTTCTTTCAGTGAACAATGAATACAATATTATCTCCTTCTGTTAAAATGCATATGTATATGTAAATACATACACTGCCCTGGAAGTATTAATATGTGGATTGAGGTGGAAATGGGGTAATCTCCGGTTAGTGAGAACATAATGTTTCCATTTTCTTAATCTGTGTTTTCTAATTGTCTTCAATATTGTATTTAACACTAATTTTATAATAACTAACAGTTATGGTAAAGTGACTATTTACTTACAATGGATTACTTTCTCTACATATTTCATCAGATTGTTTCCCTGTTCCACATTAAGTCTTTTCATCATAGTCTCAACTGCAGAGTGAAACTAACATTTTCCCTTCCCATTTTGGCTATTGAAAAAAGAAATCATTATTGAAGAGTGCTGGAGGGGACTGTGATTCCTCTGCCCCTTCCTTGGCCCCAACAGCACACATATATACATATGCACTTTTAACTCAGACCTGCGATTGACTCTGTTTCAGTATTAGCAATATGGCCCAGACAAATGAATTAACCTCTCGCAGCCCCAGATTCTTCAGCTGTTAAATATGGCTAATAATACTTATCTTAAGGTGTGCTGAGTGAATTAAGTGAGAAAATACAAGTTAAAACATGGCATAAACTTATAAATGGAGAAATACTATATTGCTTATGTAATTTCATTTTTAGCAGACACTTTAAACTTTATTATTGAAGCACTTATGTGGCAATTATATAGGAAGCTATTGCCCGTGGCTGCTGACAGGGTGAACTGAGAGTCTCCAGGACTTATGGAGCTGAAGCCTCAATTCAATTTCTCACCTACAAAAATCACTGAAGCAGTATTTGGTGTTTTTTCTTTTTAAGGCAACTGCCGTTATCCACTTATTGTCAGGAAACAGGAAATTGTTTCCTGATAATCTGAAAAGAGTGCTTCCCTGGTGGCTTAGACAATAAAGAATCTGCCTGCAGTGCAGGAGACCCAGGTTCAATCCCTAGGTCGGGAAGATCCCCTGAAGAAGGAAATGGCTACCCACTCCAGTATTCTTGCCTGGAGAATCCCATGGACAGAGGAGCCTGGTGGGCTACAGTCCGTGGATTCACAGAGTCAGACACGACTAGCGGCTAACACAATCTGAAAAGAATGGCGATCAGAGAGGAGATGAGACTGAAATGCTATTATCTCAGTTCACAACTGGAGAGAAAAACTCACAAAGGTCTTGATATGACCCTGTAAATCTACTTACATATATAAAAGAAGTTAGAGGAGGTGATTGGAGAGCTCATCCTAACCTAATCTCAGGAACCTACTGCTGTCATCACCGCCCCAGCCCTCCTCTGTCTACCTCCAGAAGTGTCCACCGGTCTCTGTGGTAGACTTGCTAAGACTCTAACTTGTATCCAGAAAGTGAGAGAGCAGTCAGTGTTATGCCTAGTGGCCAAGTGAAAGACCTTGGGAAGGACAGACATGTAAAGCAGCTTTGTCTAGTGAAGTGCTTCAGCATCTGCCATGTAAGTCACATCTTCAGGCTCTCCTATGAAACCATCAGTAAAATCTTCATTGTTCATGAATGCTTTATTGCAAATACATTTTTTTATGGCGATTCCAAGGAAATACTGAGTCCTGCTTCAACTTGACACAGGGTAATTATGGAGACTGCCCTTGGGGCCCGCCAGCATATGGGTCATTTCACTCTGGATGAGTTTAAGGTTCTTGAGGGTCTCCGTCACACCAGCCTTAGCAAGTCCACACTGTTAACAGTGCAATGCAAACACTTTCATCCCGTGACTTTCATCATTGATTCAGGTGGGCAAGGTAATGTGTTCAGTAATGTTACATGGAATCTATCCCAACTTAGCAACCCTCACTACCGCCCACCCCATTGATATTCTCCAAACCACATTCCTTGAGCCTCAGCCAAGGGTTCCATTCTTGCTCTCCTGCAACTGGTCTATTCTTATCTCCAGAACATACATTTTCTGAGGGGCCCTGTGAGAGTTTTATTAATCAATATGGCCTAATCATGTGGAAATTAATTCTCCCATTATCTTCTCTTTATATTATAAGAGCACAGAATGCTTCTTGGGTTTCCACAAACCTCCATCTTTTTTCACGTAAATTCTGAGTTCACATGCTTCTTAAGAACTGAACTAACTTCCATTTGTAAACTGCTACTATAAGGATTGGGATTTGGTGCAACAAACAAGCTGCTGCAAGTTTTTCAGTCAGTGAGAGAATGAATACACTCTCGAGGGACAAGGGAACGGGGTTGTTTTCAACAATGGGAAGGTTCAGGGAGTAGAAGTCAGGAGACTGCTGCTAGACTAGACATAAGGTCCTCACGCCACCACTGGGATATTAAGATGTTTCAGCTGCCACCACCCCACTGCTACCAGCTCTCCTCTCCCAAGAAGACGGTGTCCCCACGGTGGAACACGCAATCTAACAACTGCCAGAGCTTGCATCTGGCAGAACTTGCTTCCTCCACAGTAGTAAGGAGACAGCTGCCGCCTAAAGCCTAACTTCCAGAGTCCATGGAAGTGCATTTTAAAGGTAGAGTATGATTCACATCCAGAATCCTAGCTGCAAAGCAATCTAAGAAATATAGCTTTTAGCTTTCCAACTTCTTCAAATAGAAAGAGGATAACTAGTTTGAACATGGCATTCAGTAAGATTCAGTGTAACAAGCAGAAACTGCTCTGTTTTTCAATCCATAAGAGGTTTAATATAGGGAATTGGATTCTTTTGAACAATGCAGTGTAAAGTACACAAGCAGACCTTGGAGAAATGAGAGTTTGGTTCCAGACCAGTGTAATAAAGCAAATGTTGCAATAAAGTGAATCACATGACTTTTTGGTTTCCCAATGCATATAAAAGTTATGTTTACACTAGACTGAAGGCTGTTAAATGGCAATAGCATTATGTCTGAAAACACAGTGTACGTACCTTAATTTAAAAATACTTTATCACTAAAAATGCTCACCATCATCTGAAAGTTCAGTGAGTTATAATCCTTTTGCTGGTGGAGGGTCTTGCCTTGATGTTGGTGGCTGCTGACTCATCAGGATGGTGGTTGCTGAAGGTGGGAATGGCTATGGCTATTTCTCAAAATGAAGACAACAATGACGTTTGTGAATCAATGAATTCTTCCTTTCACAAATGATTTTCCTATAGCATACAATGCTGTTGGATATCATTTTACCCAGAGTAGAACTTCTTTCAGAATTGGAGCCAATCCTCTCAAACCCTGCTTTACAACCTAAGTTTATGTAATATTAGAAATCGTGTGCTCTCATTTCAACAACCTTCACAGCACCTTCACCAGGAGTTTATTCAATCTCAAGAAACCACTTTCTTTGCTCATTTGTAAAAAGTAACTTCTCGTCCGTTTAAGTTTTATCATGAGATTGCAGCAATTCACTCACATCTTCAGACTTCACTTCTAACTCTAGTTCTTTTGCTACTTCTATTACATCTTCAGTTACTTCTTCCACTGAAGTCTTGAACTCTTCAAAGTCAGCCATGAAGATTGTAGCCAACTTCATGTTACTATTTATTTTTGTTCTTCTTATGAATTCTGATTGTTCTTAATGGCATCTAGAATGGTGAATCTTTTCTATAAGATTTTCAGTTGATTTTGCCCAGATCTAACAAAGGAATTTCTAAGGCATCTATAGCCTTACAAAATATAGTTTTTGAACAATAAAACTGGCAAATCAAAACTACTCTTTGATCCATGGATTCAAAATGGATATTGTATTAGCAAGTGTAAAAATAACATTAATTTCATTGAACATCTCCATCAGGGTTCTTTGAACAGATGCACCATCAATGAGAAGTAATATTTTGAAAGGCATCTTTTTTTCTGAGCATTAGGTCTCAGTTGTGGGCTTAAAACATTCAGTAAACTATGCTGTAAACTGATGTGATATGATCCAGGTTTTGTTGTTCCATTTACAGAGTACAGGCAGAGTAGATCTAGCATAGTTCTTAAGGGCCCTAAGATTTTCAGAATGGTAAATGAGCATTGGCTTTGACTTTTAAAGTAACCATCTGCATTAACCTCTAACAAAAGAGTCAGTCTGTCCTTTGAAGATTTGAAGCCAGGCAATGACCTCCTCTCTAACTATGAGTGTCCTAGATGGCATCTCTTTCCAAGGCTGTTTTGTCTACACTCAAAGTCTCTTGTTTAGTGTAGCCATCTTCAGTTATCTCAGCCAGAGCCTCTGGATAACTTGCTGAAGCTTCTGCATCAGCACTTGCTGATACACCTTGCACTTTGATGTTATAGAGATGACTTCTTTCCTTAAACCTCATGAACCAACCTCTGGTAGCTTCAGAATTCTCTTCTGCAGCTTCCTCACCTCTCTCAGCCTTCATAGAACAGAAGAGAGTTAGGGCCTTGCTCTGGGTCAGGCTTCGGCTTAAGGTAAGTTGTGGCTGATCCAGGTCAGGCTTTTAGCCTAAATAAGGCTGTTTCACTTACTCATGTGTTCACTGGAGTAGCACTTTTAATTTCCCTCCAGAACTTTTTTTTGCATTCAGAACTTGGCTAACTGGCACAAGAGGTCTAGCTTTCGGCCTGTTTCACCTTGCGACATGCCTTCCTCACTAAGCTTAATCATTTCTAGCTTTTGATCAAAAGTAAGAAACTTGCAGCTCTTCCTTTCACTCGAACATGTAGAAGCCATTGTAGAATTATTAACTGGCCTAATTTTAATATAATTGTACCTCAGGGAATAGGTGAGCCAGAGAGGAGGGAGAGAGGTGAGGAACAGCTGGTTGCAGGAGCAGTCACATCACACACTATGCATCTTACATAGGCGTGGCTCGCGATGCCCTAAAACATAATAGTTACAGTAAGGGTCACTGATCACAGATCATCGTAACAAACATGATAATAGCTAAAAACTTTGCAAGAATTACCAAAATGTGACACGAAAACAGGAAAGAAGCAAATGCTTTTGGAAAAGGGGTGCTGATAGACTTGCTCAACGCAGGATTACCACAAACCTTCAATTTGTAAACAATGCAGTATACACAAAACACAATACAGCAAAGTGCAATAACATAAGGTGTGCCTGTATTCCATTCCCCCAGATATAAAATACTAACAATTATGAAAGCTGGGCTCTCCGACATAAACCAAAGCAGAATCCTCCATGACCCACCTCCCAGAATATCGGAACTAAAAACACGAATAAACAAATGGGACCTAATTAAAATTAAAAGCTTCTGCACAACAAAGGAAACTATAAGCAAGGTGAAAAGACAGCCTTCAGAATGCAAGAAAATAATAGCCAATGAAGCAACAGACAAACAATTAATCTCAAAAATATACAAGCAACTCCTGCAGCTCCATTCTAGAAAAATAAATGACCCAATCAAAAAGTGGGCCAAAGAACTTAACAGACATTTCTCCAAAGAAGACATAAAAATGGCTAACAAACACATGAAAAGATGTTCAACATCACTCATTATCAGAGAAATGCAAATCAAAACCACAATGAGGTACCACTTTACACCAGTCAGAATGGCTGCCATCCAAAAGTCTACAAGCAATAAATGCTGGAGAGGATGTGGAGAAAAG
The DNA here is from genome assembly GCA_007570785.1 of Antilocapra americana. Classification (NCBI taxonomy): domain Eukaryota; kingdom Metazoa; phylum Chordata; class Mammalia; order Artiodactyla; family Antilocapridae; genus Antilocapra; species Antilocapra americana. The sequence goes on along the minus strand of ML660200.1, from coordinate 50,389,452 downwards.
GAAACCCTCTTACACTGTTGGTGGGAATGCAAACTAGTACAGCCACTATGGAGAACAGTTCACCAACCTTGGCACACCCCACAGGGCCCCTACACCCTCCTTAAAAAACTGCAAATAGACCTGCCATATGACCCAGCAATCCCACTGCTGGGCATACAGACCGAGGAAACCAGAATTGAAAGAGACACATGTACCCCAATGTTCATCGCCGCATTGTTTACAATAGCCAGGACATGGAAGCAACCTAGATGCCCATCAACTGACAAATGGATAAGAAAGCTGTGGTACATATACACAATGGAATATTACTCAGCATTAAAAAAAAAAATTCATTTGAATCAGTTCTACTCAGGTGGACGGAACTGGAGCCTATTATCCAGAGTGAAGTAAGCCAGAAGGAAAAACAACAATACAGTATACTAACGCATACATATGGAATTTAGAAAGATGGTAACGAGAACCCTGCATGTGAGACAGCAAAAGCAACGCAGATGTATAGAACAGACTCGTGGACTCTGTGGATGAGGGCAAGGGTGGGATGATATGGGAGAATGGCATTGAAACATGTTAATTATCATATGTGAAATCAATCGCCAGCCCAGGTTTGATGCTTGGGGCTGATGCACCGGGATGACCCAGGGGGAGGGAATCGGGAGGAAGGAGGGAGGAGGGTTCTGGAGGGGGAGCATATGTATACCCATGGCAGATTCATGTCAATGTATGGCAAAACCAACACGATAAAGTAAAGAAAATTTAAAAAAAAAATGAAAGCTGGGTTATGAGTAGATTGGGAGCTATTGTCTATTTTATACTTTCACATGTGGTTGAAGTTGGTTTTCCTCTTTGCATGTCATTCTTCATTTACCCCCACCTCAAATCCCCTCTCTCCCCTGCTCACCCAGTTCTGTGGGAAGGTGGCTTCCTGCACTGTATCACTCTGGTTCCCTGGCTAGTTGTCTTCTGGTTGGTTGTGGCCAATTTGCGGTTCCTGCAGGAGGTTAGAGGGTGTATTTCTTCTCGTCTTCCTCCCTCCTGAGTCCCTCTATTGACAGTGGCTGCGCCCTCCAGTATCATAGCCCCTGCCAAGTGGTCTCTTACTCTCGTGGCTCCGTGTCCTCTCTGCTATAACAGGTGACGATGACTCCCTTCTATTGCTTGTGTCTGGGTGCATTGGCATCCTTTATTGCTTCTCCTTTTGCCATCCCTATCTCTGTAAGTAGCCCTTTCATTAAAAGCCTTTTGAACCAGGTAACTGAAGTTCCATTCCATGTTGGTCCCCCAGCTCCCCTTTATGATCCTCTTCTCAGATGCAGTTCACCAACCTTGGCACACCCCACAGGGCCCCTACACCCTCCTGCTCCTAATTTTTCCCTCCCCTGTCTGAACTCATACTACCAAGCCTTTGTGCCTTCCACGCAGGCTTTTGCATTATGCAAAATAATTTATAAATGAATTGTTAGGCTTAAGTGATTTTTTGCAGGATAAGCTTTCTCAATTTTAAGGGGAGATACATGGCACAATAAAGTGGAAATATCAATATTCTGATAAACATTTCAGGCAGAAGTAGGGAGCTTACTTAGAGGTGCTAGACCTATCAAGCCTGGAATCTATAGAGGAATATCCATATGTCTGAAGATGGTTCTGAGTAAGTGGTGACATTTGACTCAGTGTTAGAAAAACAGAAAGCAAGACTCTTGAGAACTGAAGTTTCGTCTCATTCTCAGTTCTTTCTCCGGCACCCGGCGTAGTATCTGATACATAGTAAGAATTCCATACACCTTTAAGTCATGGAAAGAGTGAGCAGACATGGCAGGAGGCTGCTTAGTCCTTTGTCTCTCAGCCTTCCACACTTGTAACTTTGTGGGATACCACATTTTCATAGTTGGTTAACACAAAATCCACATTTGGCCCTTAGAATTCTCACTATGATGTTGGATGAGTCTCTGGGTCTGAGCGCCCTCCTTGGCAGAGAGGCCAGGGTCAGAGACTGTCAACATTTATGACTACAGCAATATTAAAAATGCTTTCAACCACATTTTTTATTTGGCGGGTGTTCTTGCTTTGTTGGATTTTATCTGGTTGATTGCTTTGGTAAACTGTGTGTGTGTTTTTAGCATGAATGTGGCATTTTGAGATAGCATGTGTTCCTAAGATATTTCTTACTTGTGTTGACATTAACCACTTTATAGGAATTGCCTGAGGCACCCTGCCCGTACACAAGTTTATCTTTCAGAAAAGTTTACAAAATATGTTAATAAGAGTAGAGGAAGGGAAGGATAGTCTAAATTGAAAGTCATCTATTTAAAAAGTGGGAGAATAAAGGGCCTAACTGACAAAATAGTCTAACTAGCATCATGGACCAGAAATAGCAATTATCAAGTACATTAGATAGCCACAAATACACTGCTGATACAGAGAAAAAAATCTAAAACCTGAGCTTTTCAGAGTAAACTGCAGTTTCTGAAAAGACAGACCAAATTTGTGAAACTGTTAAAACCTAGGTTAGAATAGCTCTCTTCTACCATCTGAATGCAGAGTTCCAAAGAATAGCAAGGAGAGATAAGAAAGCCTTCCTCAGTGATCAATGCAAAGAAATAGAGAAAAACAACAGTATGGGAAAGACTAGAAAATTAGAGATACCAAGGGAACATTTCATGCAAAGATGGGCTCAATAAAGGACAGAAATGGTAGTGACCTGACAGAAGCAGAAGATATCAAGAAGAGATGGCAAGAATACACAGAAGAATCTTCATGACCCAGATAATCACGAAGGTGTGATCACTCACCTAGAGCCAGACATCCTGGAATGTGAAATCAAGTGGGCCTTAGGAAGCATCACTACGAACAAAGTTAGTGGAGGTGATGGAATTCCAGTTGAGCTATTTCAAATCCTGAAAGATGATGCTGTCAAAGTGCTACACTCAATATGCCAGCAAATTTGGAAAACTCAGCAGTGGCCACAGGACTGGGAAAGGTCAGTTTTCACTCCAATCCCAAAGAAAGGCAATGCCAAAGAATGCTCAACTAACACACAATTGCACTCATCTCACATGCTAGTACAGTAATGCTCAAAATTCTCCAAGCCAGGCTTCAGCAATACATGAACCATGAACTTCCAGATGTTCAAGCTGGTTTTAGAAAAGGTAGAGGAACCAGAGATCAAATTGCCAACAGCCGCTGGATTATCAAAAAAGCAAGAGAGTTCCAGAAAAACATCTACTGCTTTATTGACTATGCCAAAGCCTTTGACTGTGTGGATCACAATAAACTGTGGAAAATTCTTAAAGAGAGGCGAATACCAGACCATCTGAACTGTCTCTTGAGAAACCTGTATGCAGGTCAGGAAGCAACAGTTAGAACTGGACATGGAACAACAGACTGGTTCCAAATAGGAAAAGGAGTACGGCAAGGCTGTATATTGTCACCCTGCTTATTTAACTTCTATGCAGAGTACATCATGAGAAACCCTGGGCTGGAAGAAGCGCAAGCTGGAATCGAGATAGCTGGGAGAAATATCACTAACCTCAGATATGCAGATGACACCACCCTTATGGCAGAAAGTGAAGAGGAACTAAAAAGCCTCTTGATGAAAGTGAAAGAGGACAGTGAAAAAGTTGGCTTAAGGCTCAGCGTTAAGAAAACTAAGATCATGGCATCTGGTCCCATCAGTTCATGGGAAATAGATGGGGAAACAGTGGGAACAATGTCAGACTTTATTTTGGGGGGCTCCAAAATCACTGTAAATAGTGATTGCAGCCATGAAATCAAAAGACATTTACTCTTGGAAGGAAAGTTATGACCAACCCAGATAGCATATTTAAAAACAGAGATATTACTTTGCCAACAAAGGTTGGTCTAGTCAAGGCTTTTGTTTTTCCAGTAGTCATGTATGGATGTGAGAGTTTGACAGTGAAAAAGGCTGAGTGCTGAAGAATTGATGCTTTTGAACTGTGGTGCTGGAGAAGACTCTTGAGAGTCCCTTGGACTGCAAGGAGATCCAACAAGTCCATCCTAGAGGAGATCAGTCCTGGGTGTTCATTGGATGGACTGATGTTGAAGCTGAACTGCCAATACTTTGGCCACCTGATGTAAAGTGTTGACACATTGGAAAAGACCCTGATGCTGGGAAGGACTGGGGGCAGGAGGAGAAGGGGACGTCAGAGGATGAGATGGTTGGATGGCATCACCGACTCGATGGACATGGGTTTGGGTGGACTCCGGGAGTTGGTGATGGACAGGGAGGCCTGGCGTGCTGCAGTTCACGGAGTCACAAAGAGTCGGACACAACTGAGTGACTGAACTGAACTGAAATTACCATCAATTTTGTCGAAAGTAATAAAAATCCTCAAACATCTTTGACTTGAGGTAAATAATTCATTCTCAAATGTGGAAATATTGACATGCAAACCATTGCTATTAAAGATTGGGCTAAGAAAGTCCTAGCTGAAAACATACAGGTATAGTAAAACTTAAAGAATAAAGGCCATTACTTTCAAAGCAAGACATAATCTGTGACTCCTAGCTAGTCTAATGTATTACATTTGGGTAACTATGGCTTCACTGAAACTTTTCAAACAGTGCCCATTAAGTTGGACAACAGATATAAATATAACCTCAGTCAAGCAAATTTCTTACCTTCCTAATTTAAGAACTTATCTCAGAAGTTATTGTGGAAGTATGGCCAAATTAAGTTGAAAATAGGGATGTAAGTTGAAGAGTAGATATTCTTTTAGTAAGTGGTATGAGAATTCCCTTTGAAGGGAGAGCCATCTTTGTTGGGAAAATTTCTAATTTGAAGAAGAGGCAGAAACAGTAATCTCACCAACTATTCTAGGGTTTCCTGGTATTTCCAGACTCTTAAAGTTAGTGGAGCCATGTGGGACATTTTCTGACCAGTGGACCATAGACGTCAGCAGTGACCACAACACTGTGTGATGCTTTGAGGTAGGAGCTTTCAGGAGTGCTTAATGTGTTGAAATGGTTGTGCTCCTGTCACCTGGGGTCCCTGAGTGGCATTGTGGAGTAGGTTTCCTTGATAACCCATATTGGACATCCACCAAGAGTTGGAGGTAGTCTTTTGTTGAGATAGCCTCTAAGATTTTATCATTAGATTTGTTAGGGGAGCTTTCTCTCACCTATCCTAATATACACAGATCCTGAAACGCTTAGGGGTGCACAGAACTAATGTGCATGAAGAACTTGGTCCTTGTTCTAAGAAATAAAAAGAAAGAGAGTAATATAGGCAGAAAGTGAAGGGAGGCTGTGAATTATACAAGGGAGTCCCTACCCTATAATTTCCAAATCTTGAGTAAATGCTACAAAAACTCACTAATACTTGTTGTGAGTAGATTATCAGTAAAGCTTTGCACCAGGATGATGCAGGAATAGAAGAAGAGGTAATACACTTGCTCTCAGAAGCAGTATCACAATAGCATGGGGAAGTAGCAGAAATCTTGGGTCAGGCTTGTGAGAGCTTCAGCCCATGAAATAGGGGGGCTGAGGCCCTCCTGTGTCCAACTCAAGGGTCAAGGAAGCCTGAGCTTTCTTATTTTGTTTGGGCCATTAAACCATTTCTTAAAGTCACAGGAAAAGTTTTTTTTTTACTATTAAAAAATTACTTTCATTTGATTCAGTAAAATCCAGGCAGTCTTATACATAATCATAGACTCTCAACATCTCAAGGTTACAAAAAATATCAATGGTCACCTACTCTGATCCCTCCCTTTCCCTTTTCCTGGTCTAATTCCAGCAGGTGGCTTCTGCTCTCTGCTTGGACATCTCCACTGGCAGAGAATTCACTCTCCCCCTACGCAGCTCATTCCATCTCTGCATGGCTCTGACAGTCTCTAAGTTCTCCCTTACATTGAACTACAGTCTTTCTCTCTGTCATTTTAACCCAGTGACATACAAAACAAGTCTAATCTCTCTTCCACAAAATAGGTCTTCAACTACTCTGACAGTTATTTTTGGAAAAGCATTACCCATATTCCCTTCACCAAGCCCTGGTAAGGCCTGTCCGTTTTCTTCTACTAATTACCCTGCCCTTCAGAAATGGTTAGATGGCAGGAAGGGGGAATAAAAGGGAATGCGGATCATGTTAATATCATGTTAATATCAACCAAGGACCTAATTAAGCAAGATTTCTTGTCTGCTCATTACTTCCTCATGAATCTCATCTCAAGGGACCCATTAAATGGGTAAGAACCATAGTTGCCTTTTGAGTAGATCAAGTAAGGGCTTCATTCATGGTATAATTTGAGACTAAGCCAAAGCTCTCTGCCTTAAAATCCCAAGCCCAACCAAAACATTCAGCCATAATTTCTTCTTTAGATAACTGGGGTTTCCCTGATGTTCCACCACCACAACAATCGTGAAACATTTATCTGGCTGCAGCCCGTTCACCAAAGTAAGACCATCCACTCTCCTTTGCTCATGACACGCCAAAGAGTCCAAGTCAAAACTTACCTATAAAACAGAAATAGAGTTACAGCTGTAGAAAACAACTTATAAATACTAGGGGATAAGGGGGGTGGGCACAAATTGGGAGATTGGGGTTAATATATAGACACTACTATTATATCAAATAGACAACTAATAAGGACCTACTATATAGTACAAGGAACTCTACTTAATTCTCTATAATGACCTGTATGGAAAAAGAGTCTAAAAGAGAGCAGGTATATGTATAACTGATTCACTTCGCTGTACACTTGAAACTGTGTTAATACATTGTAAATCAACTATACTCCAATAAAAAATTATTTTTAAAAAAAACTGATACGACTGACACTACATTTTGAAGGTGCTCAAATGTGGAAATATTTCTCGTTCATGCATTTCTGACCTCATTTATAACATTAGCCCCCAATATATGAGGTTCTCCATGTCTTGCTGAATTTTCAAACTACTCTCAGATTTATTTTCAGTCCTTAATTTCTACCACCCACACTGGGCTGAAGGAACTCTAAGAGACTTCCTCCTCCCCCTTCGAGGTTTGTCCTGGTCCAGATTTTGACTCCTTCTCCTCGTGCAAATGAACACTGAAAGATTAACCCACCAGGTTCTCTAGAGATGTCCAGACAAGTCTAAGGTCTAGGGTAAATGTGACTTAAGTTCAAGTGGAGAATCAAGACTGCATATTTCTGGTTTTTAATTTGAAAATGAAGTGTGTGAATCATATCAAGGCCAAAGAGCCCACGATAGGCATGTTTCAGTGACAGCACTAGTTCTAACCACTATGTTTTTAAAATGGGGTGGTGGCAATATAAATAAATTTAAATACCCCTAATATGCCAGCAAATTTGGAAAACTCAGCAGTGGCCACAGCACTGGAAAAAGTCAGTTTTCATTCCACTCCCAAAGAAAGGCAATGCCAAGAATGCTCAAGCTACTGCACAACTGCACCCATCTCACACACTAGCAAACTAAGGCTCAAAACTATCCAAGCCAGGCTTCAGCAGCACATGAACCATGAACATCCAGATGTTCAAGCTGGATTTAGAATAAGGCAGAGGAAACAGAGATCAAATTGCCACCATCCATTGGATTATGGAAAAAGCAAGAGAATTCCAGAAAAATATCTACTTCTGCTTTATTGACTACACCAAAGCCTTTGATTGTGGGGACCACAACAAACTGTGGAAAATTCTGAAAGAGATGGGCATACCAGACCACCTGACCTGCCTCCTGAGAAATCTGTATGCAGGTCAGGAAGCAACAGTTAGAACTGGACATGGAACAACAGACTGGTTCCAAAGAGAAAGGAGTACGTCAAGGCTATATATTGTCACCCTGCTTATTTAACTTCTATGCAGAGTACATCATGAAAAACGCTGGGCTGGAGGAAGCACAAGCTGGAATCAACTTTCCCGGGAGAAATATCACTAACCTCAGATATGCAGATGACACCACCCTTATGGCAGAAAGTGAAGAAGAATTAAAGAGCCTCTTGCTGAAAGTGAAAGAGAAGAATGAAAAGGTTGGCTCAAAACTCAAACTGGAGCCCATTATCCAGAGTGAAGTAAGCCAGAAGCAAAAACAACAATACAGTATATTAACGCATATATATGGAATTTAGGAAGACGGTAACAAGAACCCAACACACGAGACAGCAAAAGGAACGCAGATGTATAGAATAGACTCGTGGACTTTGTGGATGAGGGTAAGGGTGGGATGATATGGGAGAAGGGCATTGAAGCATGTTAATTTTCATATGTCTAATCAATCACCAGCCCAGGATTGATGCTCCGGGCTGGTGCAGGGAGATTTCCCGGGGTGGGGGAGGGAAGGGGGAAGGGGGTTCCGGAGGGGAAGCATATGTAAACCCATGGTGATATCATGACAATGTATGGCAAAAACAATTAAAAAAAAAAACTCAACACTAAAAAATTAAGATCACAGCATCTGGTCCCATCACTTCATGGGAAATAGATGGGGAAACAGTGACAGGCTTTATTTTCTTGGGCTCCAAAATCACTGCAGATGGTGACTGCAGCCATGAAATTAAAAGACGCTTACTCTTTGGAAGAAAACCTATGACCAACCTAGGTAGCATATTGAAAAGTAGAGACATTCCTTTGCCAACAAAAGTCCACCTAGTCAAGGCTATGGTTTTTCCAGTAGTCATGTACTGATGTGAGAGTTGGACTACAAAGAAAGCTGAGCTCCAAAGAACTGATGCTTTTGAACTGTGATGTTGGAGAAGACTCTTGAGAGTCCCTTGGACTGCAAGGAGATCCAACCAGTCCATCCTAAAGGAGATCAGTCTTGAATACTCATTGGAAGGACTGATGCTGAAGATGAACCTCCAATCCTTTGGCCACCTGATGCAAAGAGCTGACTCATTTGAAAAGACCCTGATCCTGGGAATAATTGAAGGCAGGAGGAGAAGGGGACAACAGACAATGAGATGGTTGGATGGCATCATCAACTCAATGGACAAGGGTTTGAGTAAACTCCGGGAGTTGGTGATGGACAGGGAGGCCTGACGTGCTGCAGTCCATAGGGTTTCAAAGAGTCAGACACGAATGAGCAACTGAACTGAACTGAATGAAAAGTGTCTGTTTTATATCCTGGCTCTTACCAGCTGAGTGACCTTGGGCAAGTCTTTCGTTTTCTCACCCTTAAAATGGAGACATTATTAATCTCATCCCCATCCACAAACCCTTTCACTTTTTCAAAGAATGACATAAAACTATTACAGTGCATGGTACAAAATAAGGAGGCAATAGACATTGGCTCTCTTTGTCCCCCACTGGCTCATCTCCCTTCCTTTTACTTATCCAGGAAATACAGAGGCTAGTGGATTAATCAGAAAGCCTGGACCTACAGCCTCAGGTACAGAAATGGACTAGCTCACCCTTACCCTTAATAATGAGGAATGGAGCAGGTGATCTCCTACAGGTTGATCAAGATTTTGGATATAAGAATGAAATATTAAGAACACCAGCTCTGGGAAGCGTGGCTGGAGCCACAAACCATGAGTCAGTGTTCACAGATAGGGAAGAGAAAGGGTGGTTTATTTCTTTCATTTAGATGGAAAGAAACACTAATAAAATTTTATTTCCATAAAAACCTAAGGACTTTACACTTGTGCCTATTGTATATCTGTGTACTGTACTTAGTTGCTCAGTCGTGTCCAACTGTTTTGCAACTCCATGGACTGTAGCCTGCCAGGCTTTTCTGTCTATAGGATTTCCCAGGCAAGAATCCTGGAGTGGGTTGCCATTTCCTCCTCCAGGCAATCTTCCTGACCCACGGATTGAACGCAGGTCTCCTGAATTGGCAGGCTGACTCTGTTTTAACACTGAGCCACCAGGGAAGAAAGCCAGGATGTTTTTACAAAGTAAAAGCAAAATAATAAGAATAGTCAACAGTGGAAAAAAGATGCAGCATCTGCTCAGCAAGGTATCACACAAAACAATACGACCTTAAATAAAAAGCACTTCATCTAAATGTATGTAGAAGCCAGCATGCAATTGTCCAATATAAATAGGAGAGGGAAAAATGTTTTACTGCCATATCTTCCTTACTTGCTGTTTTCCCAGTGCACCTCAAAAAAAAGGGAAGATACATTGAATAAAAAAATAAAGCCAGAATCGCCCCCATCTTCTCCATCCCCAACCTCTCTTGAGGCACTAAGTCAGAGGGGAGACTGCCACCTACTGGGCCACCAATAACATCCCTCTACATTTTTTTGTCAGCCTTTTAGTGTTTCCTTTAAAACCTGTTTTGGTCTGAAGCTGTTTTGTTAGTGACACTGACAAAAACCACAACCCAAGTTACCAATGTACTTGAAAGCTGCAGCATGAATTAATCATAGGACAACCTCTTGCAAATTTCAACAGCAATGTTTTTTGCTTTGGCATCAGAGAGCCAGCATATTCAAAGGGAAAAAGAAACCTTTCTCTCTGAATTTCTGTTGTTTTGTAAGGACAAAGTGCTTTAATAGTTCGTAAGTGCTGCTAATTGCTCCCTGGACAGCCCTAATCTAGCCATTTCCTCCTAGGCTTTTACTCTATAAATCCTTCAGAAGACTAATATATTGGTTTAGTATTCCTCAAAAGTACCCCTTTGATTTGATTGGTTTACGTGTTTACAAATAGTTTCTCTACACCCACCATTTGAAAGAGCCTATTTTTAGAAAACCTGCTGCTATTGATGCCCTGAACAACTCCAGACTTGTCACAGTATGGCCAAGATCAACCTCTCAACCCTCTTTCTCTATCTGTCACAACGTACTGCCTTATACTCAATAAAAACAGAAAATCGGAGTTCTCTGCCTACAGCCAGGTCTATGCCTTGGACAAATCACTGTGCCTCAGATTTTTCATTTAGAAAGCAGGAAAAGAAGGCTACTCTGAGCAGATCTATAATGATAATGTCTGCACTTCCTTGGTACACAACTCACAGCTCTGTCATGATGTAGCACTTTCTCCTACTCTTTGAATCTGCCTGTGGAGTAAGAATCATCACCCTAAAGACGAAAATAAATGATTACCAAGTCAACCATGGAGCAAGGAGAGGAGACAGAATTCACATTCAAACCCTCCAGCCCTTGCTGGGGACTATTTCTTTCTCTCTTACTACTGCTCTTGAGTATGAGATAAATAAACTTGATGAGAATAAAGCTATGTGCAAATTAACGTTCAATAAAGAACAACTACCTTCTTTTGAATTGATAGTTTGGGAAAACTGGCCTCCAACAAATATTATACTTAGTACTCTAAGATACAAAAATATTTGTTCATGAGACCAAGCGAGCGAGATGGATGGGTGGAGAGAGATAAGAAAGAGCTCTTCTTTTTATGACTCCTCGTTAAGAAAGCTGCCAGTTAGTCAAAAGGAACATTATTCTGGTTCTTTTCCATTTCAGGCTTTTTCCGCCTGCATGTTTGCAGATTGCTTAATTACTTCATTGGGCTTTGGAACTCGTACATTACAGATACATTATCATCCAAGTCATTACCTGCATATTTTCCCATTAAGAATAATTATAGCTTTTACCACCACTGCCCATGTACTTATGTCCTGCAGGCCTGAGCACACTGAAGTGATCATCTTTTGAAAATGATCTTGATGGGCAAGTATTGTGTGCCCAATCAGCAATAAGCAAGATGAGGTGGAAAGATTTCCATCTCCTCCTGTATCGAGCAGCTCAAAAATCACCTTTCCATTATTTCTTCATAGAGCCACACAGGACACTGTGGTCTTTCTGTTCTCCTAAGAAATGAGTCAATGCTAAATGTAGAGACCAGTGGATGCTGGATTGTGTCTGCCTTTTCTTAGATTACCTTTCCAAGCACGTACACATCACTCATTTCCCGACTCAATTTCATTGTCTACAAAATGAGATTTATAAGATGCTTTAAAAACCCCAATCATCAAATATGAGATGGGACAGTCTTATAGATGGCAGCAGAGCCGCTTACACTGATTAAGAGCCCAAGTTCTGGAATCCTGGCTCCTCCACTTTTTCAGTTCTATAAATTTGGCCATATTATTTAACCTTATGGAGCCTCAGTTTCCACTGCTGTAAAGAGAAGATAGTAGTGGTCCACACACTTAGATATTCAATGAGATCCCATTTACAAAGCACTTCACCCAGAGCCTAGTATGGGTAAAAGTTCAGTCAATGTTATCTAATATCATGATCATAGAATCTAAACTGAAAGAGTCTGGAGACCGTTCAACAAAACTCAGACAACACATCTAGATTAAAAAGTATAATTGCCTGCCAGATAATAATCCAAAGACTTTGTGAAGGGGGTCACATGTTATTTTAATCAGTGGATCATGAAAGAGTAATATTTCAAAGGTAGGAGGAAACAAGCTAGCAGATGTTTGCAAAAAAAATATTAGATTGTATCTAAGAAAAAGCTATTTAAATAACTGGTTAGTGAATAATCTGCAACTGGTTACTTCAAGAGATAATCAATTATTCTTCAGTTTTAAAAAACGTTTCTGTTTTATTTTCAACCCAGATAAAAAGTATTCACTGTTAAATTTTTTAGATTTTAAAAAAGCAGTGAAAACTTCTAATAAAATTGCCTATTAGCACCTAGAAAGATTTAACATTTGTTATAAATTATTCCACTAGCTCTCACCTATGGTTCTCTTATTATATACTCCATGTACAATAAATAATATTTTTTCTGTATACCTGCTTAGCTATGTATTATAAATACCTTTCTGTATCACTTAATATTCTTTGTCATCTTCTTAATGGGAGGTGATTTTTCTATTCAATTAATGTAATTGATTTAACTGAGCCTTTATTGTTGGTTATTTAGGTTTGTTCCCAAATGGTTGTCACACATGTGCATGTGGTTAAATCTTCAGAAAAATTTCTAGAAGTGGCCTTGCTGGATCAATGAGAATATCCTTTTTTTAAAAACAAACAGTTGATTTTAAATTCCCATATTTTCAACTTGTACACATAGACACATCTTAGCTAGAATTTGATGTCCTCGCTGGAATAATGCATGTGTACTTCCCTGATAGCTCAGACGGTAAAATGTCTGCCTACAATGTGGGAGACCTAGGTTCGATCCCTGGGTCGGGAAGATCTCTTGGAGAAGGCGATGGCAACCCACTCCAGTACTCTTGCCTGGAAAATCCTATGGACAGAGGAGCCTGGTAGGCTGCAGTCTATGGGGTCACAAAGAGTCAGACACGACTGAGTGACTTCACTTTCACTTTCTTCTGGGACAGACTGTCTTTGAAGCAGGTTTTGCTGGCACTACTCCATGTGCTGCAAACAGTAAATGGCCAAGGGTTCTGAGCACGGTTTCTACCTGGGCCCCAGTAGACTAAACATGTCACGTTTACAACCTTCTTAGCTGTGCTTCCCATAAGCTGGGGACAGCGTGAGCTGGAGTGTCCTAGCCAATATGCCCAACTAAATATGATAATCTCAAGCGTCTGGGCATCTTGTTTTTCCAGGACACATTTGGTGTCACTGATCTGAGTGGGCTGCTGTTCAAAACTGTTTAGAAAGTTCACTTGTTTTTAAAAAGTGACTTGAAAGATTAGCTTGTATGTGCACAGAATATCTCTAGGACGATACACAAGCTCTTGGGGACCAGGCTTGCCTCTGGCTGGGGAAAGTGAAACTAGCAGAAGGGGCGAGAGACTTGCTTTTCACTTTTTTCTTTTATATAGTTTTTATTTTTTACCATGTGCATGTATTCAAAAGAGAAAGTTTTAAGCAAAGAAGATTATGCCTAAAAGAAATAACATATGCATATAGATGGTTTCTTATTGTCATCTACTGATTAGTAAAACATAAGCAAAGTGATGCACTTGGATGAGTTTACAAAAAGGGAATAGTTGACTATTTAACTATTTAAATATTTAACTATGAGGTCTAGAGACAGACTGCCTAGGATTTGTAGGTTTTGAAAATCAAAAGAGGGTTTTTACTGCAAGTGTCTAAGTGACTTTATGATGTTTACAGCTTTGCAAATAGTCCATGGGAGGGAGACAGAGTTGCAGAACTTCCCTTTAGATAGTGTTGACTCCAAATTTGGGAACTGCCACAGCCTTTGCAAGAAGAGATGACCCAAAACATTTGGGGAGTTTGGTTTTGTTTACTTTGTCTTTTTTTTATCTGAGCATGGGCAGGCATGTGGTTGAGGGACAGACAGTAGTTAAACAGATGACAGAACTCGAGTTCAATACCCATGTAATCTGATTATCCCTTAAACAGCCATGTTTACTTAAGAAACACATGTTTTGAAATTAGAATTTCTCTGATTTCAGAGGAAATCATTCACAAGATAGAAGAGTATTAAAAATTCCCGAAACCATTCTAATTCCACCTACAGTGCATAATGGGCTCACTCATTGGAAATGTATTGCTGGCAAAGCAGGTGATATGGTGACAGGGACAAGTAGACTCTGCTGTCACACAAGCCTACATCCGTTCTTCCGCCCAACATTTCACTATACACGAGAAACAGAGTGCTGTTGTGCCTGTTTTATGGGTGACCCCTGCTGCCTTATTTCAAAGTGGTTCTTCCCAAGCTGCCAGCATCATCAGAATGGGCTCTCCCCTCCAGGGGTTTAGGTTCAGGCCATTCTCATCTCAATTAATGAGAGTACAGCGGACTATTTATAAGGACTCTAGTCTCTATTAGGAGATTGAGCACTGTGCCTCTCACACAATACTGAACAGGCATTCAGTAAGCATTTGTTTAATGAATTCCCAAGTTCATCATGGAGATATAACATAGTATTTCCCCCATAAGCACGGAACAGTCTCAGGCGGCCTGAATAACAAGGCTCTATGGTTTGGTCCACATTCCCTCCCTGGCTGCTGCTTTAACTGCCAAATGTGATTCAAGCAGAGCAAAAGGTAATCACTGGGTCCAAACAATAAAGTCTAGTCAGAAAACATTGTCATTGTATAACCCCAGGTTGTGTTAAGCTTGGAATTCTCATTCCCAGCACTGCCTATGATGATATCTTTAAAAACAAACCGAAGATTGACTTATTTCATTGTACTAAATTGTTCAAAATCCAAGAAGCTTGAAAAAGTGGGCCCCATGATGAATGATCTGATGGACAGTCTAAAAACAGAGACAAATGTTTGTCCCGCTCTCCTTTGATGGCACAAGCAGCACCCGCCTTGCCCGGCTGTCATGAAGGGAAGCCAAGCGCGTGGATGTGTGTACCACCGTGCTCAGCGTTCCCACTGTGGATCAGACATTTTCTGTGAACAGTGACATAACTGCACAACACGATTTTGAAGAAAGAACATTCACAGTGTTTTAAACTTACTGAGTGAAAATTGAGGGAACTATTAATATATCTGAGCCACCTAAATTAAGACACCAAATCCAGATATTTCAAGAGCAGTACGGTAGCAAAACACAAAGACACCAGTGGGTACAGATTAACTGATGGGATAATATGCTTGTCGGTGACCGTAAGCTCTAGGTGGCATTACCGTTGTTAGATTCCCCTGATGTACAGGCAACAGCGACATTCCTGGGAGGCAATCCGTCTCAATACTATTATGGCTGAGGTGGCCCTTTAGGGATTTTAGGTATTTCAATTATATTACCTTTGCTTTATAATTTGAACTGAGGTTATTGTATAAACATTTTTACTGCATCATCATTAATAGTCTAAGGAAAGAAATCTATTTCTGCCAACAGATAGGAAATAAATCTTCACTATCTCTTTGGTCCACTAGTTTACATTTAAAACATCGTACCTTTTCCGAAAAGCTGTTGGAGACACATGCGCTCATTATTATCCTGCAGTGATTTATCACTTAACTCTGAAACACACAGTATATCCAACTTATGTACTAACTGGTGTTAAAAAAAAATTCAACTGAGTAAATTTTTTAAAGGTCTTATTGCCTTTATCCAACAATTCATAAATTGAGCAGTATCCCATCTAGCAGATAGAAAGGAGCTCTGTGGGGCTATAGAAAAGGGAAGGCTTTTATCGACAGAAAGGGCAGGGCAAGGGTGTTAGGCTAGCAAAGAGCAGGTTGTTTGTGGCAAGGTCACCTTCCTTCAGGGGCCCGCAGGGGTCTGCGAGGCAGATTACCTTACTAGTGCTGACCAGTAATCCGTTGGAACTGTAATTAGGTGTTAAGTCTCAGTTTGGTGACATGGGGCTTAGCACAGGTGACTCTGTTTGGGGCCGGTTGTCTCCATCTTTGTTGCTGTTGACAACCCTCCTGTATTGATCAGGCCCTAGAGCCACTCCCAGCTACCACCCTGAAGTTCTCGAAGTTTCTGCTGTTTCTCTGTGTGAGAGTCACAGGTCATGACACCAGGTTTACATTTTTTAAGTCAGTCATTCTCTTTGTTCCTTTTCTGACATCCCTTCCTAACCAGGGAAGTAGGGACCTTCTAAAAGAAGTTCATGTCAGTGTATGGCAAAACCACTACAATATTGTAAAGTAAGTAGCCTCCAATTAAAATAAATAATTTTTTTAAAAAAAGAAGTAAATCCTGAGTCATTAACGCCTCATGGTAAGTCCTTTCTAACTCAACAGTGTAACTTCAGGAGAGTTGACCCGTGAGGTGTCTCAGTTTGATTGATTAAGAGCACAGTTGGGTTTTCCAGGTGGCACTAGTGGTAAAGAACCTGCTTGCCAACGCAGGGGACATAAGAGGCGCAGGTTCAATCCCTGGGTTGGGAAGATCCCCTGGAGGAGGGCATGGCAATCCACTCCAGTATTCTTGCCTGGAGAACCTCATGGACAGAGGAGCCTGGCGGGCTGCAGTCCATGGGGCTGCAAAGACTCGGACATGAGTGAAGCGATAGCACAGCCCAGCACAGCAAGAGCACAGTTAGATAACCTAAGAAGCATTGCTCAGTTTCTATAGGCCCAAGGAGAATGATGACCACAACAGACAAAGAAAAATCCTGACAGAGCACAAACCACTTCCACTAAGGTGGCACTGTTAATGAATTTGTTTGCAGGGAATTGTTTTGTTTGCCTGTTCCGGCCAAGGGTCAGTTACATTTTCAATGCATTTAGTAAGTAAATCTCCTACCCTAAAATAAAATGTTGCTCTAAATTCCTTGCAAAAATGAATAGTGCTGGTGAGATCTCATATTTGAAAGCATATCTGGTTTAGATAACCGTAAGAATGTGAGAGTACAAATGTGCTATGCTTTGCATAGATATTGTGTCCAACTGGACAAGTACAGTTATAATCAAAGAAAGGTAAACACAAGGCCCTGAATGTTCTAACTGTAAAAGTAGACTCTGTGATTTACAAGGAGGGTTGATTGTAGTTTATAGTGACACTGGAACTAGAAGAAAAATTAGTCAAAGGGAGGACCAAGGGTTCTCTAGCGTCATGGACAGATAAAAGTTTTTGATGACAAATCCAGCAGTTTGAAAGGTCACCTCTCTTTAGCAATGGCCTGGAAGGTATGGATAATGATATATTTCCAGAACAATGCCAGAGTAACAGAAAGAGAGAGAAGAAGGGGTTTCATGTTTAGCTGAAGTATGAAGTCTTGATCTGGCATCTTGGGTGGAAACAATAAACCTCCATGCCAATTACTCTTCTTGCTCGTCAGTTTCATTTGGAGGTCTCCAGCATTTGCACAGGGCCAGATGTTAGATGGAGCCTTCCTGAGCTTTGAGATGTGTTCCTAAGGCTCCATGCCTTCTAGTTTCACAGCAGTTTCAGTGGTCAGGAGTATCTTTTCATGAGTCTCACTTTTGCAAAAATATCAGAATAAAACAATAACTGTTCATGACAAAAGACTTTAAAATGCTCATGGTTAAAGATTTGATGAGAGTTCATTAGGATGGAATTGACAAATAAATTTGGTTATTTCTATGATACACAGGATTTTAAGATAATAACTGGAATTGCCAACTGATAACATTATACCAGAGCCAGCAGATTTCCAGGAATTGCATACAGTGTCTGGAACACTTATAACATATACCTATATAAATACAACAAAAAGAAGACATAGCACTACTTCTTATTTTACATTGCATCCTATCTAATCTATCATATTAAATAAGCCTAAGTAGTTTAACATACCTCTTTTTATAAGGAAAGAGAACAAAAATTTTGCCATGTTCCAGGAGCCCTCTGGAAAATCCCAAAGTTAGTTCAAGATCAAAAAAAATTCATTTAGAACTTCATTTGGGAAACTTGTCAAAATGCCATAAGGTTTGAACATTTAACTAAATGGGATTACACATTATTATGAAATAATGCTCCATTATCTAACCAAGGTGACAATGGAAGATAGGTTAAAGGCAAGTACAGAAAGTTACATAGTTGTGAGCAAACTTTAGCTCTTTTAATATTGCGAAGCAGTTTTCTTAAGGAATCAAACATCTGATAAAAAAAAATATATATGAAGCACAGTTAAGACACCAAAATCTTTACTATTCAGAGAGACTACCTAAAACATAAAGAAACTTTTGTAATCTGTCATCAAAAACAGGCCAGAAGTCAAAAAAAAACTTCGTCTTTTTAACAGAGAGAAAACCAATTCTAATTTTGCACTAGTATTCTTTCGATATTAAACAGTTTTTTAAAATCTTAAATAAATGTATTGCAATCTTTTTTTTTTAATTTTCTTTACTTTATTGTGTTGGTTTTGCCATACATTGACATGAATCCGCCATGGGTTTATATATGCTCCCCCTCCAGAAACCCCTCCCTCCTCCCACCCAATTCCCTCCCCCTGGGTCATCCCGGTGCACCAGCCACGAGCATCAAACCTGGGCTGGCAATTGATTTCACACATGATAATTAACATGTTTCAATGCCATTCTCCCATATCATCCCACCCTTGCCCTCTTCCACAGAGTCCACGAGACTGTTCTATACATCTGCGTTTCTTTTGCTGTCTCACATGCAGGGTTCTCGTTACCATCTTTCTAAATTTCATATATATCCGTTAGTATACTGTATTGTTGTTTTTCCTTCTGGCTTACTTCACTCTGGATAATAGGCAATCTTAACCAGCTTGACTGTGCATAAAATTCCTTTCCCAGGATTCCTTTTCCACAAACCTTCTGCAATTTTGTCCTATTTTTTTCTTTCTTATCCTGGAACAATAAATCATTTTTACTTTCCTTACCTACTTTTCATACACATTTGATTAGAATTCTTAACTTTTTAAATCTTCAATACCTAATGAAAACTAAGAAGTAATCAATTGTGGGCTTTGTTATACTAGCATTCTGTGGATTATAGGTTAGCAAACTTACATATTTCATAATTTCTTGAAGTATATTCTTCCTCATAGTAAACTTTCAATGTGGAACAAAACATGTTTACTAATAAACCCAAATGCCATTATTTCTTTTCTAAAAGGAACCCAAAAGTGGGTACACCTGTGTGCAGTGATTAATATATCAGTATTTTATTTGAAAATTATCTAGATATTCAATTAATATTCATCATTTACTTCATCTCTATATAACTTTAAGGTTTCAAATAACCAAAAAGACTTTGAAACTGTTGAAGTAGACATAAAACATAAGTATTGCAGAAAATTTCACCTAGAAACTTATACTACTTACATCTACTTAATTCACTTGTTCTTAACAATGATGTTAGGATTGCTAATGAAGATGTCATCATAGAAAGTTATTTTACTTGCTAACATTTTGTAACACAGATAACATGAGCTTATTTGACTAGTAAACCCAAGTAGAATAAAAGTTGCATGCCTGCATTATTTTGAATGCTGATAACAGCTTATTGCTGATAACACACCTATTTTATAATTAAGCTAACAAACTTTAACTTTTATTTACCAATGATTATCACAGATTATGTGAACTTGAAAAATTCTTGAGTTAGTTCCTATTATATTTCTGGAAGTTTTAGGAATACTTATTTCATAGTAAGTGCTTAATTTCTCTTTAAGGCAATTAAACAGAACTCTTTTACAGGTTAATTTTGGCAATACCATTTGGAGGTAGAAAATACCACGCATCTACAACACGCATATATATAGACATGCATAAACAGACAGACACCTTATAGCTTCTGTTCTAAAATTTTATCCATGAATCAGGTACAATATTACAAAACTCACTAGTCATTAAAGAAATTGGATCCAAATTCTGTTTCTGGCAAATGAAATAAAGTTACCCGCTCCAATGGCTAAAACTTTTTACTAATATTTGTGGAGAAGACACTTACAGTTTTCATCCACTTAAATTACAAATAATGTTTTCCCCTTTTGTTTTCTTTCTGATAAGAATTATCTCCCTGAAGTTTCTGTTTTAAAGAGATGGCCTAAATAAGATTTCTGGAGATGACCAGGTGCTTTTTACATCTCAAAAGCACAGGGAAAGAATGCAAGTTCCTCTAAGAAGGACTCTTTTCCTAAAGCCAAATATTTTATAATATCTATAAGCCTTTTGAGATGAATAAGAAAAGTTTTGGGATTGGTTAGAAAAGGATAGGTGGACTTTGAACTGCATTTCTGGTTTTGCAAAGATTTGTAAGATATGGACAGTTGCTTTCAATTTCTCGAAGAATTGGGTTGCAACCTAAGTGATACCAAAAGGCTTAGGTGTCCATCCAACCGCATTATCTTCACTTTGCTTTTTATATCAGGGAGAAGATTTAAGATGGAAATCAAAAGATTTCTATGTTCTTAATTTAGAGTTGTTTGGAATGTTTTTAGTAAATCCTTCCAACAAAGCCTTCGGAAGGTTTTTCCCTCCCTCTGGGTACATTTAGTTTGGTAGAGGAAGCCTAAATCAAAAAATTCCTATCAAGCTCTGAATATCACCTTCCCATTTGGCCAATTCCTGACCACAGAGTTACTTTTTAAAAAATCCTTTCAAATAGCTTGTCAGTTTTCAGCAAGGGCAAAAAGTAATTATTTCTGGCAGTACTGAAAAACCCTTGGGCCAAAAAGGTGTCCCCAGATAGGGTCCAAAAGATATTACTCTTCCAAGATTCGGAGACTCTCCCAAAGATGGCCAAAAGAGAAAAAAAAAAAAAAAAAAGACTTCAGTAATTTTCCTGAGGGCTAGCAGCAATTTGGTAAGGCCCTGAGAGCAAGTAGAGTTCAACACACATTTTTGTCCAGCCAGCATTGAGATTCCTCCAAACTGGTGGTTACCAAACCAAGTTCTCAAGACACAAATCAAGACAGACAAGAAAATAATGGCTGCCCCTGGAAGAGAAAGAATCAATAATCAGTGTGGGTCTGGATTTGGAAATAAAGGGACAAGAAGTTTTATCTGCCCTTCTACTGGGTACTACAGACAGAGATTCTCTAGAGCTGACTCTGATAGTAATTCTCATCCTTCAGTGGCTTCTGCCAGTTTTCCCATCTGCAGGCTCTTATATTACCAAATTTGGTAAGATTTTCCTTTAGCTTTAATTTTAGTTTTCCTTGGCGACTTAAGAGAATAACCCAGCAGTTTACCAGGAAATCTTTCAGAGTCCCATCAACCCTGGGAAGGGGCTCCTCTTTAAGGTTAGATATGGGTACATTGTAAGGTCGCTAACTTGGCAAATTTTGCTTGTGCTCTTGTAGTCTCTTCAGAGTGGAAAAACAATTCAGACAGGATTACTAGAATGAGTAATCAAATAAAAGAGGATGGAGGGGAGCAATGGGAGTTATATCAGTCTCATAGTCTTTTGTTTTAGGTACCTCTTGTGTTTTTATCATTAAACTTTTGCAAGAAACTTTTCAATGAGCTAGTTTGGAATTTGGGAGTCTTTTGGAGGTATCCCACCCAGTCTGTTTGATTTGAGAGTCCTTGCTTTCAAGTGCACTTCCTAAATGATCTTATCTAATTGAAACATCCCTCATAATGCCATTGTAATTCTAGATTGCCTTGGTAAGATTTTGCCATTTTTGTAGACAGCTACAGCTGCTGGGACTACAGTTCTTAGACATAAAATAAGCAGGTGTGCTAGAAGGTGGCGCCCTCACCTCTTTGGAAATTAAGGATCTTATTTCTTTAGTCAGTCCTTGGACCTCTAAGACTCAAATTAATACCTCAGAGGAACCTCAAATTAATACCAAAGAGTCAAATTAATGCTAATAGGAATTAATACCTATTACTGTGTTTGGAATTGCGAAATGTTTTATAGCGTACGTCTGCACAGAAATTTTCTCGAGGTTGGCAGGTTTCCTGCTGTCATTCTAACCCATTCCATGACCAACTTATCTGGTCATGAGAGTCTCAGAGTTAAGTGGTGAGTGCTCAGCATAAGCCCACTAGTTCGGGGGCTTTGGCTTCCAAGATTCTCATTAGCGATAGATCTGTAATTCTTCTACCTCATGTGCACATTAGCAGAAACCAAGAGTAACCAAGGAAAGACTGTGGACACCAGTAGTAACCAAAGGTATGGTACTCCACCAAAAGAAGACACTGGCCAAGAGAAGGCTTTAGGTGGACGTAACCAGAAGTTCCTGAAATGGAGCTACGGCATGAACCATCAGACCCCAACAAATGAAGACTGCAGACCAACCACGGGCTAAGGTCTTGAGATCCAGCTGGAACTGTCTGCCAGCTCAAGCTGACCTTCTAAGCCCTGGACTGGGGATCGGGGTCCTAGCCCAGGTCCTTGTCTTGGCTGGAGAGGTTATTTTTCTGCTTGGAGTCACCTAGCCAATAACAAAACTGATACTGAGACTGCAACAGTGCAAGTTTTATTCAATGCCCAAAGAATGGAGAAGCCGGAGCTTAGTTCACAACCAATTCTTAACTTGATTTGGGCAGAAATACTGTATGAATAAGAGGGTCGAGGGATAGGAAAGAGAGGGAGGAATATTCATGACTCATCAGAAGACAGGGCTGTGGTCTGGACCCAGAACTAGGGCAACTCTTATTCAGTCCTTGTATGGGCTTTTCTGGTTGGTGTCCTGACAACTGTCAACTGTCATGGTGCTGATGGAAATGTCATTTAGCATGCTAATATATTACAGTGAGTGCATAATAATGCTCAAGGTCTTCTACTAATAGCAGTCAAAACTTCTACCACCTTAGGCCTAGCTGGTTTTAACCAGTTCTTAATTTCTTCTTTGCTGCTTCTTCCTGGGACTTAGATAAGAGCAGTTGGTTTCCATTTGCAGAAAGGACAGGAGTGTGATTCTGGGGCAATAGCTTTGGTAACAATGTCAGTCTAAACTGACTTATTTACCCTGGACTGGAAAGCCAATTAGATTGGGAACTCGATGCAAAGGGAGGAAAGTTCAGAACCAAGAGGAACTTGCTCACAGCCCTCAGAAACAGTAAGGAAGACAGAGAACTCTTAAGGGTTTGTGGAGACTGGCACCTGTGTTTCTTATTAGCCCCAAAGCCTTCAGAAGTTTCCTTTGGATCTCATCACTACCACCAACACTGTCTTAAAAACAAATTCAACTGAGTAAACTTTTAAAATCTTATTGGATTTATTCAATGGTTCATGAATCAAGGAGGATCCTATCTAGCAGACAGAAAGGAGCTCCAAGCTTCATAGGCAAAGAGAGGAAGGACAAGGAAGTTATATTAACAAAGAGCAGACTGTGGCCTGGCCATCTTCTTTTAGGAGACAGCAGAGGACCATAAGGTAACACTAGTACTGACCAGGTGATTTCAGACTGACTGGTTTAAGATTCCATTCCTGAGAGAGGTTTAAAACCGTAACTAAGTTAGGTGTTAAGTTTTGGTTTGGTGACATGGGGCTTAGCACAAGTAACTCCATTTTGAGCCTGTTGTCTCTTTTCCTTAACACTGGTGTCTTATTCCAATTACCATATTTTGAATTAATTAACTCAAAATACGTTTTTACAGACTCAAAACACTATTTTGAAATCTTTTGCTTTAAGCCTCTAATATTTATACATTTCTTTAGCCAATATTTACTAAAAAAAAACCTGTTATGTGCCCAACACTGTTACTCAAGGATAGTTTTCAGCTCTCCAAATATATCTGAAATTTCTAATATGAAAATTTATTCTCAAAAAAAATTGTAAGAAAACCTTCAGTATCAGAGTGTAAAAATACAAGATTGTGAGTTTTCATACAAGCTATGCCAGTAATCCACGTGTGAGCCAGAGGTCGCATATCTGTGCCTCTGTTTCTTTATCTGCAACAGAATAGTAAGTAATTTTTTCCTTGCCCTGATTCAGCTGTTAAGAGAAACAGCTAATAAAAATTGTTGCAAAGTACCATGAATATTTAAAAGTGCCTCATCATCATGATTAATAATAATATATAAGGCTCAAATATTGAAATGACTCTCTGGCATTATTCCAAATCAAGAAATATAATCTCTGGCCTTGCATAGTAATGAAGAGAAACAGTGTGAGATACTTTTATTGTACCACTTTGAATGAACATAGTGATGAATATCTTTAATTACACTGTATTCTATAACAGTGTGTGTGGCGGGGGCTCATGCACACATACATGTGTGTTTTAAACTAACTGTATTGCAGTTCTCTCAACAATGTATCTAGGGTTCAAATAGAAGCATTTCCAAACCAGGCAGACATTTACATGTCTGTACCTAACCTTGGAATGAATGCTTATTTTGATAGAGAAGGTAAGCAGCTAGCAGTTCTCTGTTAAAAGATCTGATTTCATAGATCTCAAAATCTGTCATCTTCATGTTAGCCGACTGTCTGGCACCTAATGAGAAAAACAAATTGCTTTTACTTTCCACGTAAGACATTTGCATTTAGAACTTTTTTTTGCTCATAAAAGGTTTATAAAGCACCCACTCAAACCATTCTACCTGCATTTTTCACCTAAAAGGGTCTTTATGAAATCTTACGGTAAATTTAATAACCCTCTTCAATAAACATGAGCTTTTATGAGCATGTCATATCTAAATAGACTCAATGGTATGGGAATAAAATCTGCATCAGTAATATTTTCGGTGCTGTAATATCCTACATATTTTTTTAAAGCCATGTGCAGAGCAGATCACTGCATAAGGAAAAAAATAGCCTCCAAGTTTAAGAAAGCAACTGGTCAGTGAACACCTGGGTGACTCATTAAGTTCAATGTGAAATGTCCTGGTGTGTACAACATGGAGCTTCATAATACTCGAACATTAGCATCTTTCATTTTCTTCCATTTTCAGCAAAGGCACATTATAGAAAATAACTTTAGAAATGGCCTTCAGTAATCATTCACACTGGGTTTTTCAGGAAAGGGACCTCACATGAAACATTTCCCCATTTCAATCACTCCCACGGGGACTTGTGCTTAGGCAGACCTGCTGACGCGAGCCCTATTGCTCAGGGTACCTCATCGCTCCTTTCACCACTTAGGCTACCAAATTAGGCATGAGACTAGGACCCTCATTTCTCCTGCTGCTGGTGTGCATCAGTAAAGAATACTGGAAAATGCTAGTGACTTTTTTATAGCTGCTATATAACAAGAGAATGAAATGTCAAAGCCCTGGAAACTCCATCTTTCTTCATCCCATCAAAGCTCATCCAGCTACTGCTGATACGGAGACTTGCCTCTCACCTTCAACTTCGCCTTGCTTGCAAGTAGCGACTTAAAATCCAGCAATACAGAGCAGCCCAAAGAGTCAAAATACTCTGATTCTGTGGTGACTGAACTAAGGGCTTGGGCAGACATTCAGAGCATTCAGGATCCCTGTCTTGAGGTAGCTTGCGTGCATGCTAAGTTATTCAGTCGTGTCCAACTCTTTGCGACCCAATGGACTGTAAGCCTGCCAGGCTCCTCTGTCCATGGGATTCTCTAGGCAAGAATACTGGAGTGGGCTGCCATCCCCTTCTCCAGCGGATCTTCCTGACCCAGGGATTGAACCTGTTTCCTGCGGCTCCTATATTGCAGGCAGATTCTTTATTGCTGAGCCACTGGGGAAGCCCTGAGATAGCTTACTTCCCCAATTAGACACACTCTTGAGAAGCTGTATATAAATTGTTTCCTTCAAAATTAATTCATATGTATAACACATGAAGGGATAGCTTTCTAAAATATGATGAACGTTTTTAAACACAAGTTTTAATTCTTAAAGCCATGTCTTCCTAAAATCAAGATTTGCATATATAAGTCAAGATTTGCTTAAAGTAAATATAAACAAAGTCAGATCAATTAAATCCAAAGAAAACCACCGATTCTTATTTTAGCCCTTGTTACTGTCTGTTCTTGCCCTCTCATACTTTTGTAACCAGAAAATTTCTGGCCAGAACCAAATAGAGGAAGATGTCCAACAGTCAGGAGAGCTCTGTTTTCCCTGTCTTTGAGTTCAAACTCCCTTTGCCAAATCGCTAAGTGGTAAAAGCCAAGAAGCACAAAGACTATGAGTAGAAGAGCTAAACATAAGACTTAAGGAGAAAATGATTTGATGGGGTTTTGGGCTTTCTACTACCCTTATCTCATACTCTTACTGCCCTGGACCCCCCATAACTTGGGACACTAAAGCACAAGGAAGCCAAAGAGGAGCCTTATTCTTCCACCCTCAGGTCTTCCATCAACAGCCTCAGGCTAGAGCCAGAAAAACCGCTTGACCAGCCTGTCCCTCCTGAACACCCTCCCTGTCCTCACCCAAATCTCCTGTTGTGCTCTCCTGAGGGCTCTTAGGTACCCTATGAGCATTTTATAGGATACATTTCGCATTTTGTAGGATGCTCAGACAAAAGTGAGTTAGGCACACCCAGAATGTCCAGGCCTCTCATCTTAAAATTGTCCCCCAGTCGGCCCTTGGACCAGAGGAAGTACAATCATGAACCAACAAACAGCCCAAAGACTGACAAAGAAAAAGAAATAGATGAAAAAGGACTCTAGTTAATCAACAAAATAGACCATTATCCTTAAATATCCAGGAACTAATGAGGCAGTACTTAAACTTGGTTTTAAAGCGTGTCTGTAGGGCCTTTAGACATGCCTGCTGCCCACAGAACAGTGGGAGGGTATCTATTGGGATCCTGGCCAATTTGGATCAGGAACCCAGTCTCAGTGCCAGAGCCCCCAATGACCATAAAGAAGTTTCCTAGGGCCCACATTGCGTGCCTACTAAATGCTCTGTTCCCGAGAATCAATGAAGCCTACTGCTCCAAATTAGTGCGTTTTAAAGCTACCAAATAAAATGAATGAGGTGATGATACAGAGAAAAGAAAACATTTAAGGATAATGAGCACAGAGAACAGAGCTTCATTCTATACAGGAGGAAAAAAAGGTCAGTAAATTTAGCACACACGTAATAGTCCTTGCAAATCAGCTCCTAATTAATCCTCATCCAGCAAAAATATACTAGTTTAACCTTTTCATTCTGGGCTTCTCACAATATTTACAAACCACTGCCTCACAACAGAAATGGAAAACACGCCCTTTCTGGAAGCTTCAGAATGGAGTGTGCTTCCACAGGACTGGATGAGGGTGCTCCTTGTGTGGGCAACAGTGTGGAGTCTGACCATACAATCAGACATCATAATCTGATCAGTTAGGGCTATTGTCTATGTTTTAGTGCCAGAGTTACACAAACTTAGCAGCAAAGGGTTTTGGGGATTTGTTTTACTTTCAAATAACAGTAATGTAATTGGCCCTCCTAAAACAATGAAGCTAACCTCAATAAAAAATAGGTCTCACTTGGATCCACCCCAAGAGTATGATGGGTGATTTATTAGAAAACCTTGTCAAAAAGCAATTTTATCCATAAGGTTAAGTCCATAGCTTGGGAATGCTGAGACTAAAGAATCTTCTGAAAGGTTCTAGGGCATAACCTCCAAAACAGTATGTCTAAACACATACCTTTTTAGGGTAAGTATGTTAATAATGTGACTTAAGGCTTTGAAAACCTTGAACTGAAAACACTGGGGAGAAGTCCAACACATATCACCTACCTAACACTGTCACTCTGAACCCCTGTGGTATAGAACTGGCCCCACTGTGAACAGAAGTGCAGAAAATGAAGTAGAGCTTTTGCGTCATGCCTTCCATAAATCCAGGTTCACTCAGTAAGCCAACACACAGCCTTCTACCTACAGTGTCCATCTCTTTCATCACTGTTTCGTAAAGAATCGGAGAACCATGCAATAGTCAGAGCTGAGAGGAGGTGCTGGACGGCAGCCAGATTATAGTCGCTGTGGTATCAGTCTAAGCAATTATAATAGATAACATTTATTAAATGCTTTCTGTGTGCCACACACACTTTTAAGTGCATTATACTTTTAATCCATTTAACCTCTCTGACAGCCCCACTAGATAGGTACCATTACCATACCAAGTATTCTACGTGCAGAAACTAAGGCACAGAGAGATTAAATAATTCACCTAAGGTCTCACAACTAGAAAAACAGGGAACCACTAGACCATGGATTCCTCAAGGGCAGAGTTTATATTTTACTCAACTCTATATTCATCAACACCTAATCCAGTAGTTCTCACCTGCATAGTTTGTAAAACTACGAATTGTTTGAAAAAATAAGGCTGAATTGAATAATTTGAAGAAAGCAGAAAAGATTGCCTAAGTCTTCAGACAGGGAAGGGAATACTTGCAAAATACTCTATAAGCAGGAAGTGTTCCTAATCCTGCTCAGTGTTAAGGGTTTGCACACTTGTTAGACAGCCTCCTCTGGGTATACAGCACACGGTTTTGAGTGTGTGGAAGTCTCCAACTCCCCTTGATAGTGCCCCTTCTTGAATGATGGGTGATGATTACAAGTATTTAGCCATGTGTCCTTCCTTGGATTTATTCAGAGAAGGCAATGGCACCCCACTCCAGTACTCTTGCCTGGAAAAGCCCATGGACGGAGGAGCCTGGTAAGCTGCAGTCCATGGGGTCGCGAAGAGTCGGACCCGACTGAGCAACTTCACTTTCACTTTTATGCACTGGAGAAGGAAATGGCAACCCACTCCAGTGTTCTTGCCTGGAGAATCCCAGGGGTGGGGGAGCCTGGTGGGCTACTGTCTATGGGGTCGCACAGAGTTGGACACGACTGAAGCAACTTAGCAACAGCAGCAGCAGCAGCAGCCTGCCTTGGATTTATTAGTTAATTCAACAAATATTTATTGAGCATGTAGGCAAAGTGCTATACTAGAGGCCACAGGTGACAGAACAACTTGTTTCTAAGCAGCCTGAATTTAAAATAGAGAAGAGGACTAGAGGACAGCTCCCACATCTCAGATACTCGCCCAGGTGGGATCCTGAACTGGATCCTCGTACAGCAACCTGGATTCTAACCGCCCTTCCCACACTTGTTCCTATGAAGAGGAAGGAAGGGTTACATGGGCAGACTTCAGCAGCAGGGAGCCATGAAGACTAACAGAAACCCAGCAGGCATCCCGGGGAAGGGATTACAAGTGGTCACAACCACCCATGTACCTGGTGCTAGACCCTAAAGACTTTCCTGTATGAACTCAGGTTTCTATAGTGGAAAAGTGCTGGGACTTGAATGTTAACTTTCTGATCACGCAAGAATGGAAAAGAGGGGGGAAAAAATCCTCTCTACTGAAAGCGTTTTACAACAGCACAAGGCTGCGGTCATGGTTTGGAGAATTAAACCTTGTTACAGCAAATTGGTGTGGGAGCGATGCTTGGAACTATTACTAGAGAAGTTCAGATGGCTGTAGTAACCCGAGAGGGCACTGAATTCTCACTTGTAAAGAAGCTAATTTGGGAGGAGGAGGAGAAGCAAGGTCATCAGCTGTCCTTGGGGAACAAATCAGAACATCAAAGCTGGAATTGGAGAAGCAGGTTCTGATTTGCTGAGGTCTCTGCCTCCTGTAGTCAGATTCTGAAAAAGCAAAACCCACAAGAGAAAGAAATAAGTAGGTTACTCATCTCTGGTTAAGACTATAACCTGGAACAAACCAGGGGCCAGATGAGCAACAAAAGCACAAATTTGCCTTCAGTATAGGGTCAGGTCACACGCAAGACAAATGGAATGCCACAGCCCCTAGCAGGGTCCAGACACACAACACAAAACCAAAAGCACATGGGACTTCCTGGGATTGTGTGATAAAGAAACCTTAATCTGTTTTGAGGGCTTCCCTGGTGGCTCAGATGGTAAAGAATTCACCTGGAGTGCAGGAAACCTGGGTTCGATCCCTGGGTTGGGAAGCTCCCCTGGAGGAAGGCATAGCAACCCACTCCAGTGCTCCTGCCTGGAGAATCCTTATGGACAGAGGTGCCTAGCAGACTACAGTGCATGTGGTCGCAAAGAGCTGGACATGACTGAGCTAAGCACAGCACAGAATCTGTTCTGATGGGGAAGGCTGTACAGTAGAAGGCCCAGCCCTTAATACCGCCACACAGAAGCCAATGATGCTGCCCCAGCCGTCTGTAACCACTGAGGATTTCCAATGGGGGCAGCCTGCACAGGGGGATGGAGAGGCCGAGGATGTGACACTGGCACAGTGGAAGGGAGGTGACCCTTTCTCCCAACACCTAAGGTGACAAGGCAGAGCCAGGAAGGAAGACCAAAAAAAAAGAGATGTCCAAGTTGCTAAGTATCTTGCCCACTCCCTTGGAATAAAGAAAGTGAGTGAGATATGAATGCCAGAGGGCTTCCCAGATGACACTAATGGTAAAGAATCTGTCTGCCAACACAGTAGACATAAGATGCAGGTTTGATCCCTGGGTTTGCAAGATCCCCTGGAGAAGGAGATGGCAACCCTCTCCAGTATTCTTGCCTGGAGAATCCCGTGGACAGAGGAGACTGGTGGGCTACAGTCCACAGGGTTGCAAAGACTCAGACACGACTGAAGTAACTTACCACACACATACACACACCACAGAAATAAATCTTGGATTTTGTAAATAATTGGTCTTTGTCCCTGGTTTCTGGCATACAGCTTTTAAATCCTTGACAATCTCTAGTTGATAGAATATCTCTTGTATGCTGAAATGATGACTAGTCCCCCTAGATAGCTTCAGGCTGGTGGCCAGAAATACCCAGGCCTGTTGGAGGGTTGGAATTCTCAATCCCACCCCCCTGACCTCCACAGAAGGGAGAGGGGCTGGAGACGCAGTTCATCACCAACAATCAGGGATTTCATCAATCATTTTTTCCTAATGAAACCTCCATTAAAAAAAAAAACCTACACTGTGGAGTTGGGAGAGCTTCTGTGTTGGTGAACACACAGAGCTGCTGGGAGGGTAGCCCCCCAGGGGGCACATGGGGGCTCCCAGCCCCTTCCCACATCCCTTGCCTCTTCCATGTGGCTATTCCTGAGCTCTATCTTTTTTATCAATAATAAACTACTCACAGGAAGTAAAGCACTTTCCTGAGTTCTGTGGCCTCTTCT
Organism: Antilocapra americana; assembly: GCA_007570785.1. Taxonomy (NCBI): domain Eukaryota; kingdom Metazoa; phylum Chordata; class Mammalia; order Artiodactyla; family Antilocapridae; genus Antilocapra; species Antilocapra americana. The sequence continues at coordinate 50,358,248 of ML660200.1, read as the reverse complement.
AGCAAATAATCAAACCCTCACAAGGAGTCGTGATGAATCCCGGATTTATAGTCAGTCAGTAGTGTAGGTAGCCACCTGGGACCAGCAACCGGCTGAAGTAGGGGGCAGTCTTGTGGCACTGAGCCCATAACCCACAGGGTCTGCACTGACTCCAGGTAGTTACTGTCAGAATTGAATTGAATTGTAGGACACCCAGTTGGTGTCCATAGAGAATTGGAGAAAGTCTTGGTGTGGGGGGAAAAAAAAACCATGTATTTGGTGTCAGAAGTGTTGTGAGTAAAAACAGCTCAGGATGTTTTCTTACTTATGCCTCCGAACATCTGCATAGTAAATGAGCAAGAACAGAAATCTTTTTCCCATGGGAGAATGTAAAAAGGTGGTGAAAATGTTATCATCTCAGCAATTATCGTAAGAATTCCTCTTCAGAGAGAAAGGCACCTACATTACACATTTCCTGATCAGATTGCTTGGAACAGAAACTGCTGCGCCTCTCCCTCCGCCCAGATCCTGAGGCTTGTTCTGGAAACAGAGGACGTGTGTGTTGCTCTAGAGAAGTGGAAGAAGGATGAGAGAGAAGATGAGCAGAAGCCATGCAGGGTGGGCAGCAGGTAGTAAGTTTCCTAAAGTCATCAGATGCCCTGGTTGATTTCAGTGGGGCTTAACGTCAAGACTGGGCTCCAGGATTTCCCTGGTGGTCCAGTGGTTATGACTCCACACTTCCAGTGCAGGGGGCGCAGATTCCATCCCTGGTCAAGAAGCTAAGATATCACATACCATTCACTGCAGCCAAGAAAATATAAAAAAAAAATAATAATAAAATAAAAATACATTGTTTCCTTTAAGAAAAAATGGGGCTTCTAATCTCAGTTAATTTGTCAGTGGCATATTATGGGAGCAGTAAATGCACTCATGTACAAGAGCCAGGAGTGAGCTAGAAAGGGACATTCCTCAGGAAGAGCATTTTCTGAAACTCGTAGACATCGGAGAAAAGGAAAGGTGACTGAGCCAAGGATTTATGACATTCCCAACCAGGGAGGACTTGGGCTCTCTGGGTGACCCCGTCTTCTTCCCCTCCCTGCTCACAGGATTGCTCCAGGACCTCATGTTCCCTCCCCTGCTTGCCCCCGCTCTCTTCCCCTGTACTTCCCTTCCTCATTCTCTCCTTCCCCTTGCCCATCTCTGTCTCCCTGCCCCATCCATGCTAGTTCACAGACCTCTTATTCCTAAACATCCCCCTCTTTTATGTGAAACCATTCACAGAGTTGTCCCGATTTCTTGCTCTTGTTAGAGAATGTCTTCATAGGCATTCAAACAGCACATGGATAAAATCACTTTTTTTATGTAACAGCTCACTGACAGGATCTCACACCATTCAAATAACCTGGTCTACAATTCAGCCCACCACACATGGGGAGATTTGGGGTTTATGGCTAGTACACATACTGAGGAGAGTAATTTAAAATAAAGAATTGGATGACTGCATATTATAATTTGTCATTGTTAAAGAATGAAGGTGATTGGATAAATAGACAGGACAAACGCATGCAAGATAATATCGACAGCATGTTGACTAATCAAATACCCAATCATCTTACCTGCCACGAGTGAGAATTTGGTTAAACATTTTGATGATGTACAGAATAACTTGCGGAGGGATTTGTTCCCTGGTAATTGGCAGGAACCACAGCTCATTAAATTAGCTCTCATCTGACATGCCAAATGATACTCACAGTTGATCTGTTAGATCATCAGCAAGCGATTGTTTATCTCTTCCATAAGCCAGGATGACAAATAAGCAATTTTAGCCAAAAGGGTTAAGGCCAGTGCCAATCATTATTCACAAAGCAATTTAGCTGATCCTCTGGCAATCAATACCATGCGTTCAAAATGCAGTACAGCAGTTTCTTCCACATTGTGGGACCCTTTATGTGAATATTCTGCCAGAATATAAACAAACAAAATGCTCAGTGAAGACAAGTTTCAAATGTAGTATTTGTCATCTGATTTTAAGGGAGGAAGAAAATCAGTAAACTAGAGGCATTCACGTGGGCCTGTTATGTAACAGAACAGATACATTAAAGGACCTCCTACCCAGATTATTGGGCTAAACCAGTCAAAAGTCATGAAAGGTGCCAGGAGAGAAATGACAGAGGCCGATGTAATGCCTACACCAAGCTTACCAGCTTTATCAGGAAATCTGAGACAATGATGAATAAAACAGCTCTAAAAGGCCACATTCTGCCCTCGATTTCTGTGCACTTGAAATCAAGGTCTTCGCATGAGACTGGCTAAGGAAGGCCTTCTGCAACACTGTAATGTCTTATTGGCCCACTGACATGGCTGGCCCTTGTCTAATCATAGATGCTATTTCCTTTTCTGATCGACCTTTTCTCATCTTGCCTGGGGCTCCTGACATTACGACAAGACTCTAAACTGCTGGGACAGCATTTCCCCTCATTGAACCAATGACCAAGATACAAGCAATCACAGGGAGAGCCACTACAAATGAGGAATTTAATTCTGAGAAGCTGAGCCCAGAACCTCATTCACGACTGTGCCCCTTAGTGAGATAAGCACCGAGATAAAGGCACTAAGATTGCTCAGTGGAGTCTTGGTTTCCTTTCAGCTGGAAAAAGCAGATTCTTATCTATTACTAGTTTGTGGATTTGGAGGGAATCGTCACCTGGCTACTTCACTGCTCGTCTGGAATGGGGCATTCAAGAGGCAGAAATTCAAGCCAGTAGTAGCCTTCTCACATGTTGTCTGTGCTGTAATATTCATAGAAAAAGAAGACTGAAGCTATTTCCTAATATAAGGCTTTAGGTTCATTTCACTCTTCCCATCCCTTGTATTCTCCTTGGCCTCTCAACCCAGATAATCAAAATTTGGTCATAAATCTCCTTAGTTAAGAGGCCTCCTTATGATATGTTCCAGTAATCACTGTGCTTATCAAAAGCCCTGTGGAAAAACTGGTACTTTAGGTCTTTAAAGTAATATATGTAATTAATGTGGTCATAATATTCATAATCTATATCCATAATTAAAATAATAATACTATGCACAAAACTCTTTCTCTGGGATCGTGTCAAATGCTCAACAACAAAGGCCTAAACTGAGTTGTTAGTTACAGAGCTCTAGAAAAAAGCATGGGGATTGCTCAGATTCTGATTGAAGGGAGGACTTAGAAAGCATGAGAGAGGAAAAAGTAAAGAATCATTCTCAAGTTTCCAACTTAGATAGCAGAATAGATGCAGCATCAAGGTGGCTTGAGACAGATGCAGTGGATAAATCTAGAACATATTAAGTTTAAGGTGCCAGTGAAACTTTCAGATGAAGAGATCTAGTTATCAGTTAAATATCTGGGCCTAGAGTTCGGGAGATGGAAGCTGGAGACGCAGGCTCAGAAACTGACAGCACGTAGCTAGTGATGGAGCTGTTAGGAGTGAATGAGACATTTCCAGGGCGTGTAAAGAGAGAAGGGCACAAAAGCAATACTCCAGGGTCACCACAGTTAAGGAGCCCCTCAGGGAAAAGCAGCCATCCAAGGAGGCTGAAATAGGACCAGAGAGAGTGGTACTGGGGGGAAAACCTCCGAAGTTATCCAGAATGAGATCACCACCCTCTGGGAAAAGATTTTCAGGCCCCTTACCCTTAGTCCGTATTTATTGATAAGCCGTGTAATCAGGTCTCAGCAACTCCACCTCTCACTAACAGCCCTCCTCTGCTCCTCCTCCTATAAAAGTCAGAGAGTTTCAAAAATGGATGATCATAGATTTATATGTTTCTGTTAAGTCAAACAGGATAGAAGAAAAAGTTCCACTGACTTTGGAAAGAGGTAAGTTATTAGAAATGTTGAAGAATTAATTTCTGGGATATAGTAAAAGCAAAAGCCAATTGCAATGAGCTGGGATGTAAGAAAAAGAAAAGGATTTAGTAACTGTTCTTTCTAGAACTGAGTTGTGATAGAACTCAAAAAAAACTGGCAGAAGCAAGTGGGAGAAAGCAAACTGGGGGAAGGTTTTTGCTGCTTTTGTGTTTAAGGTTTAAGATAGATAAATTGACTGGTTGATTGATTTTAAAACAAAACAGTGTAAGAAGAGCAAAAAGTGAGTGATTGTCTTAAGAAGGAAAAAGTCTCCCTCTTCATGAGCGACTCCAAGCAAGTTAGCAAGACTGATAGAAAGATAGAGCTACAGGAGAGGGGTCATCATGCTGTGGGGACTGAGAAAGAGAGAGTGGATCTGGGAGGATAAAAATATTGCTCCATGTTTGAGAGATGCCTAGGCACATGGGAAATCCTGTATTCACAGTGATGCCAGTTCTCACAGCTATGTGAGTACCTCAGCAGTTTAGGATGCAGGAGCAGAGATGATAGGCAGAATGAGCCCCCTTGGGGGCTCACAAAGCATTTTTATAAAAGGACACGGAGGCATGAATACTGAAAATATTAGCAAGAGAGAAGTGAACTATCAGATGTGTGGTACTCCTACCATTCTTGCTACTGCTGTTTCTACTTTGCCCTAGACTCTCCTCCATGAAAGCTGAAACTTAAGCAGATTCCATTCCTGCATATTCTGTTGCCAAAGAAACCTGTTGCCTCTCACCCAAAAGTGATTCCCTTTTCTCTGCATTTGTTCTCTGTGTGCCATCAACTCTCCTCTGCATTCCAGGGGTGAAGGAGGTTATAGAAACCACCCTCTTTTTTTTTTCTTTTTTTAAAAATTTATTTATTTATTTTCTTTGCATTATCGTGTTGGTTTTGCCATACATTGACATGAATCTCCCATGGGTATACATGTGTTCCCCTTCCAGAACACCCCTCCCACCTCCCTCCCGATTCCATTTTTCTGGGTCATCCTGGTGTACCAGCCCTGACCATCAAACCTGGGCTGGCGATTGATTTCACATATGATAATTTACATGTTTCAATGCCATTCTCCCATATCATCTCACCCTTGCCCTCTCCTACAGAGTCCAAAAGACTGTTCTATACATCTGCGTCTCATTTGCTATCTCGCATACAGGGTTATTGTTACCATCTTTCTAAATTCCATATATATGCGTTAGTATACTACATTGTTGTTTTACCTTCTGGCTTTCTTCACTCTGGATAATAGGCTCCAGTTTCATCCACCTCAGCAGAACTGATTCAAATGTATTCTTTTTAATGGCTGAGTAATATTCCATTGTGTATATGTACCACTGCTTTCTTATCCCTTCATCTGCTGATGGACATCTAGGTTGCTTCCATGACTTGGCTATTGTAAACAATGCCACAGTGAACATTGGGGTACACGTGTCCCTTTCAGTTCTGCTTTCCTCAGTATGTATGCCCAGCAGTGGGATTGCTGGGTCATATGGCACTTCTATTTCCAGTTTTTTAAGGAACCTCCACACTGTTTTCCATAGTGGCTGTACTAGTTTGCATTCCCACCAACAGTGTAAGAGGGTTCCCTTTTCTCCACATCCTCTCCAGCATTTATTGCTTGTAGACTTTTGGATGGCAGCCATTCTGACTGGTGTAAAGTGGTACCTCATTGTGGTTTTGATTTGCATTTCTCTGATAATGAGTGATGCTGAGCATCTTTTCATGTGTTTGTTAGAGAAATATCTGTTTTGGAGAAATGTCTGTTTAGTTCTTTGGGCCGATTTTTGATTGGGTCATTTATTTTTCTGGAATTGAGCTGCAGGAGTTGCTTGTATATTTTTGAGATTAATTATTTGTCCATTGCTTCATTTGCTATTATTTTCTCCCATTCTAAAGGCTGCCTTTTCACCTTGCTTTTGGTTTCCTTTGTTGTGCAGAAGCTTTTAATTTTAATTAGGTCCCATTTGTTTATTTTTGCTTTTATTTCCAATATTCCAGGAAGTGGGTCATAGAGGATCCTGCTTTGGTTTATGTCGGAGAGTGTTTTGCCTATGTTTTCCTCTAGGAGTTTTATGGTTTCTGGTCTTATGTTTAGATCTTTGATCCATTTTGAGTTTATTTTTGTGTATGGTGTTAGAAAGTGTTCTAGTTTCATTCTTTTACAAGTGGCTGTCCAGTTTTCCCAGCACCACTTGTTAAAGAGATTGTCTTTTCTCCATTGTATATTCTTGCCTCCTTTGTCAAAGATAAGGTGTCCATAGGTGCGTGGATTTATCTCTGGGCTTTCTATTTTGTTCCATTGATCTATATTTCTGTCTTTGTGCCAGTACCATACTGTCTTGATGACTGTGGCTTTGTAGTATAGCCTAAAGTCAAGCAGGTTGATTCCTCCAGTTTCATTCTTCTTTCTCAAGGTTGCTTTGGCTATTTGAGTTTTTTTTGTATTTCCATACAAATTTTGAAATTATTTGTTCTAGTTCTCTGAAAAAGACCTCTGGTAGCTTGAAAGGAATTGCATTGTATCTATAGATTGCTCTAGGTAGTATATTCATTTTCACTATTTGTGTCCTCTTTGATTTCTTTCATCAGTGTTTTATAGTTTTCTATATATAGGTCTTTTGTTTCTTTAGGTAGATATACTCCTAAGTATTTTATTCTTTTTGTTTCAATGGTGAATGGAATTGTTTCCTTAATTTTTCTTTCTATTTTCTCAGTGTTAGTGTATAGGAATGCAAGGGATTTCTGTGTGTTGATTTTGTATCCTGCAACTTTACTATATTCACTGATTAGCTCTAGTAATTTTCTGCTAGAGTCTTTAGGGTTTTCTGTGTAGAGGATCATGTCGTCCACAAACAGTGATAGTTTTACTTCTTCTTTTCCAATCTGGATCTCTTTTATTTCTTTATCTGCTCGGATTGCTGTGGCCAAGACTTCCAAAACTATGTTGAATAGTAGTGGTGAGAGTGGGCACCCTTGTCTTGTTCCTGACTTTAGGGGAAATGCTTTCAGTTTTTCACCATTGAGGATAATGTTTGCTGTGGGTTTGTCATATATAGCTTTTATTATGTTGAGGTATGTTCCTTCTATTCCTGATTTTTGGAGGGTTTCTATCATAAATGGATGTTGAATTTTGTCAAAGGCTTTCTCTGCACCTATTGAGATAATCATGTGTTTTTTATTTTTCAATTTGTTAATGTGGTGTATTACATTGATTGATTTGCGAATATTGAAGAATCCTTGCATCCCTGGGATAAAGCCTACTTGATCATGATGTATGATTTTTTTAATGTGTTGTTGGATTCTTTTTGCTAGAATTTTGTTAAGGATTTTTGCATCTATGTTCATCAGTGATATTGGCCTGTTGTTTTCTTTTTTTGTGGCATCTTTGTCAGGTTTTGGTATTAGGGTGATGGTGGCCTCATAGGATGAGTTTGGAAGTTTACCTTCCTCTGAAATTTTCTGGAAGAGTTTGAGTAGGATGGGTGTTAGCTCTTCTCTAAATTTTTGGTAGAATTCAGCTGTGAAGCCGTCTGGTCCTGGGCTTTTGCTTGTTGGAAGATTTCTGATTACAGTTTCAATTTCCATGCTTGTGATGGCTCTGTTAAGATTATCTATCTCTTCCTAGCTTAGTTTTGGAAAGTTGTACTTTTCTAAGAATTTGTCCATTTCTTCCAAGTTGTCCAGTTTATTTGCATATAGTTGCTGATAATAGTCTCTTATGATCCTTTGTATTTCTGTGTTTTCTGTTGTAATCTCTCCATTTTCATTTATAATTTTGTTGATTTGGCTTCTTTCCCTTTGTTTCTTGATGAGTCTGGCTAATGGTTTGTCAGTTTTATTTATCTTCTCAAAGAACCACCTTTTGGCTTTGTTGATTTTTGCTATGGTCTCTTTTGTTTCCTTTGCATTTATTTCTGCCCTGATCTTTAAGATTTCTTTCCTTCTACCAACACGGGGGTTCTGCATTTCTTCCTTTTCTAGTTGCTTTAGGTGTAAAGTTAGGTTATTTATTTGACTTTTTTCTTGTTTCCTGAGGTAAGCCTGTATTGCTATGAACCTTCCCCTTAACACTGCTTTTACAGTGTCCCATAGGTTTTGGGTTGTTGTGTTTTCATTTTCATTCATTTCTATGCGTATTTTGATTTCTTTTTTTATTTCTTCTGTGATTTGTTGGTTATTCAGCAGCGTGTTGTTGAACCTCCATATGTTGGAATTTTTAAATGCTTTTCTTCTGTACTTGACATCTAATCTCACTGCATTGTGGTCAGAAAAGATGCTTGGAATGATTTCAATTTTTTGAATTTACCAAGGCTAGATTTATGGCCCAGGATGTGATCTATTCTGGAGAAGGTCCCGTGTGCACTTGAGAAAAAGGTGAAATTCATTGTTTTGGGGAGAAACCACCCTTTTTTTGACAGGCTACCAGGTTGTGTACAACCAGAAAAAGTTTCCCCACTGGGCAGAAGTCTTTGAGCAAAACACTTCCTGTGTCATACCGTCAAGCGTCCCTGCAGCTGGGTTTTACTACTGAACTGTTTCATGCCCACTCTGTGAGGGCTAGACATCCAAACAGGAGCAGGCCATCTACTGGGCCCTTAACGAGTATCTAATGTGTGCTCAGAGATGGATTACATCCTCCTAGGGTTAGCCATAGTCCAGCCTTTACCTGAATCTCTACTCACCCAGTATTCTTTGAATACAAAATCAGTTTCTCAAGTATCTTAATACTAGAAAGAGGGTATATGTATTGAATAACGGACACAGAAATCAACCACTGAAACAGCAGCTTCCATTGTAAAATAATAAATTGGCATTCTGGTTTATATATAGTTTTTTTAAAAGTAACCAAGATAGCGGCTAAGTAACTAATGGGCAGGATAAACTTGACAAAGGGATGACTCACATCCCGGGGAGGACGAAGTGGGCTAGCACGAGTGTGACTTCATCACACTACTTAGAACCGTGTGCAAGTTAAAACATATGAATTATTTCTGGAATTTTCCATTTGTTATTTTTGGATCACTGCTGACCTCAAACTGCGAAAAATAAAACCACAAGTAAGAGGTGACTACTGGATGGTCAAAATCACATTTGTAAACCTGAAAAGCTTAGGCTCACACTCTAGATTGCTGTGACCCCATTCAGAAGTTCTCTCCCCCAAGGCACAGTCACATGGCTACTTGGGACATCTCTTTGCCATTAGGCAAACCCCAGTGGCTTTCCTAGGTAAATCATCATGTTTTCACTGATTACCACAAAGTGCACAAGTCCTGTGCTAGGAAAATATATAAACAATATCAAAGCCAGGAGTTTAATCTCATTAAAACCATTGACTTTAATTTGACCCATAGTGTAGGCTACATCCTTATTTCTTCCCTCTTGTATATGTGACCATAAAAAAGTATGAATTAATATTCAGCTCAGCTCAGTTCACTCCTCCCCTAATACTAGAAAATATATCAAAGGAAATTCCAAATTAGCATCAGGTAGATAAAGTCATCCCCTGGAGGGGGAAATGGCAACTCACTCCAGTACTTTTGCCAGGATAATCCCATGGGCAGAGGAGCCTGGTGGGCTACAGTTTATAGGGTTGCAAAGAGTCAGACACAATCGAGAGAAGCTGAGCTGAGCTGAGCTATAACCATTTTTCTGTACAGTTCTATCATATTAGAGTGGAAAGAAATAATCAGAGCTCATTGAAAAGTCACCCAGCAAAGACCAAAACTTTCATCTTTTCCTGGTGCTAACATCTATTTTTGGTGAGGATCCTGGCTCTTAAAAGGAAAAAAATTGGTTTGTTAGAAAGTTATTCTAATTTTTTTTAAGTATGAAGTTTAGAAATAACTCTTCACTCTTAAACCAATAGTCATGTTATATGTAATTGTAATATTAATACTTCTGAACATTTGTAATGATAGCCAGTGGGGAACCACTTAAGATTTTTAGTAAATGTGAGTCCAATATTGATGCCTTAAGAATTGCAGTAGCATAAAGTGGAGAAAGGAGTAGAGGCAAGGTTACCAATTATGAAGCTAAGTGCAGAGATTCTGGTCAAGAGGATGTAATAATTCATACAACCCCCTCTCAGCCACACTTCACAACCACTACCACTATGATCTTGAAACATTTAGCAATAACAGATTAAATAAGAAAATATTTAAAAGATATTGTCATACTTGAAGTCAAGATAAATATCTTAGTGGGTGAGAAACAGGAGGGGAATCAAACTCATGAAGGAGAATGAAGACTGAACATTTCCCACATGATGGGCAATGGAGGGGGCTTAGATGGGACTGCCCATCTCAGGAATGGAGACTTGGATTCTGGAACTGTATGTGCAATATCTACTCAGGGAAAGAGCTCTAAGTTGCTCATATAAAACAAGACCTGGTTCTGGACCAGTCTCCAGGAGACAGCTACAAAATCACTAAACAAGAAAGGATGCTAAGTGCCCAGTAACAGGTGAATGGATAAAGAAGATGTGGTACATATATACAGTGGAATACTACTCAGTCATTAAAAAGAATGAAATTCTGCAGTTTGCAACAATATGGATGAACTTGGAGGGTGTTGTGCTACGTGAAATGTCAGAGACAGACATACACTTTATGATCTCCAAAAAATACACTTATAAGTAGAATTAAAAAAATACAACAAACTAGCAAATATAAAAAAAAAGAAGCAGACTCACAAATATAGAGAATAAGCTAGTGGTTACCACTGGGGAGCGGGAAGGCAGGGAGGGGAAAGATAGCAGTAGGGGACTAAAAGATATAAACTATTATGATAAGCTACAAGGATATATTGTATAATACTGGGAATATAGCCAATATTTTATAATAACTATAAATGAAGTATAATCTTTAAAAATTGTGAATCATGATACTGTACCCCAGTAATTTATATAATATTATATATCAACTCTATATTGATTTTAAAAATTAAAAACAGTTTAAAAGATACCTCAAAGTTATTACAGCTGCATGCAATGAGTAGTTATTGATTGGATCTTTTTTATTGAACGAACCAACTGTAAGACACTTTTTATGGGAATAATTGGGAGAAATTTAAATGTGTTATGGATATTAGGTAATATTAGAAAATTTTTGTTGATTTTCTTAGGTGTGTTGATGGCTTTGTATCTAGGTAAAATAGATATCATTTTAAAAAAGATTCACATATAAATGTCAAATCTGTCATTTACTTTAAAATAGTTTCACCAAAAAATAGTTTTGCCAAAAAAGTAAGTTTAAAAAATGTTAACAGTGTTAAAATCTAGGTAATGGCCATGTAGATTTTTATTTCACCATTCTCTTTACTGTTTTGCTTGAAATTTTTCATAATAAAAAATAAAGATAAATAAGAAAGGGTGAGCTCAGGAAGAGAATAAACACAAACAAAATCCAAATTTTTCACTCAAAATGAGTTTGCAAATGAAATTTTCAAAGCATGTAAGGAGAATTCACCCCATGAAAAGGTCAACAAACTCAAAATAATTCACTTTTATCCTGGAAAATATAAATGATAAAGCAATTTAAAAGAACATTTGTTAAGATCCTAAGAAAGATTTTATTTTAAAACAGCATTATAAAATAAAAACAAGTAGCTATGACTCAGTACAAGGACATTTTTAAAAGATTTAGAAATCCAGAAAATGAATGTAATTGTTGCAATTTTATTTTTTAAAAAAGCCTTAACAGATGGGTAAATTTTAACCAGTCATCATTAAAAAACAAAAAATGTTGGTGCATTTGAAAATAAAACCATGGTTATAATCGAAGTTAGAGGTAACAAATGCCTGAAATATGATGATGGCGACAGAAATGTGAAAATCACAAAAAAATTTTAGAACTGAAATTATTAGGCTATGTTGCCATTGGATAATATTCATTGAGATTTAACTCTGGCTAACCACTGAAATAGCCTCGGCTCTAATGATGACCATTTGAAACTTCTCTATTTGTGGAGTTTTGCTAATGCCACTGGAATGCAGAAGAGGGGTGAATGGTGGAATTGAGCCCCCAGTTCTGTTTACCACTCACCTACAAAAATAAAATGAGGTTAAAAAGAAATTTTTTATCAGTCATGTCAATAATAAGAAGAAAACTTTGTTTAAGGATCAAGTAAATTAGAATTCTCCTGATTATCTGATTATTTTCTGCTTATGTCTGATTCAATAAATCTAAAACTATCATAAAATATTTATTATATTTATGCATTTATTATACACTACATATATTACTATATTATTCCCTCATAAAAATTTTAAAATATCCTCAGTTATGTCAATAAAATGATTAAAGAATGATGAGTGTTGAGACTGAAAGAATTCTTTTAAAAGCCAGCAGAATTACAGTTTAGTTGAAAGGTGAAGATTTTAAGTAAGACTATGATAGACAAAGTATTTATATTAAAACAAAAATTATAAATAAATTTGAATAACTTTGGAAAAATAACACAACACATGGTCTTAAAAAGACACATTTTCCAGCTCTTCCACTAAAAGTACCCAAGAGGAAAGCAGCACTTTTGCCTGGCACCAACTCTAAAGCTCATTCACACACCAAGTACTCAGACTTCAGTTTCTAATATTGCTCTTTCTGCAAAGAACCAGAGCACCTATGTTCTGAGGCAGGAGAAAATCAAGGCAGGCTTAGAACATCCTGTTGTTGCCTATCAGTAACTAGGGTTGTTCTCAAGAACATCAGACACTGTGCTGAAAGGACAGAGGAGACAGCCTGAAAAGGCTCCCTGACAGGTGCCAGCCCTGCAGGCCATCCACTGGGTGGACTGCCTGAATTGAGGGCAGAGGGAGAGAGCCGGAGGCCAAGACTCAGAGAGCTCTCAGATTCTTATGGAGACTTTTCTAGTGGAGCTATCTGTCCAGCCCTTGGAAGAACTCATCAAGGAATGCCATGGCATGTGCACAAGAGAGCCAGCATTGAGCTGGCTTAGCAGTCACAGAGGAGGGAGCAAAGCGCAGTGGAAAGGAAGGGGTCAGACACGAGATGTGCATGGATAGGAACCGCCCTTACAACCCGCAAAGACTTAGCACTGAAATTACAGGCGAATGGTTCTGTTCTTTTGTTCCTCCTTGCCTCCACACCAGAGTAGTAAAAATGAGGACGAGAAAGGTGTATGACAGAGCAACTGTGCAACACACACACACACACACACACACACTCCTAAGCTGCTGGAGTCCCAGCGCTGGTCTGTACTGAAGGAAGACGAATGCTTTAGGAGATTAAATAGGAGATTGATGTTTTTAAATAAAAGGGACTAAATTATAGTAACCCAAAATGAGACTTTCAATAATTAAAAGTGACTGAGAGGGCTGAGAACCAGAGGGGACTGTTAACAAGGCAGCTCTCAGTGTAGGAGGTGGAAGGATAAAACTCAGGATCCTCATGATCAGAGCACAAAGCACTGATAGAAGTTTCTCTCTCGGTGAGTTGAAATTCTCCAGTCCACTCCTTAAACAAGATGTGTAGTTTAAACTCTAAGAAAGTATAAATAATGGAGAGATTCCCCTCTAGGCACACACAAAAGAAAAACCCTTTGGGAAACATATAAAATATAACCCTTTAATAAATAGTGCTTTATGTTTAGCAGATTTTTTAAATTAATTTATTTTTATTGAAGGATAATTGTTTTACAGAATTGTGTTGTTTTCTGTCAAACCTCAACATGAATCAGCCATAGGTATACATATATACCCTCCCCTTTGAAACTCTTTCCCATCTCCCTCCCCATCCCACCCTTCTAGGTTGATACAAAGTCCCTGTTTGAGTCTCCTGAGCCGTACAGCAAATTCCCATTGGCTATTTATTTTATATATGGTAATGTAACTTTCCATGTTAATCTTTCCATACATATCACCCTCTCCTCCCCTCTCCCCATGTCCATAAGTCATCTATGTCTGTTTCTCCACTGTTGCCCTGTAAATAAATTCTTCAGTACCATTTTTCTAGATTCCATATATATACTTTCAATTCAGTTCAGTTCAGTCACTCAGTTGAGTCCAACTCTTTCGACCCCGGGAACTGCAGCTCGCCGGGCCTCCCTGTCCATCACCAACTCCCGGAGTTAATGCAAACTCATGTCCATTGAGTCGGTGATGCCATCCAACCATCTCATCCTCTGTCATCCCTTTCTCCTCCTGCCCTCAATCTTTCCCAGCATCAGGGTCATTTCAAATGAGTCAGCCCTTCACATCAAGTGGCCAAAGTTTTGGAGTTTCAGCTTCAACATCAGTCCTTCCAATGAACACCCAGGACTGATCTCCCTTAGGATGGACTGGTTGGATCTCCTTGCAGTCCAAGGACTTCTCCAACACCACAGTTCAAAAGCATCAATTCTTCGGAGCTCAGCTTTCTTTATATTCCAACTCTCACAACCACACATGGCTACAGGAAAAACCATAGCCTTGACTAGGTGGACCTGAGTTGACAAAGTAATACCTCTGTTTTTTAATATGCTGTCTAGTTTTGTCATAATTTTCCTTCCAAGGAGTAAGCTTTTTTTAATTTCATGGCTGCAATCACCATCTGCAGTGATTTTGGAGCCCAAAAAAATAAAGTCAGCCACTGTTTCCACTGTTTTCCCATCTATTTCACATGAAGTGATGGGGCCAGATGCCAAGACCTTAGTTTTCTGAATATTGAGCTTTAAGCCAACTTTTTCACTCTCCTCTTTCACTTTCAGCAAGAGGCTCTTTAGTTCTTCTTCACTTTTTGCCCTAAGGGTGGTGTCATCTGCATATCTGAGGTTATTGGTATTTCTCCCACAATCCTGATTCCAGCTTGTGCTTCCTCCAGCCCAGTGTTTCTCATGATGTACCCTGCATAGAAGTTAAATAAGCATGGTAATGATATACAGCTTTGAAGTACTCCTTTTCCTACTTGGAAGCAGTCTGTTGTTACATGTCCAGTTCTAACTGTTGCTTCCTGCCTGTATACAGATTTCTCAAGAGGCAGGTTAGGTGGTCTGGTATGCCCATCTCTTTCAGAATTTTCTGCAGTTTATTGTGATCCACACAGTCAAAGGCTTTGGCATAGTCAATAAAGCAGAAATAGATGTTTTTCTGGAACTCTCTTGCTTTTTTGATGATCCATTGGATGTTGACAATTTGATCTCTGGTTCCTCTGCCTTTTCTAAAATCAGCTTGAACATCTGGAAGTTCACAGTTCACATATTACTAAATCCTGGCTTGGAGAATTTTGAGCATTACTTTACTAGCATGTGAGATGAGTGCAATTGTGTGGTAGTTTGAGCATTCTTTGGCATTGCCTTTCCTTGGGATTGGAATGAAAACTGACCTTTTCCAGTCCTGTGGCCACTGCTGAGTTTTCCAAATTTGCTGGCATATTGAGTGCAATACTTTCACAGCATCATCTTCCAGGATTTGAAAAAGCTCAACTGGAATTTCATCACCTCCACTAGCTTTGTTCATAGTGATGCTTCCTAAGGCCCACTTGACTTCACATTCCAGGATGTCTGGCTCTAGGTGAGGGATCACACCATCGTGATTATCTGGGTCATGAAGATCTTTTTTGTACAGTTCCTCTGTGTATTCTTGCTAGCTCTTCTTGATATCTTCTGCTTCTGTTAGGTACATACCATTTCTGTCCTTTATTGAGCCCATCTTGGCATGAAATGTTCCCTTGGTATCTCTAATTTTCTTGAAGAAATCTCTAGTCTTTCCCATTCTGTTGTTTTCCTCTATTTCTTTGCACTGAGGAAGGCTTTCTTGTATCTCCTTGCTATTCTTTGGAACTCTGCATTCAGATGAGTATATCTTTCCTTTTCTCCTTTGCTTTTTTCTTCCTGTCTTTTCACAGCTGTTTGTAAGACATCCTCAGACAGCCATTTTGCTTTTTTGCACTTCTTTTTCTTGGGGATGGTCTTGATCCCTGTCTCCTGTACAATGTCACAAACCTCCATCCACAGTTCATCCAGCACTTTATCAGATCTAGTCCCTTAAATCTATTTCTCACTCCCACTGTATAATCATAAGGGATTTGATTTAGTTTATACCTGAATGGTCTAGTGGTTTTCCCTACTTGCTTCAATTTAAGTCTGAATATGGCAATAAGGAGTTCATGATCTGAGCCACAGTAAGCTCCCGGTCTTGTTTTTGCTGACTGTATAGAGCTTCTCCATCTTTGGCTGCAAAGAATATAATCAATCTGATTTCAGTGTTGACCATCTGGTGATGTTCATGTGTAGAGTCTTCCCTTGTGTTGTTGGAAGAGAGTGTTTGCTATGACTAGTGCATTCTCTTGGCAAAACTCTATTATCCTTTGCCCTGTTTCATTCTGTACTCCAAGGCCAAATTTGCCTGTTACTCCAGGTGTTTCTTGACTTCCTACTTTTGCATTCCAGTCCCCTATGATGAAAAGGACATCTTTTTTGGGTGTTAGTTCTAAAAGGTCTTGTAGGTCTTCATAAAACTGTTCAACTTCAGCTTCTTCAGCATTACTGGTTGGGGCATAGACTTGGATTACCATAATATTGAATGGTTTGCCTTGGAAATGAACAGAAATCATTCTGTTGTTTCTAAGATTTCATCCAAGTACTGCATTTCAGACTCCTTTGTTGACTGTGATGGCTACTCCATTTCTTCTGAGGGATTCCCACCCATAGTAGTAGATATAATGGTCATCTGGGTTAAATTCACCCATTCCAGTCCATCTTAGTTCACTGATTCCTAAAATGTCGATGTTCACTCTTGCCATCTCCTGTTTGACCACTTACAATTTGCCTTGATTCATGGACCTAACATTTCAGGTTCCTATGCAATATTGCTCTTTACAGAATCAGACCTTACATCTATCACCAGTCACAGATACAATATTTATCTTTCTCTTTCTGACTTAACTTCACTCTGTATAATAGGTTCCAGGTTCATCTGCCTCATTAGAACTGACTCAAAGGTGTTCCTTTTATGGCTGAGTAATAGTCCATTGTGTGTATATGTACCACAACTTCTTTATCCATTCATCTGTCTATGGACATCTAGGTTGCTTCCAGGTTCTAGCTATTGTAAATAGTGCTGCAATGAACAATGGAATACGTGTGTTTTTTCAATTTTGGTTTTCTGCATCATATGGTGGTTTTATTCCTAGTTTTTTAAGTAATCTCCATACCATTTTCCATAGTGGCTGTATCAATTTACATTCCCACCAACAGTTTAAGGGCATTCTCTTTTCTCTACACCCTCTCCAACATTTATTGTTTGTAGACTTTTTGATGAGGGCCATTCTGACTGGTATGAGGTGCTATCTCATTGTAGTTTTGATTTGCATTTTTCTAACAGTGAGCAATATTGAGCATCTTTTCATGTATTTGTTAGCCATCTGTATTTCTTTGGAGAAATGTCTGTTTAGGTCTTTTCCCCACTTTTTGATTGAGTTGTTTGGTTTTCTGGTATTAAGTTGTATGAGCTGCTTGTATATTTTGGAAATTAAGCCTTTGTCAGTTGTTTCATTTGCTATTATTTTCTCCCATTCTGAGTGTTGTCTTTTAACCTTGCTTATAGTTTCCTTTGCTGTGCAAAAGCTTTTAAGTTTAATCAGGTCCTACTTGTTTAGTCTTGTTTTTATTTCCATTACTCTAGGAGGTGGGTCACAGAGGATCTTGCTTTGATTTATATCATCAAGTGTTCTGCCATGTTTTCCTCTAAGAGTTTTATAATTTCTGGTCTTACATTTATGTCTTTAATCCATTTTGAGTTTATCTTTGTGTATGGTGTTAGGAAGTGTTCTAACTTTATTCTTCTACATGTAGCTGTCCAGTTTTCCCAGCACCATTTATTAAAGAGGCTGTCTTTGCATCATTGTATATTCTTACCTCCTTTATCAAAAATAAGGTACCCTTGGGTGCATGGGTTTATTTCTGGGCTTTCTATCTTGTTCCATCAGTCTGTATTTCTGTTTTTGTGCCAGTACCATACTGTCTTAATGACTGTAGCTTGATAGTATAATATGAAGTCAGGAAGGTTGATTCTTCCAGCTCCATTCTCCTTCTCAAGACTACCTTGGCTAATTGGGGTCTTTTGTGTTTCCATATGAATTGTAAAATTTTTTGTTCTAGTTCTGTGAAAAATGCGATTGGTATTTTGATAGGAATTGCGTTGAATCTGTAGATTGCATTTGGTTGTATAGTCATGTTCACAATATTGATTCTTCCTACCCAGGAACATGGAATATCTCTCCATCTGTTTATGTCATCTTTGATTTCTTTCATCAGTGTCTTATAATTTTCTGTGTATAGTTCTTTTGTCTCCTTAGGTAAGTTTATTCCTAGATACTTAGTTCTTTTTGTTGCAGTGGTCAGTGGGATTGATTCCTTAGTTTCTCTCTCTATGTTTAGCAGACATTTTTAAACAGGTTTTTTTCTTTTCAAGAAGCTAATTGTGTCTACTTCTCTGTACTATTTGAGACAGGTTGTTCATTGTGGACATTTCAACTCCAATTTATTTTTAAAATATACACAGAGTATCTTCATCTACATTTAAGATAATAGGCAGAAATTAAAATGTGTGCATATATATTTAGCTTATAGAATCTACCCCTAAAACTACCAGCCATGTTTCCATATATGTGTCAATACATTTTTCCTTCCTCCCACCCCCAGCCTCAGAATTCTTAGAGCCAATAAACTATCTTAGGATGATGTCTTTGTTGTCAGACACATCCAGTTTTACCCAGTATTGTGCTGGTCCCTTTTTCGTTTACAAGCACCATGTTGAACAGTCCAATAACCCTCCTGCACATGCGCTGCTCAACAGTAGGCTAGGAATAATAGCACTCTAGCTTACTTTAACATTAGCTGTAATATTACAGTTTTCAATTTGTTGCTTCCTTCCAAAACATTTTGAGACTTGATAACTCATAATTGATATAAATTAATACCATGTAATTAATGCAGATTTGCTATCAAAGTTAAATGCATAATCAGAATTTCTCTACTAAAAGTAAATTCACTTTGTAAGCTCTTTTTAAATTTATTTTGAAATCCACATTGAAAGCAGGGTAGATTTTTAACTTTACAAATATTAATGCATCCTTTAATTATAGGAAATTACCAAGAATCCTAAAGGAAATCAATCCTGAATATTCATTGGAAAGACTGTTGCTGAAGCCGAAGCTCCAATACTTTGGTCACCTGATGCAAAGAGCCACCTAATTGGAAAAGATCCTGATGATGGGAAAGATTGAGGGCAGGAGGAGATGTGAGCGACAGAAGATGAAATGGTTAGATAGCTTCACTGACTTGATGGACATGAGTTTGAGCAAACTCTGGGAGACAGGGAAGGACAGGGAAGCCTGACATGCTGCAGTCCATGGGATCACAAAGAATCGAACACAGCTGAGCACCTGAACAACAACAATCAAGGATTTTATATATTGAATACATAATTAATAGATACCCTTAATATAGTCTAGTTTTTTTTTAAGTTTAGTGCCTTGAGGTGAAAGGAAATAAACAATTGAGCTGTGAGTTGGTAGGGAAACAATAAAGAATGAAGTCTTCTGATTCACGTGCCTCCCTCTACCCTAATAGAATTGCTTGTCAAGGAATGCTGGGCTGAGTCTGGTTTGATTTTAAGTCCCTCATTAATAACATGTGAGCAAAGCACAGGCCTACCCCAAGTTTCATCATCAATAAAGCAGTTTACTTCATAGCACTCCTGTAAGGATCAAATGAGTAATTTGAGGCCAGAATCATAAGAAGTGATTTTATCATCGTAATCACTATATGTAACATATAACCCCCTAATTTCTTAGCTACTGGACAGTCTCTCAAGACACAGAAACTTAAATCTGGAGAACGATAACCACTATTAAACTATTCATCATGTATTGTGCTAAATGCTTCAGTTCAGTTCAGTGCTCAGTCGTGTCCAACCCTTTGCAACCCCATGGACGGAAGCACACCAAGCTTCTCTGTCCATCAGTTACTCCCAGAGCTTGCTCAAACTCATGTCCATCGAGTTGGTGATGCCATCCAACCATCTCATCCTCTGTCATCCCCATCTCCTCCTGCCTTCAATCTTTCCCAGCATCGGGGTCTTTTCCAGTGAGTAAGTTCTTTGCATCAGGTGGCCAAAGTATCGGAGCTTCAGCTTCATCATCAGTCCTTTCAGTGAATACTCAGGAGGGTTCAATGAACGATTTCAATGATTTCAAATATTCAATGGATGATTTCCTTTAAGGTTGACTGGTTTGATCTCCTTGCACTCCAAGAGACTCTCAAGAGTCTTCTCCAACACTACACTTCAAGATGCGTCATATGTACCATTATTGATTCCTTATAAGAACACTGCTACTATCCCTATTTTACAGTTGAGGAAACCAACATTCAGAAATGAAAGTGACTCATCCACAGTCACATAGTGGATAATCACACAACCCAGTGTTGCTGGGATTGCACTGGTATCTACCCGGCTCCAGAGCTGATGCTCTAAACCACCAAGGTAGACTTTCTCCCCTCTGACAGTTATAAAAATTTTACCAGCCCCACTCATTACATGCAAACTCATTATTAGGAACAAAATACCCAGAGAATTCTAAACCTAGGAAGAATACAATCTACTCAGGGTGTAGTCAGTCCCCTTGAGGTGTGGCCACCCCCAGCAATGAGCATGGTGGGCTGGAAGGAGTTACTACCCTACCAATTAGACTCTAAGTTTCAGGAGAGCAGGACCTCGCCCTCTAGTTCACTGCAGAATCCCCCAACAGATGGCAGTGCTTATTTGGTAAATATTTAATGTCATTGCTGAATTCCTTGAAAACATGTGCCATTGAAGAAAAATTCTTGCCTGGCTTTTCTTCACATCACTAATAGAGGAAGTAAAATTCAGAAGATGAAACAGAACAACATTTACCAGGTTTCCTGCTGGCCCAGGTGCCTTAGAATGAAGGCATGTCTGCAGCTCCTTGGTCCCAGCAGCCTGCATTTTACATGTGAAGACATGGAGGAGAGATGAAGGGCCTGTGAAAGGGAATCCCAATGAAGAGCCTCCTCCTCTGGCAGGTGAGGATCTGAGCAAGAGAGGGAGGAATCAGAGAAACCATCTCCCTTCCTGGTCTTAAGCGGCCAGCATGGTAACAGACCACAGGCCGTGGGTGCATTGGAACATTGAAAATGTTCATTGCAGAACCCAGATGCCAAAGTGACGGAGAAATAGAGTGCTACAAGTGGCCGCATCTGGCTTTTTGGCAAGCTTTCCACACCGTGGTACTGATTCTCTCTGCATCTGCTCCTGAATCATTTCACTAGTTACCTGTGAACCAAGTTTTACCCACTTTGACTGTGCTCTGCTTGGAACTTAGATAAATGTGCCTCCATTTTCTCTCTTTTCCAACCGCTGCGAACCTTTCCAAAGAAATCAATTTTAAAAAAACTTTCATCTGCAAGGGTAAAAAAAGAAAAGAAATTCTCTCTTCTGGACCACAGGCAACTAAGTACCCTGATCACGTACACCTGTAATGATTTTTGAACACGGAGAGAAAACTCTGCCTTATCCTAAAATAAGAGCTTTCTTCCTGCAAATGAGTACAAGGTTCAAAGGGTTAATCCAGTGACTGCGCAGTTAGGTAGGCCCTAAGGAAATTTAATCTATGAGGAGGCTTCCTTAAAACCCTCACCTGTAGCAGATCTTTTCCTTTTTTTTTGCACATCAGAAAAGTGAGATGGCTTTCATGGCTTTTCCTCCACACGTTTTTATGCTACACCTTTCAGCAAAGGCTTTTGCAATGATATTAAACATTAACTCTGTATGGGTTAATCCCAAGACACAGCAGCAGCCTTAAGGTTAACAGTCCTTTTAATTAAAGGATAAGTCAGTTATTGAACACAGAAGCTAATCACAAAAGGATTACCATCGAAAATGAACATAGTCTGTGCAATTAGTCTGATAATTAAGACTTAAGTACTGGACAGAGATCAAAGTGCTTGTAATGTGCAATAAAGTTCCTCGAGTTGTAAGGATATTCAAAATGTTAGCTTGTGCTTTATTGCGCCTTCCATTTATCGTGTACCCGTGATAGCAGCAAACACATTTCCCCGATGGATGTCGGCATGGATAACTGCAACAGCTGTCACTACAGAAGCCTGGTGTTTCTCACAATATGATTACTCTGTCAGCGACGGCTGTAAAAGGTGGCATCTGCATTCATCAAACAGAGTTATCAATAAATGCAAAACCATACAACAATTAGAGATCTCAAAGGAAGAACAAATCCAGCTAGAAAAAAAGAAATGTCAACCACATTCTTTAATTACTAAGATTGTTAATCCATAAAATGCCTTCATAACTTTTAATTAAAATTTTATTTGAACTGGGTGTTTGGAGAATCTGATTCTCTGTTTTCGTTACACGTAACAGTTGCACTACAAAAATCCTGGTGGCATCTGTGAGCAGCCATCCCCTGGGGGACAGTTTATATCTGTAATTGCACATTGTCACCTACAGAGGGTGTTAAGAATCCTTGTTAAAAATAAAGGAAATAGACATCTCACAGTAGCCATTATTATAGAGCCAATTACTATGTAGAGCAATCCAGAAGCTGTCAAGAAAGGTTAGCAAAAAAGAGTGTGAGGAAATCAACCATTCAGCAATTCATCATGAACCAAAACTAGGTCTAAAACCCAAGGCAAAAAAGGTATTGTTTTGATGATGTCAAAGCATTGCCTTTGTTTGTAGAAATGAATAAAGATTAAGAGGCTACTGATAGAGGATAAAAAGATGAAATGATAAAAGGAAAATCAATTGCTTTAATCACACTGATGCTCAGGCAAGATGTAATCAGGGCAGCCAGTTAAAATTCCGAAGCATTGTGCTCAATATACTATCTTTCCTTTATCTTTAATTTGTGTTTATAAGGGTCTATAATTTGTGTATCTTCAGCCCCCAGAAGTTGACTGGTGGATTCCCATACCATCCTCACAGTCTCTTCACACTGAATGCAAGCATCACTGTTACATTTTTTTAAAGAGTCTCTTACTGACTTCTAGAAAAAGAAATTTGATCTTGAATATTTTTCTCAACCGAGTTTCCACTAGGATTTCACTTGACTTTCGCTTCCAACCTACATAAATAAATGAGGTTGATTCTTACTTATTTCATTGCTGAAATATTTAGCAACCTCTCATTTCACAGTTTTGAATAGTACTGCTAGGATGTAGTTCAGAGGTTCACTCGTGGGGCTTTCCTTTCCTTAACCTTGGCTTGATTTCCTGGATATCCCTTATAAATAAGAGTGAGTATGAATTACAGCGAACCAATGTAGCTGGTGTCCTGGTGAGGGCTGCTATCTCTCCAATTCATGACTCATAGCAGATAGAATGTACCCTCCATGTTTTCCTTCTCTCAAGAAAAGTTAAAGTTCAGTCATGGGAACATTGCTTGGAAGATTGGCCATCAAAAGCTGTTACTCACTCATCAAAAGCTGTTGGGTCCTAGCCCAACTTTGGTTCCATTTATTGAAAAACAATGATTACACTCATGAGATTAGGGTTGTATCTGCAGAAGGAGAGAAAAATAAGAATACCTCTTATTTAAATAATGCTTACCAGATACCAGCTTCTGTTCCAGATAATATTATCTGTTCCAGATAATAGCTGATCTAATCCTCACCAAGAACCCTAGAAAGTAAATTTCTATTACATCAAGAGGTTAGATGGCTTGCCCATGTCACATAGCATTTTAAGTAGTGAAGCTGGTACTGTGAACCCTGGATGTCTGGCTTCAGAGTTTGTGCCTTTAACCTCTATCCTCTACTACTTCTAAGAAAATAGAACTTATTGGGCACCTACTTTGTGTCAAACTTGTGCTAAATGTTTTATTACTGTTTGCATAGCTCTGCAAGATAGGGTTTACAAATAGGGAAATTGAGGCTCAAAAAGGAGAAGTGAACCTGTCCAGAGTCACACAGTAGGTAGCAACGCCCAAGTCAGATCTAGTCCTGTCACACCCCAAAACCTTTGTTACTTCACAGAGACACAGTAAGAATGATCATTGTATTTTAATTCTGCTTATATTCAATGATGAATGACAAAAGGGAAAAATAAAAGAGACAAGAGAGGAACAGACTAATACTTTGTTCTCTCCTAGCAGGGTGAGGAGTAAATTGGCTCCAAAACAAAGAGAGAATCGGGCAGGCAAAGTTTGGAAATTTTCCAAAACAGTGTGAGTGGTTATTAAATGGAATTCAAGTATGGTAGAGTGGGTTTTCTAAGTGGGGGAGAGTGTATTCTAAGAATGAGAACTTTTGTTTCTGAGGGAATCTGAGATCTAGGAGAACAGAAGACAGGTAAATGACATTAAAGTTTATGTTGAGATGTTCCCAGAAGCCTGAAGGATTACCTTTGACTCAGACAAAAGGTTGTATTTTCATCCCCAGGGATATATATTGGGGTTGTGATGTTCATGAGGAAAATTTACCGGATTAGTAAAACAAATTTAAAATAAACATGAAGGAAGAAACAGGGACTTTCAAATAAGCAGTTAAGCAGTCCAGCATGGAGGTGGGTAGAGGGGACTGATGAAGTGGGAAGAATCAGGGTTTGATTCACGCCTGGGAAACCACCATCCCCTGCATAATAGGAAGCTCTAATAAACGTGTCTGCCCTGAACAGTGGACCTCTTCCCTCTCTACTCAGCTACCACCAACTGTATTAGGAACCACCAACTCCAACCTCTCCTGAAACAACAAGCTCCATTGTTGTTGTCAATGGTTTCAGTGACAGCACTTTCCCATCTGTTTTACTTTTAGTATTTAGCTTTTTTCAATTTTCAGTTCTTTTATTCTTAAAAGCTGTTGGGTTTTTTCCCCTCATATAGTCAGCAGCTCAGGATGAGCAACAATTCCCTATCTAAGTCCTCAAAATGAAATTTTCAAATAGACAGTAGAATCCTTGTTTTCTTCCCCAGTGCTCAGTATGGCCCAGCATGTTACAGACAGCAGTCAAAAACGTCAATGGAAATGGTGTGTATTGATGGAAAATGCTTTGGAATACTTAGTATTTTGTTCATACGTATAAACAAAGCAGGGAGATACACAGCACAAGTAATTTTAACCATGTAATCTCATCCATTGCATATAAATAGTAGTCATATCTGAGCATTAAAGACTAATTTTAAATCTTAAATGATAGGTAAAATGCATTGCAGACTCCCGAGTATTATTTAATTTCTACATTTTGAGGTGATGGAAAATGAACATGATTGAAATATGAAAGTCATATTTTTTAAAACTTTCATTTTGCAAAGGTTAATTGACAAGCAGTTTGAGCAGAGGGAATGAGCTGCAAGTAAGTTTCCAATTACCAGAACTGGGACATAGATTTGGGAGAATGTATGAAATATATAAATCTTGAAATGCTAACAGAACTTCCATTTACTACGTTGAGGAATGAGCAGAATAGATTTGAAGACATTATGGATCACCTTATATAGCTGTAACTATCTATATAAAGATAAAATAAAATAAATATCTTGATTTTAATTTCAAGGAAGAAGTCTTTAACATTTTTCCACAGGAACCATCAATGATTAATAAAAAGAGACTTTTTTCTATTAATGAAAACACTTGGGTACTGTTGTATGACTGGGTGAATCTCTATATATTCATATATAGACACAGATATGTAAATTCACTGCCAAATAGATTAGCAAAATGCTAGTAGTATGGCAATCTAGGGGAGAGTCTATCTTGTTGCAATTTTTAAATTTCTCAATCCATCAGTTAAATGTAGATTCAGGGCACAGACTCATATTTCCTTGTCAAATAAATTATGTCTTACATCAAAGACCACACAGATTCCTACTTAACAAAACAGGAGAATGTCTGAATAGACCATAAATGTGAAATATGAAAGAGAGCAAAATGAGACAGCCAATAAAATAAAAGATTTGTTAGTCAGCTGAAAACTATCTACAAAATGGTCCTACTGACAATCAGAACTGGTGATTAAAGAAATATTCTTTTAAACTGATGCTAATTTTTTTCCATGAGAAATGAGCTCTTGTGATAATGCAAAAGGGTAAAATTGCTATGCATAAAAACTTTTTAATTAGACAACAAAGATTGAGATGCTACATGTATCTATTCTGCTTAACTATCAAAATGTTACACACATAGAAGAACAAGAAGTGTGTTCAATCTTTAAGAATAAACCAGGTACTAAGTTATTACATAGTTGTAAATCCATGGGTGAATAATATTTGTTTAATTAACTTGACATTCTTCCCTTTCAAAGTAATTTATAGCAATTAGTTCTTGTTGATAGACATGTTTTCTTTTCTAGTTTTTTCCCCAAAGATGGCATTGAAAGAGCTGTCCCCATCTAGAAGCTACTACCAAAGATGTTATTTGGTTTAATGATCTTGGTAAATTGTTAGCAGTCTTTAGATTGGATCTGACTTGAAATGTAATTGAGTATAACAAATTATAAGACGGAGAAATTACTTTCAACTTTTCCTTCAATATCTTCACTATAGAAGATAGAATTTCTTAGATAAGTCTGACCTCCAGCGGGTTTCAGAGGATTTAACATAACAGTCAAATGAGATAATGCAAGTAAAGTGTTTGACACCATACTTAGCACATGGTAATAAGCACTCTTAGGAACTCTGTAATTAAATAGACTCAATACTCCAGAGAAATAAGGGCCTTTTTGTTTTCCAGGGCTCCATCATGTAGTATTAGTTTGCTGGGGCTGCCATAACAAAATACCACAGCCTAGGTGGCTTAAAGAAAAGTAATTTATTCTCTCACAGTTCTGGAGGCTCAGATGCCAAAGACTACAGTGTTAGCAGGACTGGTTTCTTCTGTGGCCTCTTTCCTTGGCTTGAAGATAGCTACCTTCTTCTTGTGTCCTCTTGTGGTCTTTCTTCTGTGCTCTAGCATCCCTGGTGTCTCTGTGTGTGTCCAAATTTTCTCATCTTATGAGGATACCAGCTGGGTTGTATTAGACTCATCCTGAAGGCCTTATTTATTTTATTTTATTTTATTTTTATTTTTTTATTTATTTTCTTTACATTATCGTGTTGGTTTTGCCATACCTTGACATGAATCCACCATGGGTATACATCTGTTCCCCTTCCAGAACCCCCGTTCCACCTCCCTCCCAATTCCATCCCCCTGGGTCATCCCAGTGCACCAGCCCTGAGCACCTTGTATCATGAATCAAACCTGGGCTGGCGACTGTTTTCACATATGATAATTTACATGTTTCAATGGTGTTCTCCCGTATCATCCCACCCTTGCCCTCTCCCTGAAGGCCTTATTTAAATTTAATCACCACCTTAAAGGCCCTCTCTCCAAATACAGCCACATTCTGAGGCACTGGGGCTTAGGACTTCAGCATTATGAACTTGGAGAGGAAGCAGTTCAGCCCATAACAGCATGATAAGATCATAAGGTGGCCACCTCCCAATCCTAGGGGAGGATGTAGGGAACCACAGTGCAGAGAAAGTGGGATTTAGGGCTAGTATAGAAGAGGGATTCCAGCACCCTCTCCTACACTTTCTTCCTCCCCTGGTCCTCCTCACCCTTCTCTTCTGCACCAGCATCTTTGCATTTTTTTTTTTACACTGGCATCAGAGTATCTTCACCCCAAGTCAGGTACCAGATTTGTTTAAATAAATACTATCTGAAAGTGAGTAAAAGGCTTAGCACTTCAAAGAGGTACTCTCTATCCCTACAGAGAACCTAGTGGTACCAGAAGCTCTGGTGAATTGACTGGGGGGAGGACTGAGTAGGGAAGACTCCTGCCATTGTAAAGCTGCCTGCTCAGGATCTTTTCATTTCCAGCTTCCTTTTTTATTTTTTGCAAGTGGCTCTGTACTCCTGTGGAATGAAGGAAAACCAAGTCATGGGGAGAGGAGGGAAGAGCTTATTCCAAATAAAGATGCAGGCAGTGGAGTTGGTGAGGGGGCGAGTGAGAGGGGGGAGGGCAGGGCAGGGCGTGCCCTATATTTAAAGGGCCCTAAAGAAATCTGAACAACAGACTCTTGTCTCACTGTAAGGAAAGTGTCATTTTACCTTTGTTGTTTCATCCTGTGTGATAACTGCAATTTATTAAACGGCATTAATGAACTAATCAAGAAAGGGTCCTCTTCCCTTAACAGGATGTCAGTGTTAAGAAAGATCATTGTGGCTTGAAATCATTTCACTAGACTATGAACTAGTTACAGTATGAACTTCAAGGGAAGGGAGGAAACAAACATCCCTTCCCTCTTTCCCTTCCCTCTAAGTTACAGGAAGAAGGGGGTGTGAATCCGAGACTGTCAGTAATCCTAGTGCAGTTCTCTAAGCTGTGTTCAATAAATAGATATTGTCAACTGATGACCCCATTGTAGAGTAACATTTGTTTCTTCAGCCAAATTCACTATATCTGCATAGTTCCATTGTTCTTTGGGGCTCTTGCCTCCTTAAAATGATGGATTGCCAAGTAATAAAAATGCTTTCACCTTTATCTCCAGCTATCTCACCCCTTTACCTCTTCTTTTATTGCCGAGCCTCCATGTCACATGATCCATGCCCCCATCTCTGGCTTCTTGGTCCCCAGCAACTCAGCGCCCTTTCTGGTTTTAAAATACCACATTATAATCATTGAGGTTTGTTGATTAGAGGAGATGTAGATTGCATTTTGTTTAGAAATAATAGCATTCTGACTGGTGTAAGTCAAGAAAGTCTCCCCTGAGCAAAGGTGCCCCAGCTGGGAAAAATTAAGAAGCAAATTCAGCAATAAAATCAGAAAGCCTGTCAAGGGGGTTATCATCTTCTTTGCCTAACTCTGAGATTAATCTCCAAAAACAGAGTCGTAAGATTGAAAGGGGTCATTTATTCTTTAAAAATACCTAGAAAATGAGTGCTTTTGACAAAAAACATTTTTATCAAAAAAGGAGGAGATACGTAGTTTCTCTTATCTCTCTGCATACCATCTATTATCGTGGCGCTTTCTGTGACCCACATTTCCCTCCATCTACAAATCAGAACCTCAAAACAGGCAGAACTTGGAGGAAAAGCACTTGAAGAAAGAGGTACTCAAAGAATAACAAGTAATGTTTGTCTTCTCTGCATAATTACAAAGTAGTGTGCATGTTCTTCATGATAGAACCAGGGAGTTATTACACACAAAATTCACTGAAGAACTTCACAGCTCAGGATCAAGTTTAATTAATGAAATGTGACCTGTACAAATTCCATTTTCAAAGGGTGTCCAGGAATTTTAGGACTGTTAAATTGGAAATTTGAGTCCATGATTTTGTAATTTTCCCTTGCATTTTATAACAGTTACAACTCATGCGTCATTTATGTTTAAGGTTAGTTAACATCAACTATTCTTTTGACTTTGGGGCTAAACTATAACTCAGTAGAGTCGCTAGCAGATTTTGTGAGACATAGTATAGTTAACACCACTATCCTCCTTGAACCGTAAAGATCTAAGTGGAGTCCACTTGGACCTGCCCCACTCTTCACCCCCCCAAAATAGTCATGAGTCCCTACAAGGTGGTATAGCAGAAAAAGCCCTAGGACAAACCTAAGAGAGTAGGATTCAAGAGCCTGACTGCTCTTTGGATAGTGTTACCTCCTGAGCATGGTGTAGGGACACCCTGGATTGGCTCAGCAGTGCCCTGGTGGGGACTTCAGAGACCTGTAAGTGAAATCATTGATAAAGATGCATAAATTAAGTCCATTGCCTCCCCATTTCCTCCTCTTCCTACCCCTACATATCTGCCTCTTTAAATTTAAATCAAATGTGATTAAACTGCCATTCCTCCATGCTTACAGTAATCATACTCCTTTTTCTAGCTGTGATTTTTACAGTAAATAAATAAATGGTTATTTGGTTACCTTATTTATCAAACTATTGAAGCCTATCCTTGCAAAGTCTTAGAATGTAAAGTGTTGCAAAGTCAATAGGTTATGAATATTTTGGCAGCAATATTTAGTAATACAACATGCAAATTTCTACTTCTTACACCAATGAGAGGCTTCCATGGTGGCCCAGATGGTAAAGAGTCTGCCTGCAATGTGGGAGCAATCCCTGGGTGGGGAAGATCCCCTGGAGAAGGAAATGGCAACCCACTCCAGTATCCTTGCCTGGAGAGTCTCCATGGACAGAGGAGCCAGATGGGCTACAGTTCATGGGGTCGCAAAGAGTTAGACACGACTGAGTGACTAACACTTCCACTTTCACACCAATAAGAAGCATTTAAAAATTTTATTTCAGTAAAAAGTAATTTCAGTTAAAAAACAATTTTATTTCAGTAAAAATCAGGATTATAATCTCCTAGTAGAAAGCTGCAGCATGCAAATAAAACAAAATAAACACGTTACAGAAATTTCTCTAGAAATGTGCTGCTTAATTTACTTTAACAAAATAAGATTTGAACTTTTTCCCTTTACAAATATTTTACTAAGAAATAAGAAATGTGAAGCTTTTATTTCCAACAATTTATCTAAAGATTTTCCAGCATTACTTACAAAGAAAACCCACAAGTATCCCTTCTCTATGAAGTGACTTTCATCTTTGCATAGCTTGTCTTTATTTTTCAGTGAAATGAAGGGAAATGATAGCACCCTTCATTTTGCAAAGCCCAAATCAATTCTCAGTTTATAATAAGCCAATTCAAAAACATACTCAAACTTTTATCCCACCGTAAAAGGAACAACCAACTGTCTAATATTACACTGTCACTGCAATTGTATTTAAGTGAATTAAGCTACTATTCCTGTGACTTTATTCTGGAAGCTTCAGTAAACATATATTTTTCACCTTGAAGTGAATTACATTTGAAGGAACCAGTCATTTTCGAGTCCTGAGTTTAGGGGCTGCGCTGGCGGAAGGCGGTGTGGCTCCTTTCTCCTGTTCCGTCAGCACAGAGCTCAGCCCTCTGTCAAAGCACACAGTGAATTTAGTCCCAGCCATCTGTAGGGAAACTCCTTGTGGAGAGGAATATCTTATTTCTTTTGTTACCCTGATATCTGACTTATCTTTTCAAATGTGATCAATAAATTGCAGTGAGTAAATAACTCTTGGCCCGATCCCTTCTTGTCAGGGATGATAAAAATGACACTAATAGAAGAAGAGTGATGTGTCAGGTCGCACAGTTGATTAGAATTGAGATGGGACAAAAACTCAGACCTTTTGATTTTGCATATAATTTTATTTATATTTTTATTATTTGGGGCTGTACCGGGTCTTTGTTGCTGGGTGGGCTTTTCTGCAGTTGCAGTGGGCAGGGACTTCTCTCTGGCTGTGCTCCGCGGGCTTCTCGTGGCCGTGGCTCCTCGTCGCAGCTTCCGGCTCTGGAGCACAGGCTCGACAGCTGCGGCCCACAGGCTAGCTGTGGCTCCTGCAGCATGCGGGATCTTCCCATTTCAGGGTTCAAGCCCTTGTCTCCTGCATTGTCAGGCAGATTCTTTACCACTGAGCCCCTATGGAAGCCTCGATCTTTTTGATTTTCGTGCTGTGGAAATCTTAACAAGTCGAACACAGGTACCAAAGTATAGAAAATGGATTGAATGTAATTTGCAGTGTGTGATGACTGACTTTGTATGAAGATGTTGCCCTAAATCTTACAAAAGGAATGAAATTATAACCCTTGAATTATCATAATGCATTACATATATTATATACTAATATGTAATATATATAATGAATTATTATCCTTGTCCCTGGAGATGTCTAGCATTAAAGTTCAGTGATTCAGAACACAGTAGAATGGTCAGATACCAGCTATGTGGCCTTACTAAATTCCTTATTCTAATCCTCAGATCCTCCTTTGTAATGGGGACAGAATAGTAGCTATCTCTTAGGAGTTATAAGGACCAGACAGAATAACATGTGGAACACAAAGCTCAGGGCCTGCTGTGTGGTTATCAACATGGCAATAATTTAAACTGCTTTGTAGAATTTGTTAAACTATCATGCAAATGAATGAGAAAAACAGATTCCACTAAAGTATATATTTAAATTATGTAAATATGTGAGTGTATCCTTTTAAACATATCATTTAATATGCACATGCATTTATATTTTTAAATACTTCCATATATATATAATATATATATATATATACACAGAGGAAAAAATTCTGGAAAATGTATAAAATATTAAGGTTATTGTGTCTAGGCATTGAAATATTTTTTTACCTGTATTTGCATACAGTTTCCACAATAAGCATGAATAATAATTGTATAAAAAAAAACTTAATATATTTTTAAACAGAAATATTGGTTTTAATCTGCTTTGAAATCTCATTTATAAAGAGTAAATTCTAAAATTGCTTTCCAGTACAAGCAGTTGATAATGCCAAAGTTACTGGAATTTTCCAAGAAAATATTGCTGGGTTTTTTAATTCTTAATTAATTTTTATAATTATCTTATTAAGCATATACCATGTACCAGATCCTGTTTCAGTGCTTTAAAGAAATCAACTCAAAATAAAATCAACTCAATTAAGAAAGAGTAATAACACCTTATCTGAGAAGAGAAATAGACAAGTGTGGAGGTAAAAAAATATATACAGGAAATACAATTTTTTAAAAAAGGTAGTCTAACTTCTGTCTTTAAGAACAACATAAGGGAAAATACAGGAAAAAACACAAAATTCCTATAACTTGCTTTACACAATAGCCACCAAAATGATCTACCTTAAGTTTATTCTACTAAGAAATTAATAATTATTTTCTAAATAATTTGGACATGATTTTATAAGACATAACTTTAAAAGGAAATCATCAAAACCTGTCTGTGAACCATGTAACAATCCCCTAAGGTATATTATTTTCTCTCTAACCAGGTCTACCAATTGCTGTTCTCTAAGAGCAATTCAAGTACAAAAATACAAATGTGCTAATAAGATGGAGAACTAGTTCTCATTATCTACCCATCATCCTCTTCTCGGCACACACAAGGTCCCCAAGAAGCCAGCAGGCAGGACTCATAGCTGTGGAGGTCACAGAAGGGGCACAGCAGTGGGTAAGACTCAGAGCTGGTAGTCAATATGATATACCTCTAGAATCAGTATAATCACCCTGAATAACGCAGGAACATCAAGGTAATATATGATGGGCTATCATTTTTCCTTGCTGTTCCTTATGTAACTGTGATGACCATAACTCAACAACAAATTTGTCACAGAATCGTCAAAGAGGCAGGGGGCGGGGTGGGAATCAGCTTGCATACGTCTGCTCTGGGGACGTAGGATTTTTTTTTTTCTAACATAAATCCAAATATATTCATAACCTTATTTGTTTCCCATGTTGAAATGGCTACTCTTAAATAGCAGTGCTTCAAAGACACCAAACTTGCCACCTCAGACTCCTAAAGGTAGATCAATAGAAAGGAGGCTGAAGCCTCTTAGAAACAGAAAGAATCATTATCCGTCCTTCTGAGCTGGGTGTCTCTGAAAAGTCAAAGTCAGTGGCGGAAAACCAACCTGGAGAGAGGAACTGTTTTCCAACCTGCCCTAATGTTCACTGAGCGCCGGAAGAGTGCCTCTGTTCACAGCTATAAACTTCAAGCATTTTGATTAATGAAATGTTAGAGCTAGCCTTAGTTTTCCCAATGTTCCCTTTCTGACTTAACCTAAGCCGACTGTGAGCAGCTGTGTGTGTGTGTGTGTGTGTGTGTGTGTGTGTGTGTGTGTGTTTAGAAGCTAATTGTTGCGCTGCTGCTGCTGCTAAGTCGCTTCAGTCGTGTCCGACTCTGTGCGACCCCACAGACGGCAGCCCAGCAGGTCCCTGGGATTCCCCAGGCAAGAGGACTGGAGTGGGGTGCCAGTGCCTTCTCCACTGGTTGCACTGGTGGTGATAATTTTTACATAGAGAAAGAAGAGAGCAGAGAATAATTAAACCATCTCTTTCTGGAGGTAAAACAAAGGAGCTTTTCCAATTCCACAGAAGAAAAGCTATAATTCTTAGCAAGTTTTACTTAAATTTCTTTTAAAATCTATAGCACACCCGACAATAGACCATAGTTCAAAGACCCCTGAGTCCACAGAGGGGTAGGGTTCTGAAAATAGAATAATAGCAAAATAGAAAATAGGAGCTGAGTGTTTAGAATTCATCACACCAAACCCCCAACCTTTCACCCTATTACTGAGAAGGAAACAAAGATCCAGAAAACTATCCCAAGTCTGACAGTGAGTTTCAGGCATAGCTGGGATTAGAGACCTACTCGATTTCCACTGTAGCCTGTGCTCTTGCAGGACCCAGCCGGCAGACTCTCAGCCCGGTGTTCCTTCTACTACAAAGGGCTGTGTAACAGGAGGGAATGGGAAGCAGCTGAAGGTTTTGAGCAAAGGTATGACATGATTTTTTCTATTTGGAGAAGATTGATCTGCCAGTCCCTTGTGTAAAATGGGTTAAAAGATCAGCATTAGCACAACCTAGCATTAGTGCAAGGCCATGAGAACGGGAACTAAGGGAGTAGAATGGAAGGGGCAAAATACAAGATATACACCAAGCCTGCTTGTCTACTGCTAGAGAGCAGGGGCACCTATATCCCCAGTTCCTAATACTGGTGCATGAAAGGGACACCACAGCTATCATTAAATGAAGAGATGAATTAAAGAAGTAGAAGCATTCAAAAATTATGTCAAGTTTTCAGGCGACATGGCGGAGAGAATGTTGCAGAAATTGAAAGAGAACTTGGTGGTTGAGCAGCAGGGAGAAGACAACTTGAGGATCATCAAGGGCGGACCTGGAGAGGGCTTTCTGGAACCACTGGCACCGAAGTGATCGATAAAGCCCTAGAATTGATGAGAAGGCTATTGAATTACAGAAACGGGAAAATGGCCGGAGATATTTTGTGGGATTAATCTGTACACCTATAGTGTACACCCAGACCTGGTTTTTAGACTTATGGTTCTCCACAGGTGGCTGACTGATGGAATTATTCAGTTGGCATTTCTCAAAAATAAGAACAAAAACTTCAGACCCATCAGTGTCAGTGTGAGATTTTCCAATAAGAAGAAGACCCAAATACATGCTTGCAATAGCAGTGAGAAAATTTCAACCTGAATTTTGAAGATTTCCAGAATTTAACAGGCAGAAAAATTTTTTAAAAAAATGCAGTTTTCATTTTACTGTATATAAATTTTGAGCCTCATGGGGAAGAAATATTTTCGTTTCGAAATACACACCAAGTTGTGGATGCAGAAGGGTTCACAGTCTTTTCAGTAATTGAGCCAGATGGCAAACAAGCCCTGACATCCCCCTGCCCATCCCCCATACCTCAGAAGTTGGCAGCACGTATAAGCATCCTTTCTGAGGAATCCTTGGAGGCAGTCACCTACACATCTGCTATTGACCACAGCAACCTCCTCAGTGTAGTTTGTCTGCTCCTTCCATCCACCTGGACCATAAAACATGGGCCAGACCTTTGAAATGGGCCTTTTATATTCTGTGGTTACGCCTTCTTAAGGTCACAGACTCCTAGAACCATGAAAATCAAAATTCATTGACTGTTAGATCTGAGCATGACCTTGGAGGTGAACTGGTTAAATCTCCTTGAGGGAACTGGGAACCAAGTCTGACCTTCCCTCCAAAGACACAAGAACTAGCTTTTTTGCCGAAGCTGGCCTTCAGGATCTGAAAGTGAGCCTGAGTGTGGCTTGGTAGTGTGGATCCTGCTGTAGAGTGTGCAAGAGAAGCACATCCTTGTGGTTGTAAGGCACAAGTATAGACAGGTTTCAAAAAGAAAGTGGGACCTGGAGAAGTGAGAGAAAGTGACTGGACAACCTCTGGAGTGTGGAGAGGAGGGGGTGCTGCTTACAGACCCTTGAGGGTGAGGGCTCTCTCCACAGTCACCCAGTTCTGCCGTGAGTTAAGGGTGTCCACTTCCCCTGGAGAGAGAGTTCTTCAAAACTGCTAGGATCCTAGAGTTAACTCCCACCATTGGTGGATATAAAGGTTTTGGAATAAAAGGGGAAAATACAAAAAAAAAATTACAAGCATTAGCTAAACAAGATGGAACTATGTGCTTATTATAAAGAATAGTAATATTAATTTGCCAAAAAGAAAACCTGAATCCATCCACTTTGGTTGGACATGTGTAAAAGTATCTAGCTAGCTTTCCCTTTTATTTTTCTGTTTGCTCACTAATCTCTCTATT
Source organism: Antilocapra americana (assembly GCA_007570785.1). NCBI lineage: Eukaryota > Metazoa > Chordata > Mammalia > Artiodactyla > Antilocapridae > Antilocapra > Antilocapra americana. The sequence goes on along the minus strand of ML660200.1, from coordinate 50,322,238 downwards.
CACCTCCATTTAAAACTTATGTATTCATTTGTTCACTGTGTACTCAGCAAATAGGTATTATTTGCCTAATACGTGTTAGACTCTGGATATACAGGAGTTTAAAAAGTTGCATGGAGTTTTCAGAGAATAATTTTAGTCTACTGCTAATATGAATTCAGTTCATTTTAGCATTTTTTTCTTTCTTTTCCTAGAACAATCTTTCTTAGGAGAAGAGTAATTTCCCTTAAGCTAAAGTATCTCTTTTTTAAGAAGAAAAAATAAAAAGTGTCCCATCACTGTAGGCACTGGCATTTCAGGTACACTCACCCTCAAAGTGAGCAGGGGTTTATAATCTGTCCTTGCATGCTCATCACTCAGTCGTGTCCGACTCTTTGTGACCCTATTGGACTGTAGCCCACCAGGCTCCTCTGTCCATGGATTTTTCCAGGCAAGAATACTGGAGTGGGTTGCCATTTCCTGCTCCAAATCTATCCCTTAGGAATCATCAAAAATAATTTGAAAATCACCCTAGCTTATCTTCACTTCTGACAAGGGTTTGTTTGTAATATCTTTATTTTCCACGTTCATTTTGCCTTGGATTTTGACATTATCCAGTCCTTACACCCAATGTCTTCCCGGCCACCATCCACTCCACCTTCTTTCAACACTTAACTGACCTGTGGACAGCGATGTTACCTTGACTTATTCTCGATGTGATCTTCAATATATGGTCCACAGGCAGGACTTTCTGTTAAAAGCATTTTCTCCGAACTGCTAAGAAGAAAGCTAACTCTAGTTTCCTGTGGGCCAAGTCCCCTGTGAATTCCAACAGGGAGAAAAAGGTTAATTGTTAACAGGTCTGTGCATGTGTCACTTATAAGTCGCCACTGGATCCCTTCAGTCTCACACCCTTTCAGCAGTAGCATTTAGAGCAATGAGACCAGACGGAGTTGTTTGTTTTATTTTTATTTTTTTTATTGCTTTCTTCAATAAGATACAGGGTGAGTTTAAAGAAAGCTATCTTTAAGATTTATCTCTGTGTTCTGGCATAAGAGTTCAATAATTCCTTTAATCCATGTTGTCATCTCCCTTGGCCTTTTCCTTTACTTTAGTCTTTTAACATCTCACCTTATTTTAATAGCAATTATCAGAGCCCATATACCAATTCAACCTAACAAGAACACTAGTAGTCTGAACCTAGTCTAAGAAAGGCACTGAACCTGGCATTCACATTTGCGTTCATAATGATACCATATTTCACAGGCAAATGATCTGTTTTCAATAACTACAATTTAGCTGTAATTTATCTTTAAAAGATCTCTGACAATAAATCAAAAGAGTTAATTGGGTTAATTTTCCTTAAGAGAGAATGAGTCTTACAGCATCCCTTAACACTGGTTGAAGCGTAGACATAACCTTGCAAATGTATCATAGATATTATTTTAATTTGGTGAACAGGATTAGCAGAAGTAAAAGCCAGGCTTTAAATAGAATCCATGTATTCTAAATTTCTTCTAGAATCTTTAAAGCTATATGTCTATTTGGTCATCAGTCTGTCTCTTTACCTCTATATACCTGTGGATATATTTGTCAACTCACTTAAAAAACAGGCTGCATTTCCAGATTGTTTTGGGTTAGGGTAACAGCATAGCATTTCTTAAAATTTCACAAAATCTTCTCTTCTATCATATCTCTAGAGAAACAGCAAAAGAGATGTGAACATTTCAATGCTTGAATCTTCACCATCCTGGAAGTAAATCAACAGAATCGTTTGTCTTCATTTCACAGGCTCATCCAAAAACTAGGACCTCCATATATCATGTGATTCATCCTATATCGGAAATCATAACCATTTTTAGAATCATATACTTAGCATAATTTTGCAACTTAAAGGCTTCTTTAGAAATCCGTTCATCCATTATTTTAGCAAATTAGTCTTCCAAAAAGTATTCACATACTTCAACATGTTAATAAGTATTTGGGGAAGCAGTGTCTGGGTGGAAATAGTTAGAAACGTCTCCTCTGGAGGCTTACAATGGATGTTAGCATATTAAAGGCTCAGCAGACCCATAGTAAAAAAAAGCAAAAAACTATACTGATTGGGGAGGGTAGGAACTTTTATATTTTATTCTCTAAATATACTTTTTCTTGTTTCATAAAAAACATATAATGTGCTGAGAAAGAAAGGAAGAAATAGATCTCAGAGAAACTTGAGAAAAAGAAGAGAGGTATGAAAAGATTTAATCAGTCCCAGTAAGGAATGGAACTTTAAGGATTAAGAGACATGTCTGAACAGCATTTTTGTCAAGTTTTGTAATGGGAGGTAATGCATAGCTCTTCCACAAGGATCACATTACTTGTCAGAGCAAGAGAAGGAGAAAGGAAAGAGGGCAGGAGAAAAGGAAGAAGGGAGAGAAGGAAGGAGAGAGGGATAGAAAACCTTGTGTTTCCAAACCTATTTGACTGTGTGTGTGCGTGCTAAGTCACCTCAGTCATGTCCAACTCTTTGCGACCTTAATGGACTGTAGTCTGCTAGGTTCCTCTGTCCATGGGATTATCCAGGCAAGAATACTGGAGTGGTTTGCCATGTCCTCCTCCAGGGGATCTTTCTGACCCAGTGATCAAACCCGTGTCTTATGTCTCCTGCATAGGCAGGCGGGGAACTCTATTCAAAAAGCACCTAAGGGACTTCCCTGGCAGTCCAATGATTAAGATTCAGCACTTCCACTACAAGGGGCATGGGTTCAATCCCTGGTTGGGGGAGCTCTGCATGCCGTGGGGTGCAACCGAAAAAAAGCATGACAACTAGGAAAGTGCTGGTGGATGTTTAACAACCAGCTCTTGGGAAAGGATGAGGCCCTGATTTGCAGCATTTACCAACTTTATGGTGTAAATAGTCCCACCATGACCAATGTCAAACACGAGGTGGACTGCCTCCAAAGCTCTGACTCCAGCACACCCCTGCCAGTGAGCCTCAAACAGGGTGTTGGAAACACTGAGCTGGCATATCTTACCTTCTTCCCATCTCTCTCCTCTACATAAGCATTTTCAAGATGAACAGACTAGGCCTAGAGAGGTTATTTGATTGTCGAAATTATACAGCTACTCATCTCTAGTGGCATCTAAACTCTAATTTCTAAATTCGATGATAATTTCATACCATCTAACATAGAAATCTGGGGCTTCTCCAATGCAGGAGATTCAAGAGACCCTGGCTTTATCCCTGGGTTGGGAAGATCCCCTGGAGTAGAAAATGTCAACCCATTACAGTACTGTTGCCTAGATAATCCTATGGACAGAGGAGCCCAGCGGGCTACACAGTCCATGGGGTCACAAACAGTGGTCACAGTTGGATATGGCTGAGTGACTGAGCACAACACAACATAAAAATCTAGCTATGTGAAAGGAAGTATAGTATTGTAGAGCCCAGTGATAGGGAAGATCCTTCCCTCAGAAATACGAATAATATCTTGTAGCTACTCTAGCTCCCTGTATGCACATGGCATAATTTGGATTATCTGTGTGTTACCAGTACCTTCTAAGAATAATAATAAATGTGGGTTTATTCATAAATATTTTTAAATCCTTAGTCAAAAGTGGCTGTGTGACAATTTAAAATATTATTCTGAAGTCATTCAAGTCTCATTCATATTATTAAATCTCTCAAATCTCTGTCTTGAACTGAGGTCAGAGGAAAGACGTTAGTTTAGAAAGAAAGGAAAGTTAACTGTAACTTATTTCAGTGTTTTTGTTGTTTAATTTTCCCTCTCAAACCATAATTCACCTTATATTTTTTCACTTGCCTCATACTTCCAAAAGACAAAGATTTGTTGAGATATATGCTCTTAAAACATAGAATTGTTTTGATACATATTTATAAACATATATAAACTTGATTTTGTCTGTGGAAGATGATGCTTCCTTGGGTTCAAAGATGAGAACATAAATTTGTTTATACTGAGAGTCATTATCCTTTGTGGCAGAGATGTCCCTGTGAGCCCTTCTGTAAAAGGATTTGTTCTATAAATCCCAGGTTCTTCCCTGACTGGCTTCCACTGATCTTGGTCAGTGGATATAATTAATTGTCGAAATTATACAGCTACTCATCTTAATATACAGGGACCCCTTAATATCTTATAACTTTGATTTCCCTATTCATGAAAAGAATGTGATAATAGTAATCTATACTTTATGAGGTAGTTGGTCTCAACTGTACAGAGTTTAAGAACTGGTCATTAAGTTCATGAACTTCACTCTAACTTTTGGCCATTTTACAATATCCTGACTCTTTTTACCCAAAGCTGAGTGAGGAAAAAAAAAACTAGAGCTAGAATTTGTTTTATTTAAACTATCTGCAGATTGAAATCGGCCTATGACTGAACCTCATTTAACACCTCAAGGAAAGGCATATTTAATATTTTTCTATGTTCCCTTCCCCATAATGATGCATTTCTGATTTTTCAGATTCTAATGAAATTTCAAAAACTTTCAAAGGTTTTTAACTTGAAATTTTCATTTATCTCCAAGTTTCTCCTTTTACACAGTGACTGGTCCTTTGACCATGCATATGTATCATTCAGGAAGATAATTTCCTGAGAGTTACCTAAGCTTTGCTGGAAAATTCTGAACAAAAAGGTAACTGAAGGTATGATGAGCCCTCCTAGGATTAATATTCTGTGATCATAGTCATTGCTCCATCCAAGTGTACTCAAGTAAGTTTATCAAGCAGCCTGTGAGTGCAGATATTTTAGAAAAGAGATTTTTGGTGAAAATACTATAAATGATGTTACATTAAGAAGAAGAAAAATTATAATTAATATTTAAATAGGACTTCACGGTTTACCCAGTGTTTCCCTATGTTGTCTCATTAAACCTTCACAACACCTCCATAAAGTATATCATCCTGACTTTATGGATAAAGAAGTTGAGGTTTTAAGAAGTTGCCTTATTCAGATCAGTGGAAGCCTGTGAGGAAAGTTTGGGACGCAAATGCCATGAGGATTAAATGGGGTCAAATACAAAAAGCAGTTAGTACATTGGAAGCACTCAATAAATTCTAGCTTTAAAAAAACAGATTTGAATGGTTATATGATCCCTTTTGTTGACTAAAGGAACTAATCAGACTTAAAACTCTGCTCATCCAGAAGTAACAAATTAAATATATATGAAAATTCCATAGTCACTGCCATTTCTGGCACCAAAAACATTGTTATCAAACAGTGTTAGAGTATCAGAAAGCATAGAGATTCCATAGAATTAAAAATATGTATAAATATGTATAAAATTCATGATATTTGAATGTAAACATTTAATCCCTAAGACTCCAGTCCAAAAATTCTATGACTCTATGATAATTTTATATTAGATATTTGATATAATGAGTTTACCAACGACTCAGTTATTTCAGTTTTTCTTCCTTTGAATCTCAACATAAACTTAGTCTAAAATTAAAATTTCTACATGCAACTCAAGACTCACACAGAATGTCCACATTAAGGCCCATCACTTGGGGCTTAACCATTCACTCCTGTCTGCAGAAATCTAAAGGCCACCCCAGGCCACCAACTTAATTATAACCAGGATGCACTCCAGAGGTGAAAAGCCTCCTAGAACTGTTTTTCAATCATCGTCTCTTCAACTGAGCTGGACCAGTGACACTAACACCAGCAATTAAAAGCCTCAAGTTTAGAAATACATTCAGTTTCCCAAGTTCCCACATGGCAAAGGTTAAGTGAATTATGTGGAGATAATTCGCTAAAGTCCCAAGGGAGGGTCCTGTTGACTTCGGATTTGCTGGCTGTTTCAGTATCATTTTTTCCTTCCCAACTGATATGCTTCTTGCAGTGGTGCTGCCAATGTAAGAGGAGAATATTTTTCCCCATCCGTGAAAAGCCACAGATGGGGAAAAATAAAAGCCCTACAATGTTTTCTAGGGAGAAGTCATATGATTAGCGCATTGTGTTTCTGTTAACACTGAAGGCTTTTTCCTCTAGCTATTTTCAAGAATAATCCTGAGTAAATTTACACTCACCACTATTAAAAATATTTAAGATCTTTACGGTGTTGCTTTGCTACTTAAATTGGAGCAAGTCACCGGGCATCTTACTGTGTGAGACCGTAATGGGACCTGCAACTCTCCTTCAGGCTGAATTAGAACCACCCATTACACCTCGAGTTGTGTGGTAACACCTCCATGGTGTTTCCAATTAACTTTGTAAGTTTTTAATCAGTGACAAATGCATCTTTGTAAATTCAATTTACCTTTTATTGCAGCACTATAAACCGTCTTGCAGCATTCCGGTGCTTTGTGAACATTTTACTTGCTACTGACATAAGACAGCTGTTGGACCTACAACAAAGGCTAAGCTTTATGAGTTACCTGAATTAGGATGTAGGTGAAGTAATTAAACCCCAAAGAGAAAGAAGGAGGAAACAGATAGCCCTCCGTGATCCGCACACACCAATATGCAGGCAGGAACTCCTAAAGCAACTCTGAAGCTGAAACATTCAAGATTAAAATCCTAGAAATTCCTTTCTTTGATTGTGAGTTGAAACTCACAATATGTTGAAAGAGGTAGATAAGTGAAAAGGTCAGGCACATTTTATTAATAAATCCATACTGATATTTGTTTTCCTTTTCAATCGAATTCAAATGCATCCTGTTAAAGGGCCACGAGTGATTAGGTCATAAATCTGAACGACCTTGAAGATGATGAAGGAAATGCTTCTCTGTAAAGCGATCATCATGCTGCCAGTTTCATCATTTACACATTTTTACAGGTGCAAGGAAAATGTTTAATTTCAAACTGCTTGCAAAACTCAGAATAAAATATTACTTTATAGAATCTTCAAATAATAAAGGAGCTAATCGCACACCCGAAAATTCAACATTTTTTGTTTTTGTCTTTACTCCTAAAATAATAAAATAGAAAAAAAATAGATGAAAGATTAATGTAAGTATTTAACCTCAACTCTACTTACTCCTAAGGATTCTAGCTTAGGTTTTGTTTGACTATTACTAGTGACACATTCACTCACTGCCCCTTGATGAAATTATTATGTCATTGTAAGTAATATGGTCATGAGAAGTATCTTTCATTACATATTTAATCAAAAGTCTGCATTTTTATAAAGGCAGGAAATTTATGGATGACATTTACCATTTTTTCCTTAAATACTGAAGAATTCTTTTGTCTTATTTTTAGATTTATCATTCAACCATGAAGCATTTGACATTCAAGATGTACATCTGTGCCTCACTGTTACCCCATTGAAAATATTGTAAATGGTGTAATTTGTCAAGGGCCTTTGGACTCTGGCATTATTCTAATTCATTCATTCATTCATCAATTCACTTATTCATTAAGTGCTTAATCTCTACCCAGGATAAACAGTGACTAAAGATATGGTGCCTCTCCTGAAGATCAAGTATTATAAATGAAAGAAAGTTTTCAGACCTATATATATTTATGTGCTGCTTATTTCAAACATTGATTTAGACTTTCTATGTTTTTTATGTTGTTCAAATGTTTTAAAAAATCAGTCATGACCTAAAGCTTTTCACTGAGTCCACACATTATTACCATTTCTAAACTGTAGGCTTAGCTTTCTTTGACCTTTTCTGAAGGGCATACTCTTTGAATACAGAAGAATGTTGATTCTTCTGTATCTATCATAGACACTTTTGATAGCATATGAATTCTTTCTAATACATACACAAACTAGGCAGAACACAGTTTTGATTTCATACCCTATTTTTCCCCAGTTTTTATTCATTTTCATTTTGTTGTTGTACTAATCACAGATATTAAAGGAAGAATTCCAGGTATTAAAGAAAGAAGAAAATGCTTGACAGGTTACTATATAACTATTTTAGAATGTAGAAATTTGACATGAAAAGTACCCTTTTAAATTGCTATCAACTGATCATTAGTCTCTCACCATTTCTTCTGAGTACTCAGAAAAATATGGGCAGATGTAGGAGAGGAATTTTAGCAGACAGTATCGAGTTTATGTTCTTTATTCTACAGTGTGATTTTCACCCAGTCATGGGAACACTCCAATGAAGTCCTGTGACTTGGAGAACAAAAGGACTCATGCCCTAGCACACCACAATCCTCAAGTAGGGGGCTGCCAAAGGTGTTACTAAGCCTGGTTCCCCACCATCATTTCTCTGCCCAACGCTAATAAAACCAACCCAATGATGTTCCCAGAAAGGTGGAGAGAGAAGCAACCTTCCAGAACTCAGGCTTTTATAGTCATCTCCCAAGATGTCATCCGAGACCCCAGTGAAACACCAGAACATGCCTCAGAGTTGGGGCAAATCAAAGATGAGAATCAAAAGCTATGGAGAAAAGCCCCGGCATAGTGAACAAACCGTGGAAAGCGGCCACTTACTGAGAGCTTGAAATACACGAGCAGGCGTGGCGGTTGTCGCAACACGCCCACACAGCAGGTAAGAGGCAGAGATACAGGTATTCACCTGGAGCAAACAAATTTCCGGAGCTAGAATTCACATCTGTGTTAGCTGAATGCCACAGTTATGGACAGTATTCCAGACAGCCCATGCTTTTAACCACTATTAATATACCACCTTGCTCATCAGATGCCAAAATGTCACACTCTCTCTGAAACTTAAATTATGATTCTTTAAAATAAAAATTTTAATCTGTAATAACTCTCGAGTAACAAAGTTTACACGCTAGGAACTCATTCTTATTTGAAAACTAAATAATTTTATTATATTTCAATGCCATTTCTTTTTTACTTTATGCTGCCAAGCTATGTTTGATAGACACTATTATCACTGTTGTAAGTATATATTGGAATTAAAAAGATGCTGTCTAAAATAGCGACAACTGCCCTATTTTATTGCAAAACATGCCTCTATTTTAGAAAAATAGATTAATTTTCCCTCCACTGGCTTGTTTCCATTTAAAACATCTTACAACCAAAGCCACTTTACTATAGTTTATGGTTAGCTTTCTTAATAAAAGACTGCTCATAATGTCCCTTGCATAAGAAGGACTTTATTGTATTGTATGTGACATGCCAAATTGTTTCCATCAAAACAAATCTAAAAGCAGGTTTGTACCTATTCTGTATTATTTAGTGATGTAAAACTCTAGCTCTTGAAATAATTAATTAGGGATCATTGGGAATTACCATTTGGATCATGATCAGGGAACATTTTAAAAATCAATGTACATTGGAGGCTTCACTCTTTCCATACCCAAAAGAAAGAAAAATGATTAAGAACAAACTCCTTGGGTATTGTCAGGCATTCTCGGCACACTCACATCTGGTATCTTCCTCAACAGCTCAATCAATAGGGAAGAGTAATGTAATAATCGCAGGAACATTTTCTGTAATTCCTCACTGTGATAGCAATAGCATTTCAATAATATTCAGAGAGACTATTTATGGTGCTTAAGGTAAAAGGTTTCTGCCATGGGCAGAATAACAAAATTCAGAGCTGTTATTTAACCCTTAATGTGGAAAAACTCTTAGTGAAAGTACATAAGCAGTTAAGCACTTACATAAGTTTATCAGATACTCTCTGTGCCAAACAATAGTCACAGGAGATTGAACCTCAGGGCACTTGGACAGGCAGAATAGTATTTGATGACCTCTAATTAATAGAGGAACAATTGAATAAAATTTAGTATATCCACACAATAGAGGATTATGCAGCTGTTAAATTTTTGGAATAAAAGATGAAGAAGCTTGCTGTGTATTGATAGGAAAAGCTGTCTAAGACATTTTCTTAAGTGGACAAAGCAAAATACAGGATATTTTGTATATAGGAGTCTGCGTGCATGTGTGCTTAGTCGCTTCCATCATGTCCAACTCTTTGCGACCCTATGGACGGTAGCCTGCAAGGCTCCTCTGTCCATGGGATTCTCCAGGCAAGAATACTGGGTGGGTTGCTCTCCTCCTGGGGATCTCCCCAACCCAGGGATCAAACCCATGTCTCTTTTATCTCCTGCATTTGCAGGCGTGTTCTTTACCACTAGAGCCACCTGGAAAGCCCATTTGGTAGTCTACTTTTTATTAATGCATATAATAGGAAGAAAATTAAGAACATACCTTTGTATTCTATATGCATAAGGAAACTCTGAAAGCTATGTCTATAACTAATAATGTTTTTATCTTAGTGTATGTCTGGTGGGTAGGGATACTGGAGTGGATGGAAGACATGAATGAGTGCAAGATATTTATGTAAATATCTTTATATTTATATAAATACCATTGTATATTTCATATATATAAATACTTTATATACATATATGAACATGTGAATGTATTACTTATTCAGTAAATTAAATTAAAAGTTGCTTAAGTAATGTATGTATCATCAACCAGGAAACAGTTAAGTAAATATGGTAGATTCATAGAGTAGAAAATTGTGTGGCCATAGAATAGATTAAGGAACGTCTTTATGTACTGATACAGAAAGATCTCTCAGATGTGTTACTATGTTTAAAAGAATACTCATATGCAGAATAATGCTCTTCATGTGCTACCAGATTTTGTGGAAGGAGGAGAAATATAAATTTGTATTTGCTTGAGAATGATTAATTAGCTCTGAAAGGACATACAGGGAATGAACCTGAGGCTGGTTATGTTGCAGGAAACAACTGTGTGAGGGTAGAAGGGAGACTTTTCATTGAATAGACTTTTATGCTTTTTTTAAAACCATTGAATGTATCATCATTTGATAAAAATAAAAATTAAAACACTTAATTTTTATTTATTTATTTTTTTAATTTTCTTTACTTTATTGTGTTGGTTTTGCCATACAATAACATGAAACCACCATGGGTTTACATATGTTCCCCCTCCAGAACCCCCCTCCCCGAAAATCAACCCTGGGCTAGTGATTGATTTCACATATGATAATTAACATGTTTCAATGCCATTCTCCCATATCATCCCACCCTTGCCCTCTTCCACAGAGTCCACGAGTCTGTTCTATACATCTGCATTCCTTTTGCTGTCTCGCATGCAGGGTTCTCGTTACCATCTTTCTAAATTCCATATATATGCATTAGTATATTGTATTGTTTTTCCTTCTGGCTTACTTCACTCTGGATAATAGGCTCCAGTTCCGTCCACCTGAGTAGAACTGATTCAAATGAATTTTTTTTAATGCTGAGTAATATTCCATTGTGTATATGTACCACAGCAATTTTTAAAAACAGTAGTTATAATTACTGCTTTTTCCTAAAGAAAAGAATGGATCAATAAATTGATTTCAAAAAGAGAAAGAACATCAAGCTCAAATTCATCTATCTAATTTATCAAATTATTAATTCAACTATCAAACAACTAACATTTCCCCTAACTTTTTTCTATACTAGTTTGAGTGTAGTGTATTGCCTTTGATCTGAACTTAGCTTAATAAACTTAATTGGATTCATATTTTGTAGACATGTAAATATATGTCATGCTTGTCTCTCATCCACCCATCTCCCACTCCAGGACGAGAAGACTAAGAGGACTGAGATGGGAGAAGTTAAATTTTACCTGATTCATTATCACTTTAAAATAATTTATGCATTTTAAGCAGCTGCTTCTCTTCTCCTATGAGTCAGTCATGTAAATTAGCAAGACCTCAAAGAAGCTAGCTCATAATAAGTCAATTGTTAAACTGAAGTCTTTCCTAGGGTTATCTTTCCCTGTGCAGATGTTAACAGATGTAAAGCACTTCCCCATTAGAAAGTAGTGGAAAGATCATGAGTTTACAATTAAATACATCTAAAGTTTAATTTTGCTCTGCAAGTTTTAAGCTATGTGTTCTTGAACAAATCATTTAACACCCTTAAGCCTAAATTTCCTTATCTGTAGAATAGGAATGAGAATACCTATTCACTGGGCTGTCATTTAAATCAGGTAGTAGATTAAGGTGTTTAGTAGAACTTTGGATACTGAGATGACCCATTGTCCCAGTTTCCCTGAGATTTTTACCTTCTGTCCTGCAAGTCCCACATGGTGGGAAGCTCCTTAGTCCCAGGCAGACCAGGACAGCTTGTCACCCTATTCAGGAATATTCAATACGAATTAAAATCTTGAGTGCACAAAGTTGGGAGGGTAGTAGTGTCCACAGTAGATTATTTTTATACTTCTTTAGAGACTTCAGTGAGGACACAAAAAGTCAGTTCTGAAATTTTTAGGCAATAAAACAAGATTGAGAAAAAAAAAGAATCTTGAAAAAGAAGAATGGAACTGGAGGAATCAACCTGCCTGACTTCAGTCTCTACTACAAAGCCACAGTCATCAAGACAATATGGTACTGGCACAAAGACAGAAATATAGATCAATGGAACAAAACAGAAAGCCCAGAGATAAATCCATGCACATATGGACACCTTATCTTTGACAAAGGAGGCAAGAATATACAATGGAGAAAAGACAGTCTCTTTAACAAGTGGTGCTGGGAAAACTGGACAGCCACTTGTAAAAGAATGAAACTAGAACACTTTCTAACACCATACACAAAAATAAACTCAAAATGGATCAAAGATCTAATCATAAGACCAGAAACTATAAAACTCCTAGAGGAAAACATAGGCAAAACACTCTCTGACATAAACCAAAGCAGGATCCTCTATGACCCACCTCCCAGAATATTGGAAATAAAAGCACGAATAAAGAAATGGGACCTAATTAAAATTAAAAGCTTCTGCACAACAAAGGAAATTGAAAGCAAGGTGAAAAGGCAGCCTTCAGAATGGGAGAAAATAATAGCAAACAAAGCAATGGACAAACAACTAATCTCAAAAATATACAAGCAACTCCTGCAGCTCAATTCCAGAAAAATAAACGACCCAATCAAAAAGTGGGCCAAAGAACTAAAAAGACATTTCTCCAAAGAAGACATAAAAATGGCTAACAAACACATGAAAAGATGCTCAGCATCACTCATTATCAGAGAAATGCAAATCAAAACCACAATGAGGTACCACTTTACACCAGTCAGAATGGCTGCCATCCAAAAGCAATAAATGCTGGAGACGATGTGGAGAAAAGGGAACCCTCTTACACTGTTGGTGGGAATGCAAACTAGTACAGCCACTATGGAAAACAGTGTGGAAATTCCTTAAAAACCTGGAAATAGAAGTGCCATATGACCCAGCAATCCCACTGCTGGGCATACACACCGAGGAAACCAGAATTGAAAGAGACACGTGTACCCCAATGTTCATCGCCACATTCCAGGTCATGGAAGCAACCTAGATGTCCATCAACAGACGAAGGGATAAGAAAGCAGTGGTACATATACACAATGGAATATTACTCAGCCATTAAAAAGAATACATTTGAATCAGTTCTACTGAGGTGGACAAAACTGGAGCCTCTATCCAGAGTGAAGTAAGCCAGAAGGAAAAACAATAATACAGTATACTAATGCATATATATGGAATTTAGAAAGATGGTAATGATAACCCTGTATGCGAGACAGCAAAAGAGACGCAGATGTATAGAACAGTCTTTTGGACTCTATGGGAGAGGGCAAGGGTGGAATGATATGGGAGAACGGCATTGAATCATGTAAATTATCATATGTGAAATCAATCGCCAGCCCAGGTCTGATGCATGATACAGGGTGCTCAGGGCTGGTGCACCAGGATAACCCAGAGAGAGGGAATCGGGAAGGAGGTGGGAGGGAGGTTCTGGAAGGGGAACACATGTATACCCATGGCGGATTCATGTCAATGTATGGCAAAACCAACACGATAATGTAAAGAAAATAAATAAAGTAAAAAAAAAAAACAGAAAAAGGAAAAAAAATAAAAGTTTCACTGCTCGTGAAGGCACTATGTGGCTCTATAATAATAGAACTACTGTAGTACATTTGATGGGCACTTATGTATGTATAGGGCTTCCCTGGTTCCTCAAAGGATAAAGAATCTGCCCTCAGTGTGGGAGACCCAGGTTCAATCCTTGAGATCTTCAGGAAGATCTCCTGGAGTAGGAAATGACAACCCACTCCAGTATTCTTGCCTGGAGAATTCCATGGGCAGAAGAACCTGGTGAGCCACAGTCCATGGAGTCACAAGAGTCAGACACAACTGAGCGACTAACACTTTCACTTCCTTTCTATATATGTATATATGTGTGTATAAGTGCATATGTCACACTGTTCTAAGCATTTTACATCTGTTAAATGTGCATGTTGTTAAATGTACATGTACTGTTGACAACAATCCTTTAAGGATAGTACTATTACCCTCATTTTACAAATGAAGCCACTAAGGTAAGTAAGCCACTAAGAGATGTTGAAAAATTTGCCCAGAGTCACCCAAAGAAAAGGTGATCAAGCTGGGATTCAAAAACAGCAGTCTGGTTCTGGAGCGCAGTGCTTTATTTATTGTGCATCTAAAGGACCCTCTTAAAAGCAAGAAATTCATTGTTCATTTCTGAGGCAAATACTATAAATAGAAGTTCAACAGAGAACATCGAGGTAGGGACTCCACAAGGAATTCTCAGTTGAGCAGGAGATGCAACTGCTACCTCTGAGAACCTTAGGAAACTGAAGAAGGAGGTAGAGCAGCCTCAGATACTCACCATAGAAGTCTGCCTATGCTTTCGAGTTTTGGAGGGTGACAAGGGGAGCTTAGACTCCTAGTTATTCCCTTTCCCCTGGCTTCCCTCAACTTCTAGGAGACCTTGGGGGTTAGCTGAAGCAATTCACAGAAAAATCCACCCAAGTCTTTGACTCCAGCAACACTATGAAGATTAAAGGGAGATGTGTGTCCATTACAAAATGAAGACCCTCTTCCAGAAAACCTACTTCTTTGTTACCTCCTGCCACTAAGTCTGGACTCTGCTGAATCTCCTGTCCTGGGTGTAGAATGGACTGGGAAGAGCACTGGCCTGGAGGGATTCTTAAACAAATTATCCACAAGCACCGCCTCTTAGTCATTCTATGCGTCAGTTTCCCTGTCTGTAAAATGGGTCTTATAATGCTTTTCCTGTCTACATCATTGACATTGTTGTGAGGCTCATGAAATCTTGGTATGTATGGACAAACATTTATGGAATGCCTAATACGTACAGGTTATAAATGAGAGAAAACAACACAAAGAAAGCCCTAGATGGTTAGGGAAAGGTGAGTTGTGATTTGACTGAGGAACCAGATGGCGTGCATTTTAGTTTTGGTTCTGCTGAAGACCAGTTACATGTCTGACCTCAAGGCCATTGGGCATTGAGTTCATTATCTGTAAGTGAGAAATTCAGATCAGCTCCTTCTCAGCTCTAAAATTCTGTTTTAGGGATAGTCAGAAGTCCCCAATGATATGAAAAGTCTCTGCACACCACTCGAAGGAGATGAGAAAGTTCAGCATCCCTTGTCTTATCAGCCTTTCCAACCATGAGCATGCATCAAGCACTATCTACTGTGTGGAAAACTTTCTGTGGGAAGGAACAAGGTGAGTCAGACCCAGCCCATGCCCTCCACCCACATAGGGCCAAATGAGAATTATATATGCCTGCAAGAATCTGAGAAATCTCTGGCAAGAAGTGGGTTACCAGCTGGGGCTGAAGGGTGGGTAAAATGTTAATGAGCGGGAGATGACAAGGTGAGGACAGAGGCAGCAGCATGAATGGATAGAGAATGCTAGTTGTCTAGAATCCTACTGCAGACTGCAGAGAGAGGTCACAGGGCTTGGTGAGAGCAGATAATAAATATTACAGAGAGCTCTTTTACTAGGGTCACGCAATACCACCCAGACTGCTAAGTGGGGAAGAAAATGGAGGTCATGGATAATGAAAGGAGAGAGAGCAGAACTTGAAGTGGAAGCTGAGCAGCAAAGCCCAGGAAAGCCTTCTTGAGAAAAGGCAGTGCGGGGGAATGAATAAGTTTGTGAATATATGACAAATTAGCAGCTGAAAGAGAGCAGTATAAAAAAGTTTACTTTGTAAAGGGGCAAGGGATTCTTTTCTTTCCAGACTTTAGCTACAGGAAGAAAGAACTTTGAGAAGATGAAAATAGTTGAAGGGTGGGGAGAGGTAGAATTAGAGGAAAGTGGCCAAAAGTTACAAAATTCCAGTTATAAAATAAGTAAGTGCTAGGGATATAGTATACAATATACAATATATACAATATAATAAATATAGTTAACACTGATGTATGGTATATAGGAAAGTTGTTAAGAGAGAAGATCCTAACAGTTCTCATCACAAGGAAAAAAAAAAACCTTTCTTTTTTTTAAATTTGTATGAGACAATAGACTAAACTTATTGTATTATAATAATTATTTCATAATACATATGTCAAATCATTAGGCTATACACCTTAACCTTATACAGTGCTGTATACAATTACATCTCAATAAAACTTAAAAATAAATATATGTAATTATAATACAGCCCAAAAAAGAAAATAATAGTATTTGGGTTGTGTCTCAGTCAACAGAGTAAAACATTAATTAGTCAATAGCACTGCACCAGCCTTTTTTATTAATAGTTAACTCAATTTTCATTTCAGCTTGGTGCTTATCATCATCATGTGTCTATAACAAGGACAGTGGCACTCAATTAATGGGATAATTAATGTTTTGCTTAACTGAAGGCTTATTGAAGGCTTTCAATAGGAATTCTACCTTTATTCCAATTTCTGTTTTAAATTTTGTAAAAATCTATTATTCTACTCTCCTTTCTTGGCAATTAAAGTGTAAAAAAATGGGCTTAAAAATTAAGATTGGGTTTAACAGTTTCAATTTTAAAACTGATAATTCTAGAAAATATGGAAAATAAGAAAAGTGTGAGGAGGAAAAATATTCTCATAGCCCACAACCCAAACATTAGTAATATTTTGACCAGTATTTCCTTCTAGTTTTTTCTAGGCATTTTTAACCATTATGATCTGATGCAAATAATATATATCAGGATTTTTTTCCATTTAGTCATAGAAAACAGGAATTTTCTTGTATCATTACAAACTCTGTCAAGTCTTCATTTTAATATCTGAATTCTATGATGAAACTGTCATTAATTATTTAGTCACTCTATTTGGGTTGTTTTAATTTTTCATTATTATATATCAATATGATGAAGCAGTGTGCAAGTTAGAAGGAGTTTTTAGTTTATTTAGGATAATTTTCCTAACTTGATTCACATACCATATAATTCATCCATTCAAAAGGGCTTTGAATTAAGTTTTAATTCTGTGATTGAGGATCTTGCTGTTATTAACCATCAGTAGCTTCTCTGGGAACAATGATGTCCCAAAGTGAAAGCCCAGAATAGTGCTGTCCAATAGAAATATAATGCAAATCATATAAATATTTTAAACCTTCTAGTATCCATATTTTTTAAGTAAAAAACAAGTGAAATTCATTTTATTAATACAATTTTATTGAATTTATATCTAAAATATCGTCTTTTCAGCCCTTTTTGTTGTGGTTGCTGCAAAAAGCTTTATTGTTTCCATTCGCTCCAAGGCTTGGGAGAGGGCTTCCAGGGTGGTTAAAAAGCTGCCAAGTGGCTGCAGAGAGAGGCTTCAGGCAGAAGCTCTGACACCAGAGAGGTTCCTCAAAGGCCCCTGTAAGATAGGCTGGGCCCTCTACTGGGTGCTTGCACCTGGACAAATGTCTCCTCCAGAAACAAAATACAAAGAAACTATAAAGGACTAAAAGTAACTGCATGCATTCACAGTTGGGGCAAATTATGAACAACAGATACAAAAAGGCCAAAACCCAACTGCCACTTCTGAGATGCCAGGAACAAGAGCAGGGTACTCTGCGTGATCCCTGCAAACAGCACCACCAAGGGGGTGAGCAGACCACGAGAGCCACGCCTCCAGCCCAACTCTCCAATCTATTCCTACCCTCACCCGTTGGAGGGGCCACCTCACGCTCCCCACCAGGAGTGAGCAAGCGTACCCGTTACGTTTTCACTCCTTCCTGCTGTAGCACGGATCCCGATACAGCCTTGCCAAAATTCCACCATCTGCCTTCTTACCAATTTCTGTTGATTAAAGAGGCCAAGGACCCAGATTGGCAGCAGCTGGGCTTCAGAAGCCCTTAGTCTTGCTAGAGGGTGAGTGGAGAACTCGCCCTGCCCAGCCTGGGGACCAACCAGCATGCGGAGGGGAGTCACATGGTTGTCATCTTATCGGTGTGTTTCACCTGCTCCCCCAGGACTGGGCTCTCTGGGAAGGCACAGAGGTGGGGTCTGGTGGGCAGAACCCAGGGCATGCAGCTCCAAAAAGGCCTAGTTCTGGTTCTTCTCCATGAGAATGCAGCTCCCATAGCGTCCTGAGTTTTACTCCATTCTTCTTGGGGTGCCTTCTATGCGTCCTGAAGAGGGCACGGCTGCCCCACTGGTTTTGCATTTTCAAGAGATGACGGGCACGCTCAAGCTTCTCCTTGGCTGATTCATAGAAAAAGTGGTCGACGCCCTCCAGAGCCACATCCTCTCTTGGAAGTAGAAGCCCAGAGAGAGGTAGGTTGACCAGTGGACAGTGGCCTCCACCTCTGCGGAGTAATTCTAAAGAATCTGGGGGCTCATGGTTAATCAGTAATAAGAAACCAACCTCAAAAATGGTACTGGCTGGTCCTGCTGGCTGAGGATAGCCGAGCAGCTGATTCCAAAGGTTGCGACTAGGGAAAAAGTCAGAGGGTGATCAGCGGCTGAAGTGAGAGTCAACCCTGGGTCTGTTCCTCCAAACACTGAGATAGATCCGCAGGAGTGCCAAGCACACTGCCTCAGCCTTTAATCAATATAAAAATTATTACTGAGATACTTTATCTCCTTTTATGTCCACGTTCAGTTCCAAAATCTAAAATGTAAACTTCAGCCAATCTCAGTTTGAGCTATTCGCATCTCAAGGGCTTGGTAGCCACATGTGGCTGGTGCCTACTGTGTTGGGTGGTACTTGCAGGTCTAGTTTAGCCGACTATACTGTATCTTCTTTGGCCGGTATCAAGAAATTACTGTAAGTATAGCCTCAGGTTTATTTCCCTTTGTTATCTTCCTTTCTTAATAAAACAATGAAGCAGGAACAAAATTAGCTAACTGAAAAATCCTCCTAGATAGAGAATGGTTAACTAAGTACTTAATGCTTTCACATACTAGTTTAGCTGACTATAGATATACTATACTATATCTTCTTTGGCCAGTAGCAGGAAGTTGCTTTAAGGATAGACTCAGGTTTATTTCTCTTTGTAATCTTCCTTTCTAAATAAAACAAAGAAGCAGGAACAAAATTAGCTAACTGAAAAACCCTCCTAGATAGAGAATGGTTAACTAAGTCCTTAATGCCTTCCCATACTAGTTCACATTTCTATCTGATGAATAACAATGTGTAACATGTGAAAAAAAAACTTTTAAAATATACACTCTGTTATTCCACTTGGGCCCTGGAGCTATTTTGGTTTCTGGAATCTACATGATTGTGCTAAATGCTAAACATCAGTGCTAACATTCTCCCAAATTGGTAAATACTTTTCTTTATTGGGTCTTTAATGATGAAATAAATAGAAAAGAAAAAAACAAGAAATGAATTTCACTGGTCTATGCAGGTGAAAACCATGTTTTTCAATGTAGTCTTTTTACAATAAAAAGTATTTGATCTGAGAGCCTCTATAATCCCAGGATACAACAGTCCTTTTCTTTTGTGTGACAACTTCCTGCTACGCATAGTTATTTTCCAAAAGGATATCAGGTCAGAGATGAAGCAGAGAATGGGGAAAAGAGTCCACGGTGACCTTAGGCAGATTTTTTACTAGTAGGAATCAGTTGGCTAGTTATTACCACCTGGCACTGCTAATGAGTGAGTCTATTTGGGAAAACAAAGCTGCGAAGCATTCCATAGCAGACTGTGGTCCAGGCCTGGGGAGTCCTTTGGGGTCTGGAGAGCATGCGAAGATACATTTTAAAGTGTTTTGACTGTTAACAGAAATCGAGCTCTTAGTTCTTCAGTTTTAAAAGAGAAAAGAAACGTGCTGGGAATCCCCTGGCAGTCCGGTGGTGAGGACTGAGTGCTTCACTGCCCACAGCCTGGATTCAATCCGGGGTCCAAGAACTAAGATTTTCTAAGCCACTCGGCATGGCCAAAAAAAAATGAGTTGAGAAAATATTATCAGTTATTGATTCATTTATGCTTCTGTAACCAAAGTATTTTACTGTGTTCACAATATCATTTAAAAGCTTAAATATGCATTAAAAGCCACTTACTTGTAGTATTCTCAGAGGAAGTAGACTAGTTCTTCCAAGAAAGTATTTCCACTACTAATCAAATTGCCTCTAAGAAATCTAATCAAGAGACAATATAGTGCAGTTATTCAGAGCAGGAAGGCTATTGTCAGAATCCTAGGTTCAAATCTGACCTCTACCACTTAGCGGCCCTATAACCTGGAGCACATGATTTTTCTAAGCATAAGATCTCTCTCCTGAAACTAGGAATAGCAAAAACTATTTGAAGGCTCAAGTGAGGTAACACAGATATGGTACTTAGCTGAATGCCTGTCTCTGCTGTCTTTGTTGTAGGGCTTGTGGGGAGAGATGGGGTTATTATTACATACATCTCATGTATTCCAAAGTCTCACAGTGCAGAGAACATCAAAAAGAAAGCCCAAGGAATAGCAAATAATCAAGCATCAGTTATTATGTGACCCAACTGCTCTGCTACATGAGAGGAAAGCATGGCTATCTCACAAACTGTGAGCATGAGAGTTAAAAAGGACTGGAGTGATGGGAAGACGAAGTGGTAGGAAATATTGAAGTAACTTACTTACCAAAAACATGCTTTACTAATGCACTCCATGTTGTTGATTCTTCAGTACATGCTTGACCGCTGAGCGTGCTGCATGCTAAATCACTTCAGCCATGCCCAACTCTATGCAACCCTGTGGACTGTAGCCTCCCAGGCTCCTCTGTCCATGGGATTTTCCAGGCAAGATATGAAAAACACTGTACTTGGTATTACAAAGATTAGCTATACTCCCTGCCTTCAGTATATAGTCTCACAGCCCAGCAGTGGGCCGTCTTTATTATTGTCTCTACCCGCTTTCCTTGTAGTCCTTGACTTGCTGGTCAGCGCTGGCCTCTTGCTTACAAGCAGAAATGCTGTCATATTCACATTTGTACCCCTGCACTCAGCACAGTACCTGGCTCATAACGGGTACTCAGTAAGTGTTTGCTACAGTGAATTCCTGAGCATGAAAAAGGGATTCAATCCCTATTGGATTTCCAACTATAATAGATAAGCTCCCTGAAGGCAAAGCCCTATGCTTGTAAAATTTCTCGATGCAAAGAAAATTTTTTATACTAGGTTATTAGTGATGCTAATATTAAAATATCATTATTAGAAGGAGAATTGCTATGTAATAGTAAAATAAATGCAGTTACTATGGTCTCCATTTTCAACAGCTTCCTTTATTCATAGGTGCATAAAATACACAATTGCATTGCACTGGTTTTTCTAATTAAGGGAAATAAAGCAAAGCAAATATGCTCTCTGATAAATAGGTTATTCTTTAGGTTTGGAAAACCTTTTGTTTTTCAACAAGATACTGTAAATAAACTTTTCATTGAATCATAAATGCTAGGACTTCATCATTTGTTTTCCATTCATTATTTTGGTCTGTAGCCTATCTTTTCAAGTGATAAAATTTAGATAATAAAGTATGCTTAAATGAAGAAAACTGATTACATCATATGTGTTTTCCTGTTCTTGCTCAGAGGTTATATAGTTAATGAGAGCAACTCATAACATCGTTGCAGTGTATTTGATAAAGCGGTTTTGAGAGGGCACCCTTTCTGATGTCCTGTGAAGCTGTGCATTGTGACGTCATTACTGAACTTTGATAGATTGTGGAAGTTGTAGCTGCTGCCTCAATAGAATGAATGGATACAGGCTACAGATATTCCCAGCCTATTAAAGTTCATTATAATTGGTAGTCAAATCAAATGCTAATCTACAGCCTAATCCAAGAATGATGACTTTCCATTAATCTGTGATGGGTTTTTATTTCTTTATTATGAGTTAAATGTGTAAACACAGAATTAACAAAGCCATCTTGGCAGGACTTAATTCTCAGGGCTCCCTCTGCTGGTAGTGAAAGACAACAAATTTACAGAGAGTTTAAGAATGAGAGTATTACCATTATTACCACAATTTTGCCATTTATAGTAAAGCTAAATTTACTGTTGGACCCTTATGCAATGAAACCAACTGTTTTGGTTTACAGCCAGCCAGTTTTCCCACTAAAGATTAAGTGATATTTTTGTGGTTAAATTAATTAGTCTTTTCATCATAAAAAATTGAACTATTTTGTATCTAAAATAAATATTTGCCAGAGTTATAAAATGTAATTTATAATGTCACTTATACAAATGATTATCAACAGTTTACATAAACAGGATCAGAACACTTAATAGAGACATAGTGAAGATTTAGTTGCTACCCAAACTACTTCATCCTCCCCTATATAATTTCTATACAACATTTTAGATATATTCTCCATGTACCAGCTGATAAAACAGTTACATTCTGGGCCATAAATATCTCAAAATAATGCAAAAAATACATTTAAAATGGAAAAATATATTCAACTAGCAATTCTCTAAGATCAAGTACTTGTATATATAGTGCCCTTTTAACTTGAAAAGTGCTTTCACATTTATCATCACATTTTATCCTAATATCCCTGAGATAGAGCAGGTTCTATCATTCCCATTTAATAAGCACAGTAACCGAGATCAGAGAGGTTAAACAGCTGACCCCAAATTATACACTAGTTAGTGAAAAAGAGCCTTGAGCTCTTCCAGTAAGGTCTCAAGGCCTCTCTCTCTTGAGGCCTGTTTGATTAAAAGCCATTAACCATGTAATCTTGAATTGCCTGTCCATATTTATGGTTGACGGACTTCCCAGATGGCTCACAAGTAAAGAATCCTCCTGCCAAGAAGACCTGGGTTCGATCCCTGGATTGGGAAGAGCCCCTGGAGAAGGCAATGGCAACCCACTTCTGTATTCTTGTCTAGAAAATCCTATGGACAGGGGAGTCTGGTGGGCTACAGCCTGTGGCTTGCAAGAGTCAGACACGACTGAGCACACATACATTTATGCTTCATAGTATGCCATTCAGACCACCGTATCTGAGAGCTACAGACAATTTTCAACTAAGTGTTCTGGTGATAAATTAGAAGAGATGAGAACCAGGGAGAGGGGATTATTTGAGCATCATCCACTGAGTTGGTGTTAGGAGAGTGAGCTGTGTTCTCCTAGCTCTGAGTTTCCAGATCATTTGGAAAGTAGTGAGAGTTCTGCCATTGTATGAGACCATAATCTGATGTCTAATTGGGCTAGCCTCAAGATAAAACAAATATTCATGTTCTCAGGAGTCATCCAGGCCTATTGGCAGAGGATCTTTTGAAACCAAATCACGAACTTAGGTTTTTTTCCATGCATAAGTGAACAACCTTTTAGCAAAATTTAATGACAGAGTTGAGACCGAAAATTCTGGTCTAACTAACAATCCTCAGTGAAATAGGTCTGATGGTTTCAGTTCAGTGCATATCATGAAAGCACTCTGGCACAATTGATAGGATGTTCATGAGGAGGTAATATACAGATCCACAGATTAAATTACTTTTTACCCTAAGAGATATTTATAGGGGTGATCTATCAAGGTTACAGAGAAGAGCAGTGACATGACAGGAAGAATGCTCAAACTAAGCTTATATGCTGGAATATAAAGTTACCTGCAATTTTATCCTTACTAACTTTTACAATTGACAGCTTTTCATTAAAAACTCTTTTGGTGTATGAATCAATTCTAAAAATTTATACTTGTTTTTTAAGCCGAATAAAAATGCAAACAAAAAGCATCAGTTTATTGTATTGTAGAAGAGAAACTACATATAACTTAAGATATATGAAATTACTTTTTCTATAGCAAAAAAGTCAATTTATTTTACTATAGAATGGATGCTACTTATATCTTAAAATAAGGAATAAAGACCAGAAATGTGAAATTATTATGTTTTCACAGCCATAAATTCATTCCATTGCAAAAAGTTTTTTTCTGAATAGGCACTTTAGGAAACATTAGAAAGCCTATGATGAGATCAACTCTATTTCAACTACATTTCAGTGCTAGATAGTACATACAGAAGAAGCTGTCATCTTCTATACCACAGACTTTACTCCAATAACTCTTAAGTGGGATGAAATCTGGTCCTGACCTTTAGGTTTCACACACACATTGTATTATTTCCTTGACCTTGTTAACAACTGAGAAAAGACACCTAACGTGTCTTCAAATGTATAGTAACACTTAAACTATGTTTCATGTATCTGATTACTTCATTCTTCAGAATACAACAACCAAGGAACCAGAAGAAAACTGAAAAGAAAGAATCTGAGAAATAAAAATAAGTAAAATCTAAGACATAAATATAAATCAGGCCAAACTTCATCCCCTTTCTTCCTAAGAAAGTTCCTTAGTTCCTCTTTTATGGTCTGTTTACTCTTATTTTTATATACATTCCAATAAGCTTGGTTACCCTGGAAGAAGTAGGCAAACTGATACGAAGAATAGCATTTTATGGATGCCAGATACAAATCAAATGACCACTCAATCCCAGGGAAAGGGAGAATGGAGAAACAGACACACACACAGATCCATTTCTAGTCTAGTCATAATATCAGAGTAAGATCGAAATGTGTATTTTATAATCTCTAATGAAAAATAAGCTGAAGAATCTACATTGCCTGCTAATGCAAATAAAGACTACAGTATTCACTCTACCTCTTGGCTCAGACTGGACTGTCACAAACAGAGATAGACCCCCGAGAGGATTTGCAGTAGGGAGGGTAGGAGAGGCCTCTTCTTCCATGCCTGAGTGCAAACCAGCTTCATAGGGCCAGGTGAGGGCCGGCCAGGGAGGGGAGCAGACAGAGTTGGCAGCCCATGTGATAGATATTCACATCTCCAGGTAGGGCCACTTCTACAGGGTTTCCAAGACAGGTTCTTCTGCCCAACTTGTACTTCAGCACAGAAAGCTTATGTCCTCTACTCTTCCTGGGCAGCATCTGGCCGGGGTGGGGGTGAAGAAAGATGTTCTCCTTTCGATGTTGAGGCAGTTTAACGAGAGCAAGAAATGGAGACTCAAGGTTACATACTTGGTGACCAGGTGTTCTCCCAAGATGATGAATCATGGTTAAAACAAAAAGTCACATTAGGCATATTTTGCCAATTGACCTTTCAATACTGATTTGAAGCCCCATTTTCCCCTACATAAATAGAACCTTGATTGGCTCCCAAAATGTTGAGCCCTGCCAAAATGGAGATATTCTATAAAGACTGTATAATTTATAATTCTGAGTGGGTATTTTTGAGACTCTTCAAGTCAACATTTTAAAGTTTCTAGTGATTATTTAGAGAATTTCAAAGCCATCATTTGAAACTCAGTTTTCAGCCTTCTTAAATATGAGGATCCCTCACTGAAAGCCCTTTAATTTTTAGTATCCACTGACAGAAGGCTACACATAGTGATGACAGGCTCCTGCCAGGTTAATGATTAACCTGATTTTAAATTAACTTGCATTTAATTAATCACAGTATATGCATATGTTTAAAAAGTAGCATTGCCTGAGTATGGGAGCTACAAATCAAAACTCGTCAACCACAAACTGGCACTTGCCATGGGTGCTTGCCATCTACCTCTTCAAGGATTAAATCATGTGCTGCTGACCTTCAGCACTCCCTGAAGGAGGTCAGGGTGGAGGGCAGAAATAAGACACTCTGCGCTCCAAGAAAACTGACAGAAGAGGTCTTCAGATGGATATTCTCAGGAGCTGATTTTATGAGCCCAATTTTGGTGTCTCCTCATATCTAAAAAAGCACGAAAATCCTTCCTGGTGAAGATTGTTTCTCCTGACTAGCAGAAGCTTCATAAGACCAGTAGAAACTTTCTACAAAAAGATATGTGCTTGATTGCATGTCTGCCTCTTTGCCAAAATCACACACACACTGTCTCTTTCCTCTACCTCTTTGGAACAGTCTCTCAGAGCTATCTGAGGTGCCGTCTCCCAGGCTGCAGCCCTCATGTTACCCCAAAAAAAATTTAACTCGCAACTCTCATG
The DNA here is from genome assembly GCA_007570785.1 of Antilocapra americana. Taxonomy (NCBI): domain Eukaryota; kingdom Metazoa; phylum Chordata; class Mammalia; order Artiodactyla; family Antilocapridae; genus Antilocapra; species Antilocapra americana. Next base: position 50,296,161 of record ML660200.1, on the reverse strand, counting down.
TTGGGCAATTTTTTGGTCAACCAACCCATTCGCACACCTTTTACAGTAACTCCAAGTACTCCTAGAAACTAAGATCCATAGACTGGAAACTGCTTCTTTAGAAATTTGGGGGGTCGCCATTTTTTCTTTTTAAAAATTGGAGGCTAATTACTTAATGATATTGTGGTGGTTTTTGCCATACGTTGACATGAATCGGCCATGGGCGTACATGTGTTCCCCATCCTGAACCCCCCTCCCCCCTCCCTCCCCATCCCATTCCTCTGGGTCATCCCAGTGCACCAGCCCTGAGCACCCTGTCTCATGCATCAAACCTGGGCTGGAAATCTATTTCACATGTGGTAATATACATGTTTCAATGCTATTCTTTCAAATCATCCCACCCTCGCCTTCTCCCACAGAGTCCAAAAGACTGTTATTTACATCTGTGTCTCTTTTGCTGTCTCGCATATAGGGTTATCGTTACCATCTTTCTGAATTCCATATATGTGCATTAATATACTGTACTGGTGTTTTTCTTTCTAACTTACTTCACTCTGTATAATAGGCTCCAGTTTCATCCACCTCATTAGAACTGATTCAAATGCATTCTTTTTAATAGCTGAGTAATATTCCATTGTGTATATGTACCACAGCTTTCTTATCCATTCATCTGCTGATGGACATCTAGAATGTGGGCATATTTTAATTTGGCAGAAATCTTAAAACAGATCAAATTGAGTACCCTTCCCCTTTTCTAGATCAAGTACCTATTTCTTGAATGTGATTTGGATAACCTGAAAAAATGAATATTTGGCATTGAGACAAAAGAGACTATTTTAATACAGAAAAGGATAGCAATAAAAATCAATCTTTGTGTAAAAAAAGAGTTTCAGTTCAGTTCAGTCACTCAGTCACGTCCAACTCTTTGAATGCCATGGACTGCATGCAGCACACCAGGCTTCCCTGTTCTTCACCATCTCCCAGAGCTTGCTCAAACTCATGTCCATTGAGTCGGTGATGCCATCCAACCATCTCATCCTCTGTCGTCCCCTTCTCCTCCTGCCTTCAATCTTTCCCAGCATCAGGGGTCTTTTCCAGTGAGTAGGTTCTTCGTATCAGGTGGGCTAAGAGTTTAGGGTTTTGGTTTCTGTTTTTCCTTTTTACCTTTCATTCCAGAGGGGAAAAGGAAAAGGCAGAAACATATAAGATGATTAAGTGGCAGACTCCACCAACTTTGGACTCGTGAGCCTCTCCACACCAATTTTTCATGTGTAAAATGGGAATAGTAGCTCCAACAGAGAATGTGATAAGAGTTGAATGAAGTAAATGTAGAGTGCTTGGTGCATTGTAAGAGTGCCAACAGTGGTGGCCATTGGTATTATTAGTGAATTTTGCATGTATTCGAGTGAGGTTTAACTTTACAAAGTTAATATTGTTTTAGTACACAGATAAAGGACAGATTACAGACTGATCTAAAAGCTGTATCTCCAAATTGCAAAGAGAGGGCGCTTAGGTAGGCATCATCACTCTACTTAAGCCAGCTCTGCCGCCGCCGCTGCTGCTAAGTCACCTCAGTCGTGTCCGACTCTGTGCGACCCCACAGATGGCAGCCCACCAGGCTCCCCCTTCCCTGGGATTCTCCAGGCAAGAACACTGGAGTGGGTTGCCATTTCCTTCTTCAATGCAGGAAAGTGAAAAGTGAAAGTGAAGTCGCTCAGTTGTGTCTGACTCTTGGCGACCCCATGAACTATAGCCTACCAGGCTCCCCCATCCCTGGGATTCTCCAGGCAAGAATACTGGAGTGGTTTGCCATTTCCTTCTTCAATGCATGAAAGTGAAAAGTGAAAGTGAAGTTGCTCGGTTGTGTCTGACGCTTCGCGACCTCATGGACTGCAGCCCACCAGGCTGCTCCATCCATGGGATTTTCCAGGCAAGAGTACTGGAGTGGGGTGCCGTTGCCTTCTCCATAAGTCAGCTCTAGGAGATGAGAAAATGAGAGAAGGAATTTTTATCACTGTTTGTTTTGTGCTTGGGCTCTTTGCTGAAGCCACAAGTCCTAAATGGTCTCTGTACTTCTGGTATTATGGGTACCTCTTGTAGGAGAATTAAGCTATTTTCTTGCTAAAAAAAAAAAAAGGGCTGTAGATTGTAATAGAATATCTGAGACAAATGTGGATTATGACAGAGACATGCTTTCAGACATTCTTCTTGAGTGAAATTTATAAGCTTTCCTCTTGAGAGGAAGCCAGGTTTCCATGTTTAAATAGGCATTGTATATCCTACTGCTAGGTTTAGAGATTGCTTATTGTCAAAAAGGGTCTTAGGTGGGCTTAAATGCTGACACTGCCTTTTTTCTTCAATAGAACATTAATTCCACGTCACCACCTCTTCAGAAGAACAGTTGAAAAACTTACAAATAACAAATATGCTGTGGCTTTAGGTTGAGAAACCAAATTTCCGCTTCTCATTTTTGTATAGCTCTGAATAGTATGCATTTCGTTTACCTTGATGATAAATAGGTATAAAGATCGATTTCTTAGTATTTGGTGATAAGGAGGCAAGGACTCTCAACTTAGAAGTCTCTTTTTTCTTGAAACTTATTAAAATACTCAGGAGCCAGACATTTAGCATCGGTTGAAATAAGGATTGTAACACCAAGAAAGTGTCTAGCCCTTCAGAGATTTTCTTGAAGTCTGTGGAAAATCATCCTGATAGCACCTGAAGGATCAGGAGGGGATAGTTCAATTACAGTGGGGAAGTGTTGCAAAGAAGGTCTGCACATAATTCTCACAGTGCTCATTACCTCAGGCTTTCTGCCTTAGCAACTGCCATGGACTACATCAAGCGTGTAAATGTTCTATGCAGAATGCTTTTTTGTCACCACCTGTGGGCCCCTGGGGCACAGACAGAGCTAAGAGAAAGTTAGCATAAGACATTCAGGAGCCAGTTTCCTAACTTTTCCAAACATTGAGGTGTTAATCATGAAATGTATGCTGAATAAAAATATCTAGATGTACTACATAACAATTCATTGGCTAGCTTGTACAATTTTGTTAAGGGTATAAATACTGTTACCATCTTAATCTAGGTTTGTGTGGTGGGTTGCTTTCCCATATAAGGTTTCAGAAATTAATTCAGTGTTACCTATCACATTTAGCCTACATGTCCTAATCCATCAAATTTGTTATGTTCCCTGAAGTCATGTAAGGTCCAGCATCAGAATTCTCTCACCCAAAATCCTATCAAATTCTTATTTTCCTGTTCAGCCTCTGTTATTCAGAAACCCATTCATCCATTGCATAAGTATTTATCGAGCTTCAACTGTATGCCAGACACTTAGTATACATAGTTTTATACTCCCTGCCCTTGGGTAGGTTGCAGTCCATGGGAGAGATCAACAATACACAAATAAATACACAGCTACAAACTATGATACGTGCTGTGAGGGAAACAAGGAGGGAGTGGCGATAGCCAAACACCGAGGGCCTCTCTGGGATGACACGGAAGCCCCAGGCTATAAGAAGTGTCCAGAGCTTTCCAGGGAGGAGGAACACAGAAAGTGTTCCAGGATTCCTGGATGTTCCCAGTGCCACAGAAGGCCATATAGCTAAAGCAGAGCATGGGAAGGGGCAGCACGGGGGCAATCGAGTTGGAGAGGGGCTGGGGCCAGATCATTTAGGTTTTGGGTTTTCTGAAGTGCAATGAGAAGTCTTTGAAAGGCATTGAGCAAGGGAGTGATGTGTCTAGAAGCCCTCTCCCTAATTGTTTTTGTAAGGAGGCATTTGCTCTCAGCCATGTGATTGCGATGGTTCTCTTCATTCTGACTTTCTGAGAAGGTAGAACTGCAGGCGGAAGGTAAACTCCAAGGCAAGTCAGCACTGTGCTGCTAACTAAGCTTCATATAACGTTTATAAGCTATGTGTAATTATTTTATTTCCCTGAGCATTGGACTTTCTGGAGAAGCTTGCCAACCTCGAAGAGTTATATGGATTTGTAACATACCATGTAACAAACCATACCATGTAACAAACCATAGAGTTTGCCATGTGGATTCAATGACAAAACTCATAAATGTGAAGCATCTACCACCATGTCTGCCACAGAAGAGGTCGTCAGTATATTGCTGTCATTTCCATAAAGTAGAGCCTTCTTATGACTCATAAAATCATACTGATGATTTTCTAAAATCATCAATATCTTCATTTCTAAGCTTAAGACATAGAAATTACCTTCTTTAAATGGTTTTCTGTCTTTTTACTTTCTTTTTCTTTTACATCTTGGAGTAGAGGCTGATTTTGTAAGAAAGTGACTAGTCTACTAAATATATGAAAATCCATGAATTCCTTAAGAATGCAAAGTATGTTCAATGCCATTGTGCTAGTAGTTTTCTTTTAATTTCTGGTTAACATATAGGACATATTTTATATTTCCATCACTGTCTATATACAAATGGAGAAAAAAATATTTCAAAGATGAATTCACATTGCTATTTAAAATTCTGCTTCCTCTTTTAAACAGTTGTTCACTAAATCTGAATTATATTTTAAGAGTCAGTATTTTTCATTTAATAACAATGATTTTGAATTTCATCTCATGAAATCATAAATTATTAGAAGTGAGTGAGTGAGTGACAGTCGCTCAGTCATGTCTGACTCTTTGTGACCCCTGGACTACAGTCCATGGAGTTCTCCAGGCCAGAATACTAGAGTGGGTAGCCTTTCCCTTTTCCAGGATATCTTCCCAACCCAGGGATTGAACCCAAGTCTCCCGGAATCAAATTCAGTTAGTATTTTAATTCACTAATATTTATAGTTAAGATACTGGTGTGTCCTTATAAGCAAACAATTATCCTTTACAATAGAGAAATATAAACAGTATTCTAACTAACATTCTCTGTATTCTTTCTTAGTGCTTTAATCCATGTTCAGTTTTTAGCTATATAAAATAGAAAGATATTTGACCTGGTTTCAGAAAGAAAAAAGTAAAATTCTGGATTTGGGAATATTGGATCAGGAATAGCTTGAAGGGTATCTGGAAAGCACTCCAAAAGGATTTGTGGCCCAGTCATAAGAGAGAGGGGCTTCCCAGGTGGTGCTAGTGGTAAAGAACTCAGCTGCCAATGCAGGAGGTGTGGGTTTGATTCCTGGGTTGAGAAGATGCCCTGGAGGAGGGCATGACAACCCACTCCAGTATTCTTGCTTGGTGAATCCTGTGGACAGAGGAGCCTTGTGGGCTACAGTCCACAGGGTTGCAGAGAGTCGGACATGGCTGAAGCGATTTAACATGCACGCACAGTTAAAACAGGAAGTTGGAGGAGCCTGCAGCCACACAGGGCCCTACCCTGACTACGTCCAACCTTTAGATTTTTCCTCTGTATCTTTTCCCTCTCGACTGACCCACACGCAAAGGGAAAGACCAGTTTGTGATTGGGCAGCTGTTTGAATCTAGTGCCAATTATAACATCTTCTCTAAAGGATTATGTTTATTAGGTTGATAGAATATAAGTCAGATCAAAAGAGGTCCCCACAAATGCAAAAAATTGGATGAAAATAGTGTTGATAAATAGCAGGTTCTAGTTCTATTCCCTAGTGCTATGGTCTCTGCTTAATGAAAAGTTTTGCTTCTAATGTTAACTTGTGAATCAGTTTGCCTCAGGTCTACAGAACTCCCTCGAAAATTGAATACAGGTGAAATATGAAATCCACAAGCACTGCAGAAAGCAACCACAGCTTGGTGCAATCTTTCTTGGAAAAATAATTGAGAAAATAAAGTAGAGATACTAGTGATGCATTTCATCTGGCTGCAGCCCTGAAAGAGAGCAGGGACTAGGTCTTTCCCTTTCTCCCACCCTGCCAGATAGCAGGAGTTTGGTCTTCCAAGCTCAGAAACACAAGCCATAAGCACCCTCAAGGGGTGAATGGTGAGAGGTGATGAGATTTTGAACCACAAGAAGGAGCTAAAAATATAAGAAGTAGAGATGGGGAAAGGGAGGCAAAACAAGGATTCTAGGAAGAGGGAAATGTGGGGAGGTTCCCACATTAACTCTTAAAAACTTTTACCCTAGCCCCTGGGGTAGATGGTAAATGACGGCAAGAGGCCCAGTTGTGCCCCAAGGAAAGGCAAGAGCAGGACGAGGGCAAAAGTGAGACTGATCACAGTCAGAGAAAGGGGAGAGGGGAAGGAGGAAGAGTAAATGCTTAAGGCCAACCACCCAGTGAGGTATGTCACCAGGTCCACATGACAACAATAAATGCAACATAAGCTAAAGTAAGAAATACTGGTGGCTTATCATATTTTTCATGTTGGTATTAGATGAGATGTTCAGGGCTCAGTTTCTATGCTTCTCAGAGGTTAGAAGCAACATGGATTGATTCTCACTGCTAAATGTGACTTCCTAGACTATGCTACCCTCATGAAGATAAGGAAAAGCTTATGTTTCTTCCAGATTTATGTAAATTAACTTGGAGGGTTTTTTTAAGGTGTTTTTTTTTTTTAAACAAATTTAAGATGCAAAGTATATTGCAGAGTTCCAGTAGTGAAGGTTGGGAATTATCCGATGCCCTTTTTCTGTTTTGACCATATGTCTCAGCCTCTGGTATAGATCTGGCATGTGGAAAGCTCTCAAAAAAGTAGCTGCGGAGAAGTGGATAATAATTCTTGAAATTAACACCTCTAGACTTCACAAGTGTAATAATCTATGATTATAATGGACACTTAACACATTCAGAGAACAAGAAACTTTAAACAAGAGAAAGATTAGATTGGCAGTGCCCATTCCCATAGGACTATTAATCCAGATCATGAAAGAAAACACATCACAGAAAATATTTTATTAAGAGAAAGAGTTTTAATAAACTTTATTTTTTAAAGCAGTTTTATGTTCACAGCAAAATTGAACAGATTCATTGCTAATTTATGCTGGTGGGAATGAAAAATAGTACAGCCACTTTGGAAGATAGTTTGGCAAATTCATACAAAACTACACATGCTCTTACTATACAATCCAGCAACCTCACTCCTTAGTATTTACTCAGATGAACTGAAAACTTATGTCCACACAAATACCTGCACACAGATGTTTATAACAGCTTTATTCATAATCGCCAAACGTGGATGCAACCAAGATGTCTTTTTGAAGACGAATGGATAAATCAACTGTGGTACAGTCAGAAAATGGAATATTATTCAGCACTAAAAAGAAGTGAGCTATCCAGCCATGAAAAGACATGAAGATACCATAAATGGATACTGCTAAGTCAAAGGAGCAGCCTGAAAAGGCTACATTCTGTATGATTCCAACTATATGACATTCTGGAAAAGGAAAAACCATGGAGACAGTAAAAAAGATCAGTGATTGCCAGGGTTAGGTAGGGAGGGATGAATAGGCAGAACTCAGAGGATTTTTAGGGCAGTGAACCTACTCTGTATGAGACTAGAATGGTAGATATATGCCATTGTACATTTGTCCAAACTGATAGAATGCAGAACACCAAGAGTGAACCCTAAGGCAGACTATAGACTTTGGGTCATAGGAATGTGTCGACATAGGTTTATCATTTGTAACAAATGTACCTCTGGTGGGGGATACTGATAATAGGGGAGGTTCTGTAGGGAAGTCTCTGTACCTTCTGCTGAATTTTGCTGGGAAAGGCTTTTTATACGTAGCCTGTTCACAATCTCTTACTATTTGACAGTTCTCTTGCTTTGAATCAGGGACAGTTATATACCTGGTCACATTTAATCCTAAACACAGCTCTGTAGAGTGGGTACTTTTCCTATCATCGCCACTTTGTACAGGAGGAAATGAAGCTCAGAGAAATTGAGTAATTTGCCAAAGATCACTGTCACAATGGACAAAGTCACACTTGTTGTTATTAGGGCAAGCTGTCTCAGTCTGCAGACGCTAAGTGAGGTCAGTGCTTTATCGCAGGGCTATTTTAACATGAAGCACGACTCATAACTGTGATGGAATAGAAAAGACAGTGGACCAAAATTTTTCTTAAAGCTATGTGTAAAGATTATATAAACTGCTGCCGTGTGAGAGATCCAGGGAAGATCTGTGCACGATCCACTTAGTATCCATGGCCTTAGCATCAGAAAGTGGATGTGTGTTGACTTAAGGTTTGTGACGATTTTTCTGCCAAAGAAAAGCAAAGCAGTTAAAAGTTTTCTGGTGGAAAAAATTGAAATAGATTTCTAATGATTTAAGCTCTGACCAAGAAAAAATGTTCTTCTCCTTCATTACTCCTGGAGTAAAGCAAAAGATGACTTTTTCACTTTTTAGTGATTTATAGGCTGTACCCCACACTGTGCCCTCACAGGGCATGTACAAAGGGAAGACTGAAATCATTAATAATGTAAAGGACGCCCACATCTGGTTGATCCTCCCAGGTGAGTGAAGCCAAAGCCTGATTTAACAGATGGACACTACGCTGTTTCCTGATGGTAAAATCACCAGATGTTTAGAGATTCCAGAAGTACAAAGGCAGAAGGAAGTGCGCTAATGATGAGGTTTCTGGCACACCTTTGAATTTTCTTACTTTTAACACTACACTTTCTTGCACGTAGGGTGTATGTGCATGTCATGCCATTATTTGAATTTTAATTAGAATTTTACTCTAGACTATTTTATTTTAAAATTAAGGTACAAGGGAACTAGTCTTATATGCCACCACCAGACAATACCAAGCATTATTCAAAGCTTAGAAAATTCAGTTATTTTATTTCCCTTTTTTTTTTTTTGCAAAAGCCCTTGAAGGGGTCGGGGCCCTTGTGATGGCTTGCTGGGTCTTCTGGGGCTCTACCTCCCCAGCTGTGAGGGGAGCCTCTGGCCCCTACTGTAGGGAGATCATAGCAAATTTGCTCAAACACTTTACTAGGCTGTGTCCATTATTTTGGGGCTTCCCAGGTGGCTCAGTGGTAAAGAATCTGCCTGCCGACGCAGGAGATGTAGTTCCACCCCTAGGTTGGGAAGATGCCCTAGAGTAGGAAATGGCAGTCCACTCTAATATTCTTGCCTGAAAACCTCCATGGATCCCAAAGATAAGTTGAGTCCACCCTCATTTAAGAAGCAGCAAGTATGGAGGCCGTGATGCTAGGGAACTGGTGTGAAGGCCTTGGTACCAGCAAAGCTGAAGAGGGAAGTTATTCCATAGTGGGGAACAAAAGCACTAGATGTGCAGAGAGTAAGACCTGTATTCTAGTTCTGGCACCCACTTTTCCTAACCATGTGGCCTTCCTCATTCTGGTATCAGTTCTTAACCTCTCCATGTCTTAGTTCTCAGTTTTCTCCTCTGTACAATGAGGATTACAATATGTACCTCATGTTGCTGCTGCTGCTGCTGCTGCTAAGTCACTTCAGTCGTGTCCGACTCTGTGCCACCCCATAGACGGCAGCCCACCAGGCTCCCCCGTCCCTGGGATTCTCCAGGCAAGAACACGGGAGTGGGTTGCCATTTCCTTCTCCAATGCATGGAAGTGAAAAGTCAAAGTGAAGTCGCTCAGTCATGTCCAACTCTTCATGACCCCATGGACTGCAGCCCACCAGGCTCCTCTGTCCATGGGATTTTCCAGGCAAGAGTATTGGAGTGGGGTGCCGTTGTCTTCTCTGATATGTACCTCATAGGATTGTATTAATGATCAAATGAAATAAAGAATGGAAATGGTCTTTGCATACTATGCTGTATAAAGTCCTTAAATAAGAAGAAATCAGAGAGAAAGAGAAAAAAAGCTATGGATCATGAATTTCCAGGTACACTGCCTCTGGTAACACATTCTTCCTTCCTTTTACCTCTGGATATTTCCATTTTGATGCCTAGGATGGACCAGCTTCAGCTTGTTCGTTCTAAACCTGTCTTGATCATTCTTGTAATCAAACTTCTGGGTCCTATACACTGTATAGTTTATATGGACAATAATATTCTATTATAAAACTTGCTAAGAGACTAGATCTTAATTATGCTAACCCAATTATTCCCACAAAAAAGAAATCATGCCATGATAGAGGGGGCTAACCATCACTGCTGCTGCTGCTAAGTCACTTCAGCCGTGTCCAATTCTGCACGACCCCATAGACGGCAGCCCACCAGGCTCCCCCGTCCCTGGGATTCTCCAGGCAAGAACACGGGAGTGGGTTGCCATTTCCTTCTCCAATGCATGGAAGTGAAAAGTCAAAGTGAAGTCGCTCAGTCATGTCCAACTCTTCATGACCCCATGGACTGCAGCCCACCACGCTCCTCAGTCCATGGGAGTTTCCAGGCAAGAGTACTGGAGTGGGGTGCCCACTATAATCATATTACTATGTATGTATCAAGTCAACATATTGTACATATTAAGTTGACACAATGTTATATGTCAAATATATTCCATTAATAAAGAAAAGCAGAGGGCCCTGGACCTTTCCCAGACGGCGCTCCTTATTTCAGAGGTGGCAGCGCACTAAAGCACCACTGGCTGGTTCCTCTCTCCCGATGCTCAGACATTTGCCTTCTGAGTGCATCTGAATACAAACCACTAAAATAAAAACCAAGACAAAGCAAGTAGCTTTCTCTAACAATCTTTTCTGTGTGCTTTCAATTGGGTGTAAAGCCACCCTATGGTTCAGTACTGTGCTATCAACTGATTGAAGACCTAAAAGAATAAGGCCCCTTTCAAATCCTCCCTCAAACTACCTGCTGAATGACTTTAATCAGTGGACAAACAAGGATTCCCAAATATGATGGCATCTTTAGTGTGCACAAGGATACAGTTCCTAATGTTTTTTTTTTCCCCCAGCAGCATATACAACTGTTTCCTACTGTTAAATGGTAGGCTAATCTGAATATTAACTATCTGCCAATTTCAACACACCTCTCCCATAAACATTTCCTTCCTGAGCAGGGAGGAAGCCCAAATGATGTGGTCCTGGTTAGTTCTTTAACTTTCTGTTTTATGATTGGTGCAGAGCATCTGATTATTTCCAGGTGTTTCAGATTTTCTCATGGTCTCCTTGTTATTTCTCTCCTCTTTGAGCTCCTTTGGCAATGAATGTGACCATGAAGTCCAAAGCCATAAAGGATGTGTTCACCACGTCCCTCTTAATGTCTGTCTCTTTATTTAACCACAAGTTCACTGTCTTTATCCATGTTAATTCCCTGAGGTATTCACACAGCATTTGTGTTGACTGCCTTAATTTTGATCTTCTCTAATCATTCCCTGCCAGATGGTAGTTAAAGTTTAATGGCCCCTGTAAAAATAGTTCCCTTTCTTCTTTCATCAGTCATGTGTGTTTACTTAGCTAACTGCTAGATGTTGGGAATGAACACAAAGTGACCACCAACAAAATGAATTCAACAAACACATTGGCTTCATACTTTTCCTGGTAGCAGCTAAAGATGTTGCCTGCTATTATCCACTCAGCCATTATCCTTACCTTTTATTGTCTTTCCTTTTCTATTTTGTTAGTTTTCTTTCCTTTTTATGTCCATTCTCAGGTTCTTTGAAAAGTCACAAGACCATGAGGCCTGGCAGCCATCCATATGCAACAGTTAAAATGTGCGGACAGGTCCAGCTCCAATAGCATTAAGTGCTAGAGAAATGACATTTGGCATAGCCAGAGAGCTTTCCTTGCCACATCCATATGAGGGGGTAAGTACCCTTCCTTGTGTTCAGATAAAAAGGCTGAGATAACTCTCAGAAGGCCACACAAGAGGCTGGGGTAGAAACTTGGCATTCCTGAGAAATAAAATGAAGAAACACACAGAACAAATTCATCTCTAGATAAATAATATGACCTTTGTGTCTTTTGTGCCTCCAACTATCATTCCTGAGCTAACTGGTTCAGAAAAAGCAACTAAATAAGGATGCTATGATAAACCGTTTTACAGATGAGGTAACTGAGATGAGTCACATTCCATGGCTCTTGCCAGGCCACACACACATCTCTAGAAGTATCCTATCACTTAAATTTACATTTGACATATTAAAATATGTAGGAGCTATTTTAAAAATAAATAAAACTAACCAAACAAAAGATTAGTAGCGTTTTTAGAGCAAGTATTCTGGGTGACTTTATATACACACACCACTTAAAGCCTATAAAATATAGGACTCTAGGGCAGGGGTCTGCAAACTACAGCCTGAAGGCCAAATTCAGCACACTGCCTGTTTATGTAAACAATGTTTTATTGGAACATAGCCGCAGCCATTCTTTTGCATATTGTTTATGGCTGCTTTCACACTACAGCGGCGTGGTTGAGTAGTTTTAACAGAGACTATATGACCTGCAAAGCCTAAAATATTTACTACCTGGCCTTCATACAAAAAATTTTGCCAATGCCTGCCCAAGACATTATGCATTGCATCTTATTTCTCAATAATTAATTTCTTACAATTTAGGAGTGCTATTTGGTATTGTTGCTGAACATTGCTTAAAATGTTGCTTTTAAATAGCATTTCAAATGTAAAAGGATTTTAAACTCATTTACAAAATGTCTATCTCAATTGTGCTGACCATCCTGAAGAATTAGAAAAAGTTAGAGAAGTTCCACAACTCTTTGGTAATTTGGGTAGCATCCAATAAGCACTATACGTTCTATAGCTGGTAGTATTTTAGAATGTGGGTAAAAGATATCCCAACTATTAATCAAGGATAAAATCAGTGTTAAAGCTGGCCAGCTTTGTCATTTGAGTCAAGAACCATAGTCTCTCTGGGCTTTTGCTTCCTTTAGCACTTCTGCGCTATTGTTCATATTCTCCCCAAAGTTTAAGTCACCTCCCCCTCCCCCAAGCCCCTCCAGAAAAGTTTCTAGGCTCTCATGGGAATCCAGTTAGTCCCTGATTTTAAACAGCCCTTGCAGGAAGATTTTAATTCTATTCATTTTTTTATTAGTTTTGCCATACAATGCCATGATATCACCATGGGTTTACATATGCTCCTCCTCCTCTAAATTTAACCTGAATATTGGTGTGAAGAAGAGGTGATGCTCTGAAATGAAGAGCAGTTAAGTTACTCTCATGACAAGTAGCTTAACTACTACTATTAAAAATGGGAAACTTGTACCCTTGTGGACCTGAGAATGTGTATCTAGTCACAGGACAAAATCTTTCGGCAAAGATTTTGAAGGGAGACTTAAGAAATGTAACTGGTAACTTAAAAGATTGTTTCTATATTAAAACAAGTAAAACCATGTTGTTGAGTAGCATGCGAAAATTTTCAAAGTAAAACACAGTGCTTCAAAGCGCTTTTGCTGACGAAGAAGGTGCTTTAGGTTTCACATTCAGAACCTTTCTCTCACCTGGCCCTTAACACCGAGAGCTCCATCGCTGGGGAACCTCAAGGAAAGAGTTGGAGAGGCACTGCCTTGTAGGAAGTAAATGCTCATCTTCCACTGTGAAGAAAAGCACTCATGCCTTGGAGTCAGCATGCCAGAATTTATACTCAGACTTACAACTGTGTCTCAAAACTTCTAACTAGCTCTGAGATGTTTATTCCAACAATAATGTGCATCAGTGAACATTCAGAGTGACCCAGATTTATAAATTCCCAGGAGCATGTGTATCTTGGCCTGATGTTCCAATAAATTACTGTGGGTAGAATTCAAGCATCATACATCAACCAAATTATCTCTAAGTTCCCTTCCAAGCAAGGGAGGCAGTGGTAGGAGGTGAGGAATGGAAGAGAATAAACCAAGAGGCTCTGCCACTAATTCACAGTGTGAACTTAGCCAAGTACAATAACTTTGGGCCATGGTGTCTCTCTTTTTTTTTAATTGAAGAGTATTTGATTTATAATGTTGTGTTAGCTTCTGCTGTACAACAAAGTGATTCAGATATATATTTTTCAGATTCTTTTACATTATAGGTTATTATAAGATTCTGAATATAGTACCTGTGTTATATAGCAGGTCCTTGATGTTTATCTATTTTATATACAATAGACTGTATCTGTTAATCCCGAACTCCTGACTTATCTCTCCCCACTCCCCCAACCCCTTTGGTAACCATAAATTTGTTTTCTATGTCTGTAAGTCTTTCTGTTTTGTAAATAAGTTCATTTGTATCATTTTTTAGATTCTACATATAAGTGATATCATACAATATTTATTTTTCTCTATCTGACTTTATTTAGTATGATAATCTCTAGGTCCATCCATGTTGCTGCAAATGGCATTACTTCATTCTTTTTTATATGATCCGTGATTTCTTTATCTGGGAATGAGAGGTTGAAACTAGAGGCAAGCCCACATGGGCCAAATATGAAATTCTTAGTGAATGAAAATATTGTTTATATAATCTTAAACTCACTGTCCCATGTCTGGCAATTACAAAAACATTACAATTTTCTATATTTCCTAAAATTACTATTATTCTACTACTCCTAATTCCCTAATTTAGTAATGAGAGTAATAAACACCAGGAACAAAGCAAGCATCAGAAAAATAATTTGAAACAGAGGTGGAAAAAAAGATGATTACAAATTTAAAGGGGCTCCCATAATCAGGCTCAACAACAAAAAGTCTTAAGAAGCAAGGAAGTTTATTTCTCTCAAGTGGCAGTCACAGGTGGATGGGTGGCTTCGTTCAAAGACGGTGGCTGATGGCAGCGCTCCCGCTGTCCCATGAGGCACCAAGGCTGTATTTGTTCTTGCCATTTCTGCCCCCGGGAAGTCCAGAGGCAGGAATTTGTTAGAGGCAAGTTACTCACCTCGCTTCTACCCACCTTCCATTGGCAAGAGTTTAGCCGCACACCCACTGACTACAAGGGGGGAGTCTCATCCTGGCCACAGCTCCATTATTACTAAAGAAAAGGAGGATAGAGAATCCTTAGGATCGTTGGAAGGAAAGAAGGCTGAAGAGGCAGGCTAGTCAGTTCCTCAGTGTATAAAAGGTATATATTTATGTATATTACAAACATTTATATTTATAGAAGTTTTAAATATTTTGATATTTCATATTTGATATATGAAATACCTGGATATGGATAAAAGTTCTAATAATAAATTAGTGGTACCCACCCACATTTTAACAAACCTTGGAATGTGTATAGTTGAAGACCTCCAAGTCTTTCTCCTCTTACCAGGGGGAAAACACCCCTGAATTTAGTGTGGAATCTTCCCTTCTGTGTGCTTTTTTTAAAATTTTTACTGCATTTTTAAATCAAAGAATACAAAGAATAATTCTTTGTATTCTTTAACTTTACATGGAGTGGTATGGCACTGTGTCTCTTATAATACAGCTTGTGTTTTCCCTCCAGATTGTGTTCTTTAGATGTATACATGTTGATAGTATAAACTTAATTCCTTCATTTTGACTGCTGTTTGGTATTTGTGTGACTGCAGCTTGTTTCTGAATTTCTATTAGTGGAAATAATAGAGTATCTTCGTGGACAAAGGCAAGAATTATGCTCGAGTTTTATAGTTAAAGTAGCCACCAGCCACTGTGTAACCATGTGGCTACTTAAATTAATTAAAATCAATTAAATTAATTAAAATTAATCATATAAAAAGTTGATTTTAATTCTGCAGTCACACTATCCACATTTCAAGTGCTAAGTAGCCACACAAGGCTAGTGGCTAGCATATCAGAGGGTCCAGCCATCATCACAGAAGCTTCCACTGGACAACATTGCTCTAAAGTCTATATGAAGAAGTGGACTTACTGATTTGTAGGGTATGCATAGCCTCAGGTTTTGTTCTTTTGTAACTTTCTGGCCACACCTCACAGCATGTGATCTTAGTTCCCCAAGCAAGATCAAACCAGCGCCCTCTACCACGGAAGCAGGGAGTCTTAAATCGCTGGACCACCAGGGAAGTCCCCATACCCTCAATTTTAATCTGGAGAAGGAAAGGGCAACCCATTCCAGTATTCTTGCCTGGAAAATCCCATGGAGGGAGGAGCCTGGTAGGCTGCAGTCCATGGGGTCGCAAGACATTGCCAAATTGCTTTATGCATCAGTCAAGACTCTTAGTTATAAGCAACAGAAAGCCATTATGGGTCATTGAAACAAGAAAGATAATTTTTAAAAGAATGTTGGACAGCTTACAGAAGCTCAGGAAGGACTTGAGAACCAACCTGAAGATAAACTACCTAAAATCAAACCATGGTAAAATCAAAAGTAAAGTATATTAGTCACTTATGTCCAACTCTTTGTGACCCCATTGACGGTAGCCCGCCAGCCTCCTCTGACCCTTGAATTCTCCAGGCAAGAATACTAGAGTGAGTTGCTATTTTCTTTTCCAGGATATACCCCCAACCCAGGATCAAACTGGGGTCCCTTGCATTGCAGGCAGACTCTTTACCATCTGATACAC
This sequence comes from Antilocapra americana, assembly GCA_007570785.1. Taxonomy (NCBI): domain Eukaryota; kingdom Metazoa; phylum Chordata; class Mammalia; order Artiodactyla; family Antilocapridae; genus Antilocapra; species Antilocapra americana. Next base: position 50,279,894 of record ML660200.1, on the reverse strand, counting down.
CAGGGAAGCCCCATTAAACCATGGAATTGATCTAATAAGGACAATGCTGCTCTTAAAGTCTCAGGTACCATCCCTTTTATTTCCAAATGACTCATGCTTGATACTCCTGCTGTTTCTAGGCCTATAGTCATTGCCACATCTGGAAATTGTTCATAGGTGCTGTCTCTGCTGCTGCCTTCACGACAAGGGCTCCACTTGGTCCCAAATTTTTAACATCATTTTCAGACTCAAAGTTTGGAGTTGATGCATCTGTTTGGCAGACTGGACCAAACACCTGCATCCCATCTTTACAGAAGGCGAGGAAGGTAAGTATCTTGTGATTTTTCATTTTTAGGAGTTGTGCAAGTTTTCAGACTTACTAGCTATTACCCAGTGGTTTCCAACTGGATATGGAAATTTTAATTCCTACCATAGCAAGGAATAGTTCCCATTTCTCCACAAAGTTTCCAACATGTGGTATCATCTAGCATTTTAATGTTTGCCAAACTAATAGTTGCACAAAGATATCTCAATGTGATTTTAATTTGCATTCTTTTGATTAGTAGTAAAGCTGAGCTTCTCAATGTGTTTCATAATCATTAGAGTTTGTTCTGAAAACTGCCTATTTATATATCTTTTCCCCCATTTTTAGGTTGACTTTTGGCCTTTTTCTTATTAATATTAATAACTGTTTATATATTTGATTTTTTAAAGTTCTAGGCACTAAATCCCTCTTCCCAGGTAGTGGATTATCTTTTCAATTTAAAAAAAATTTCTTATTCTGGAAATCTCTGAGCATATATAAAATAGACAGAATGATATAATGAATCCCAATGTACCCATCACTGAACTCATCAATTTTGTTTCAGCTACATCATGATGCTGTTCTCCCCAACAGTAGGTTATTTAGAGGAAATTTTTCAGATATGATATTACTTGTTGCATAGACTCTCTTAAGGAAAGAACTCTTTGTACAACCAGATCCATAATACCATCATCAACCTAATAACATGCAGAATACAAAGTCCCAATATCATCAAAATTGTCCAGTCAATGTTCAAATTTCCCTAATTGCTTTATAAATGTTTCCGGCTGTTTGAGTCAATATCCAAATAACCACTTATAATCAATATCCAATAGTTAATATTTCAACAACTGTGACAGTTGGTTATTATGTCTCAAGTATATTTTAATCTGCAGATTTTCTTCCATTCCATACTTCTCCCTCTCTCTGCCTTCTCCCCTCCTCTCTCTCTCTCTCTCTCTCTCTCTCTCACTTTCTTGGAAATGGTTTTGTTATTATTGAAGAAGCAAGGTTTTGGTCCTATAGACTCCCTAAGGTTGGAATTTTGTTGTTTGAATCTATGTGGTATACTGTAACATGTTCCTCTGTCTCTTATATTTTCTATAAACTAGTAATTATATTGAGACACTTGAGTAGACTCACCTGTTTTATGGTAAGATTACTTCATTGATAGTATAGTATAATTCCATCAATAAGTACAAAACATTTAGCTCTGTCTCTTTTTGAGATGCCAACAACAATTGCTCAGGTCCATTAATTCAATATGAATTGCAAAATAGTGATATTCTAATGATACTTGTCCAGTTTTTTTGTTGTTGTTGTTAGCTGATATACTTCTATTAAAAAATAACACAGAGAACAGAAAAACTTCCCCTTCTGAACTGTTTATATCATGAGGTACAGTTCATTTAGAATAGACAAGATAAATGCTATTTTTCCCTGTAACAGTTTTTAATATCATAAGTTAGTTCCCTAGAATCCTACAAACAGGAAGAGGTTGTAGACTCTAAATACTGTTTTCCACTGAACAAACTAAAGATCCTTAAGAGAACTGGCTGTCTCCTGACCTGGAACAGGAAATATATAGTGTGAGTCTACACATCACAACTGAAAGTGAGGAAGCTCTAGAGTTGGATAGAGTTGCATCAGGAGTGCTTAGGAGCCAACTTGAAAGGTTTCCATGACAGAAGAATAATCATTAAAGGATTAAAACACAATTTATATATTAAAATGTACTAGTTAATAATGACACCAAACAAAACACTCTTTTTATATTTCTAATGATGTTCTTTTTTGACCAGATGTTTTTTTAACCTGAATATAATTAGATTCATTCACATTTTTCTTTTTTTTATTTATATACTCTGTTTTTATTGTTATTATTTCAAATAATTATTTTCTTTTGCTTGCACATTGCTTTTCTTTTCTTTTTTTATTAGTTTTGCCATACAATGACATGATATCGCCATGGATTTACATATGCTCCCCCTCCAGAACCCCCCTCCTTCCTCTCTCCCTCCTCCCTCCCCCTGGGAAATTCACATTTTTCTAATCATGACTTCCAGACCCCTTTCTGTGTAACTTCACCACTAGGGATGAATGGGGCTTCTTTCTAGATCCTGTTTGAAATATCTCAACCAAAGGCTCTGAAACATTATTCTCACTCTTCAAGCCAATCAACGTGGCCAAATAGATGAAGACTTATGATTGGTCAAGTTTTGGCAGGTGGAGTAAGATTGGGGGAACCAGAAGTGAAAGTAGAGAACAAAAAAATAGTAATAAAGAGAAAGTGGAGGAAGGGAAACAGATCTTTTCTGAACACACAGTTTACCTATAGCCATCCTTAAATAGTGTATTTAATTCACAGCCAAGAATCTTATTCAGACGTTCCCAACCAAAAACACTTGACCCTGAGTGATGATGGACTAGACTGATTCACAAGTCAACCTGCAGGTTGCCATCTTTAAATGAGTCTCGCCAGCTCTCTCTTAGCTGAACCTGTTATGGCTCTTGTGTTTCAATGAGGACTATTCCTGTTGGGTATTACAAGATACAAAAAGGTTACACAGTTGCATGATTTTGTCTAAGTTCACTGTGACATTTATGAGATTGCTTCTTGACAGTGACCATGGCCAGAGTCCCTCTGATAAATTAATTTTGTCTTATACCATCCTTAATTATTCTCTTCAGAGGCTCAGGTACTTCAGAATTTACTGGTATTAATTCACCCCAATAAAAAATCTTTTTTTTTCATTTAGCTTCACATTCACTGTGCTTCTTAAAGTCAATTTTATCATCAGAACTTCTGAAATTGCCAAAGTACAAAGATGAATGTCAGAATGTCAAGGGTTTTTTAATGAATTCTGACAAGACAGAAAAGGTCAAAGCAGATTTCTTCAACATGTTCAGATGTCCTGATTATAAAGATTTTTATAAGAGTATTTAGGCTATTCCTTAAAATGACTGCAGAATTCTGCTCTACTTGATGGGTTAAATTTTGCCTGGAATACGCTTCTCTCTAGGGCCCCCACCTTTTGCCCTGCTAGCCTCCTCATTCTGCTCTTCATTGTAATGTCACCTGCAAGAAATCCTTCCAGGACCCCAAGATATAGCCAGTTGCCCCTTCTAATACCCTCTTCATGCTCAGCCTTTACCTCTATTATAGCACTAAGTTGTAGTTACCCTATATTGTAATTGCCTGTTAACTTGGTTTTTCACTGTAAGACCAGCTTCCTGGGGCCAAAGACTGAACCTAGAATGAAGCACTCCCAACACCTACAAAAAGTACTGTGCATTTGTAAGATTAAGGGACATCCTCAAAACAACTGACCTGTACTCTTTGTAAAAATGTCAAGATCATGAAAGACTGAGAAACTATCCCAGATTGGAAGAGGTTGAGAAGCCTTGACTCTGATCCTGTTTTGGCTCCTGAACCAGAAAAGGAACATTAATGAGACAACTGGCAAAATTTGAATAACCCCGTAGGTTAGTGAATAGTATTTAATAAATGTTAATCTCCTGGGTTTAGTCACTGTACTGTGGTTTTGTAAGGTAACATTTGGGATTGCATAAACTTGAGAGCTTTTATAGGTGCCTCAAACGCCAAGTTATTACCAAGTTCTTAGCAGTTTAATTAGTAAATGGTGTTCATGACCAGACCTTATGTAATCCTTTCTTTGCTATTTACTCTTGAGCTTTGTTCCATTGCTTTCAGATTAGTATTAGACTTAGTGAGCACTCCCTGAGTGCCTGCTGTGTGCCAGGCACAGTGATAAGAACTTAGGGTAGATGCAGATGTGGTAAGATGTGATCCTTGTCCTCAGAGAGGAGCATGAGTCACAGAAGAATTCTAAGCAAAAAGCAAATGAAGGGTAGTGATATAGAGAGAAATGTGCAAGTGTTCCCCACATACCAAATCCAGACAAGGCTTGGAGGGCATCATGCTAAGGGAAATAAGTCAGATAAATACAGCATGATCTCATATGTAGAATTTTTTTAAATAGAGCTTTATAGATACAGAGAACAGATTAGTGGGTGCCAGAGTGCCAGAGGCAAGGGCGTGGGGTGGGCGAAATCAGTGAAGGGGGTAAAAAGATAACAAATTTCCAGTTATAAGATAAATAAGTTATAAGATACAATATATAGCATGGTGACTGTTGCTAGTAAGATTGTTATTCTTGTTGCTAGTGGTGTCTGACTCTTTGTGACCCCATGGATTATAGCCACCAGGCTCTACTGTCCATGGCATTTCCCAGGCAAGAATACTGGAGTGGTTGCCATTTCCTTCTCCAGGGAATCTTCCTGACCCAGGGATAGAACCTGCATCTCCTGCAATGGCAGGAGAATTCTTTACCACTGAGCCACCAGGGAAGCTCTTATAGCTAATAATACTGTATTGTTTATTTGAAAGTTACTGAGAGAGTAGATCTTAAAAGTTCTCATCACAAGAAAAAAGTTTTAACTGTGTATGGTCATAGATGTGAACTAGACTTATTGTGTGATCTCTTCACAACATATACAAATATCAAGCCATTATGTTGTACACCTGAAGATAATATAATTTATAGGTCAATTATATCTCAATTTAAAAAAAAAAGCCAACTCAGAAAAGTGCTCACTTTCTTGAGAGGACAGAGGCTTCCCCAAAGAGGTGATATATAAACTGGATCTTGAGAATAAATCAGAATTTACCAGTAGACAAAATTGGGAAGAACGTTCCAGGTACAACATGTATAGGATCTAAAAGGTGAGAAACAGCAAAGTGAGTTCAGTACAGCTAAAATAAGAAGCATCCACAGAAGAGTGGATTCCTTTTTAGTAACTTCATTGGGATATAATTCACATCTCATAAAATTCACCCATTTAAAGGGTACACTTCAGTAGTTTTTAGTATAGTCACAAAGTTGTACAACTATCATCACTATCTAATTTTAGGATATTTCATTAGCCCCTAAATGAAATACCATACCCATCAGCAATCACTTCCCATCCCCACCCCCCTACCCCCAGCCCTAAGCAACCACTAATTTACTTTCTACCTCCACAGATTTGCCTATTCTGGACATTTCATAATACAGAATCATACAGTATATGGTCTTTTGTGGTTCTTTCATTTACCATAATGGGTTCAAGGTTCAAGGTTCTGTAGCATAGATTAGTACTTTATTCCTTTTCACTGCCAAGTAATACTCCAGCATATGGATATATCACATTTTGCTTACGGACATTTGGATTTTTCCCACTTTTTGGTTGTTATTAAGAATGCTGGTATAAGCATTAATGTTTTTACTTAGGCATACTTTTTCATTTCTCTTGAATATAGATTTAGAAGTTGAATTGCTGGGTTTTATGATAACTCTGTTAACTTTTTGAGGAATTATCAGTCTTTCAAAGTGGCTGCACCGTTTTATTAGTACATTCCCACCAGCTATATATGAAGATTCTAAATGCTTTACAACTTCACACTTCTTATTGTCTATCTTTCTTATTATAGCCACACTAGTGGGAGTAAAGTGGTATATTAAGATTTCTAAGGCCTGCCATAACAAACTAAGTGCTATATTAGACTTTCTAAGGCTTGCTACCCACAAACTGGGTAATTTAAAGCAAGATCAATTTATTCTTTCACAGTTTTGGGTGCTGCTGCTGCTGCTGCTGCTAAAGTCGCTTCAGTCGTGTCCAACTCTGTGCGACCCCATAGACGGCAGCCCACCAGGCTCCCCTGTCCCTGGGATTCTCCAGGCAAGAGTACTGGAGTGGGGTGCCCTTGCCTTCTCTGTTTGGGTACTAGAAGTCTTTAATCAAAATGTCAGCAAGGTCATGGTTTCTCTAAAGCCTCTAACAGAAAACCATATCCTTCTCTTAGTTTCTTGTGTTGCCAGTAATCCTTAGCATTCCTAGGCTTATAGGTAAATCACTTCACTCTCTGACTCTCTTATCACACAGTGCTCCCCTGTGTCTTTCCCTTATCCAGTCATATTTGTTTAGGACTCACCCTAATCCAGTACAATCTCATTTTGAGCTGACTGCATCTGCAAATAAAACTCTATTTGCAAATACAGTTGTAGTCACAGGTTTCAAAGTTAGGACTTCATATCTTTTGGGAGGACACAATCTAACCTACAAGTTTTGTCACATTTCCCAAGTGGCAAATATTCCTTATCATCTTTTCGTGTGCTCACTGGCCACTTGCATGTATATCTTCTTTGGATAAATATCTATTCAAATACTTTGCCAATTTTTAACTGAGCTATCTATCTTTTTATTCTTGAATTGTAGGAATTCTTCATATATTCTGGACCTTTATCAGATATTTGATTTATATCTTCTCCCATTCTGTGAGCTGTCTTTTCATTTTTTGATAGTGCTCTTTGAGACCCAAAAGGGTTTAACTTTGATGAAGTTCAGTTTACTTATTTTTCCTTTTGTTACTTGGGCTTTGGTGTAATATCTAGAAACTATTGATTGATTCAAGGTCATAAAGATTTATGCCTTTTTTTTTCTTCTAATAGTGTTATAGTTTTATAATAGCTTACATTTCAGTTTCTGATCTCGTTTGAGTTAAATGTTGTATCTGGCATGTGATACGGATCCAAATTCATCTTTTGCAGGGGGTATAGCCAGTTGTCCCAGCACCATTTGTTGAAAATTATATTTTCCCCCCATTAAATTGTCTGGACACCATTGCAATATGAATTAAATGTATGGACTTGTTTCTGGACTCAGTTCTCCTTCATTGATCTGTACGTCTATCCTTTTATTGGCACTACTATCTTGATTACTATAGATTTGAGATCTGGAAGGGTGAAACCTCCAACTTTATTCCTATTTTTTAAAATTGCTTTGGTTATTTTTGTTTGTTTGTTTGTTTGTTTTTTAAGCTGTGCTGCAGCCATGTGTGATCTTAGTTCCCTAACCCCTGCAGTGGAAGGGCAGAGTCTTAACCACTGAACTGCCAGGGAAGTCCATGATTATTCTGAGTCTCTTGCATTGTTTTTTAAATTTTGGCTCCACTGGGCCAAGATATTAGTTCCCCAACCAGGGATAAAATCCACATTTTCATATGAAATATAGAGTCAAATTGTCAATTACTGCAAAAAGCTGACCAGGATTTTTATAGGGATTGTGTTGAATCTGGAGATCAATTAAGGGAGTATTGCCATCTTAACAATAGTAAGTCACCAATCCATGTGTACAGATGTTTTTCTATTTATTTAAATATTCTTCAATTCGTTTCAACAATGTTCTGTGGTTTTCAATATGAAAATCTGACATTTCTTTTGTTAAATTTATCTTGTGTTCTATTTTTTGTTATTATAAATGAAATTGTTTCTTAATTTCATTTTCATACTGTTCATTGCTAGTATGTAAATTTATTTTGTATATTGATTTTATATCTTGCTATTTGAATTCATTTAAATAGCTTTCTTTTTAGTGGATCCCATAGCATTTTCTATATATAAAGACTATGTCACCTACAAATTGAGATACTTTTACTTCTTCCTTTCCAATCTGTGTGCCTTTTATTTCTTTGTCTTGCCTAACTGCCTTAGTGAAAGTGAAAGTCACTCAGTCATGTCCAACTCTTTGTGACACATGTCCATGGAATTCTCCAGGCCATAATACTGGAGTGAGTAGCCTTTCGCTTCTCCAGAGGATCTTCCCAACCCAGGGATCAAACCCAGGTCTCCCGCATTGCAGGCAGATTCTTTACCTAATTGCCTTATCTAGAGCTTAAATGCTGAATGGAAGGGGTAAGAGTAGATAGATACCTTTGTCTTGTTTCTGATCTTGGCAGGGAAGCATTCAGTCTTTTCACCACTAAGTATGATATAGTTGTAGATTTTTCATAAGTCCCCTTTATCAGGTTGAAATTTTTTTCTTCTATTTCTAGTTTGTTAAGTTTTTTGTTAAGAAAAATTATTTTATTTTGTCAATTGCTTTTTCTATAACTACTAAGATAATCATGTGGTTTTTGTCCTTTATTCTAGAACACTGTGTATCAGTGTTTATTCTTTAAATGCTTGGAATTCATCAGAGAAATCGTCTGATCCTGGGCTTTTCTTTGTGGGAAGTTTGTTTTGGATTTTTTTTTTTTATTATTATCACTTCTTCAGTCTTTCTATTTATTATAGATCTATCCAGGTTTTCTATTTCTTCTTGCCTCCAGTTTAATATTTTGTGTCTTTCTAGGAATTTGTCCTTTTCACTAGGTTATACAATTTGTTGGCATATGATTATTCATGGCATATCTTTGTAATCCTTTGGATTTTTTAAATTTAGTGGTTATGTTCCCTCCTATCCTCTCTCAGTCATTCTCTCTCTCAGTTAGTTTAGCTAAAGAATTGTCTGTTTTGTTAATCATTTCAAGGACAAACTTTTCAGTTCATTGATTTTTTTTTCTGGTTTTCTTGTCTTTATTTCATTTATTTCTTCCCTAATCTTTATTATTACTTTCTTTTTTGTTTGTTTGTTTTGGGTTTAGTTTCCTATTCTTTTTCAGTTTATTAAAGTGAAAAGTTAGGCCATCTATTAAGATCTTTCTTCTTTTTCACTGTAGGCATTTATAACTCTATATTTACCACTTAAACTGCATCCCATACATTTTGGTATTTGTGCTTTCATTCCCATTCATCCCACCTACTTTCTAATTTTATTTATAATTTCTTTTCTGATCCATTGGTTATTTAGGAGTGTTTAATTTTCATATACTTGTGAATTTCCCAAATTTTCTTCAGTTGTTGTTTTTTTAAGATTTTCCCCTGTGTACAACAGGCACTTTACTTGTGATTACAATGCAATTATACTAGGGGTATACAAACAAAATGGGAGGAAGAGAAAGTCACAGAGAGTGGGATCCTGGGATGAGCAAGACAAGAAGTCAGGAACATTGGGATGTAGCAAAGGGAGGCTAGAAAACCCCTTGAGTTCAATAAGTTTAGCACAGGATCCCCAACGTGCAAAGACTGGGCACAGGAACTCAGTTTTCTAGGGTATCCATCACCCTCTATACATGCCTCCCTCCTCCAAAAAGTCCCTAGCGTGGATTCCATTTCTTACCTTCATTACAAAGTAATCTGTGTCAATAGCTGACTCCTCCAACATTTTCATTATAATAGAAACCCATTTTGAAAGCCACCTAGATACATAAAACCTCAACTTTGCCTAGATATCTTTATGTTGTTAGATTCCAAGCGAAAATACCAAAGCAGTGCTTCTTTTCTTGAAGTGCCTCTCATCTGAGGAGTTTTTTTCCTCCATAGGCTATTTTACTGTTTTGAACAGTTTTACACTTAGTG